>SJYV01042641.1:2050079-2163438 GCA_006410875.1 Neotragus pygmaeus
TAAGTTGCTTGTATATTTTTGAGATTAGTTGTTTGTCAGTTGCTTCATTTGCTATTGTTTTCTCCCATTCAGAAGGCTGTCTTTTCACCTTACTTATAGTTTCCTTTGTTGTGCAGAAGCTTTTAATTTTAATTAGATCCCATTTGTTTATTTTTGTTTTTATTTCCAGTATTCTGGGAGGTGGATCATAGAGGATCCTACTGTGATTTATGTCAGAGAGTGTTTTGCCTATGTTTTCCTCTAGGAGTATTATAGTTTCTGGCCTTATGTTTGGATCATTAATCCATTTTGAGTTTATTTTTGTATAGGGTGTTAGAAAGTGTTCTAGTTTCATTTTTTTTCCAAGTCACTGACCACTTTTCCCAGCACCACTTGTTAAAAAGATTATCTTTTCTCCATTGTATATTCTTGCCTCCTTTGTCGAAGATAAGGTATCCATAGGTGCATGGATTTATCTCTGGGCTTTCTGTTTTGTTCCATTGATCTATATTTCTGTCTCTGTGCCAGTACCATACTGTCTTGATGACTGCGGCTTTGTAGTAGAGCCTGAAGTCAGGCAGTTGATTCCTCCAGTTCCATTCTTCTTGCTCAAGATTGCTTTGGCTATTCGAGGCTCTTTGTATTTCCATACAAATTCTTCTATTTCTGAAAATTCTTTTATTAAAAAGTTTAATATTGTTTTATTAAAAAATGAGAAATCCTAGAGAAAATGTTTTAATCATTCAACTAAAATTAGGGAGAAATAAGCATAAAACTTAAGGAAACATAATTATTAAATGAAAATAAGAAATTAGTGAAGTTTAAATTAAATAACAATTTTATATAGAACTGAAAACTATTTTAAAGAGTGATTATAGAAAACAGTAACAAATATACAAAGCAGAAGATTCAAAAACAATATATAAGAAACAGAGATACAATTATTTGTATAAAATGTATTCATTAAATTTTTTTTTCATAAAAATTAAAAACCTGGATCCAATGGATACAGTATTAGAAAACTAGTAAATGACAAATTTAACAATAAATAGAACACCTGCATAGAACAACTACAAAATAAATTGAAAATGCAGAAATTATACCTTAAAAGGTACCAGATCCAGGTATTTTACTAAAAAGTCTGAATTCTTAAGGAATATATCGTTTTCATGTTGCTAAACCTTTCTGAAGCAAAGAAAGCAGGGAGCTTTTTCTAATCCATC
The DNA here is from genome assembly GCA_006410875.1 of Neotragus pygmaeus. NCBI lineage: Eukaryota > Metazoa > Chordata > Mammalia > Artiodactyla > Bovidae > Neotragus > Neotragus pygmaeus. The sequence continues at coordinate 2,051,282 of SJYV01042641.1, forward strand.
TGCTATGCCAGCACAACTAATATATTATATGGACCAGAATTGTACATGTCACCTAGTCATAGGCCAATCTAACTTAGAAAGTTGACAAAACATTCTAAATATAATATTAGTAACTTGAAACCAACAATGTGTTAATTGAATGATATACTTTTATGTGAGGAATGGAGACATGTTTGACAACATAAAATTTGTCACTGTGAATAAATAAAAAAATTACGTGACTGCTTTCACTGATGAAAAACACTTGGGAATTTAAATTCTCAACCTTTACTTTTTAATCAAAACTTGAAAATTTAACACTGATACAGTATTGTTATCTAATATAGGGGGTGTTTTGTCAAGTGTCAGTTCATGTCCTTTATAGCTTTTTTTTCTGATCCAGAGTATAGCCCATAAGTATGCATTACGTTTATCTGTCACATACCTCTTTCAGTCTCCTTTAGGCTTAGATATTAATAATTTCAGGTTTCCCTTATAGCTCAGTTAGTAAAGAATCTGCCTGCAATGCAGGAGACCTGGGTTTGATTCCTGGGTCAGGAAAATCCCCTGGAGAAGGAAATGGCAACCCACTCCAGTATTCTTGTCTGGAGAATCCTGTGAAGCGAGGAGCCTGGTGGGCTACAATCCATGAGGTCACAAAGAGTCAGACATGACTGAGCAACTAAGCTGCTTCTTATCATCATAGTTAACTTATAGTTATTAATAATATTGTTCACAGCAAAATTGAATGCAGAGTACAGAGATTGCTGCCATATCCCCTGCCCTCACATACATATAGCCTTCCTTACTGTCAGTATCTTGCAGCTGAGTAGTACCTTTGTTAAAATGATGAACCAAATTGCCACATCATTATCATCCATAGTTCATAGTTTACATTAGAGTTACTCTTGGTATTGTATATTCTATAGTTTTTTTAAAATTATTCCTGACATTTTACCTATCTATTTGGCTGTGCTAAGTCTTCACTGCTGTGTGCAGGCTTTCTCTAGTTGTAGAGAGTAGGGGCGGTTGGTGGGCTTCTCATTGCAGTGGCTTCTCTTATTGTGGAACACATGCTCTGGGCAGGCTCTAGAGTGCACAGGCTTCAGTAGTTGTGGCACATTGGCCTAGTTGCTTTATGGCATGTGGGATCTTAGCTCCTGGACCAGGGATCAAACCAGTATCCCCTGCATCGGCAGGCAGACTCCCAACCACTGGACCACCAGAGAAGTCCCTATTCTATGGTTTTGACACATATATCATGACATGTGTCTACCATTGTATTATCATGCAGAATAAGTTCCAAATGTCAGCCTTTAAACTTTCTCTTCTTCACTTCTCTGCTGTATTTTGTTTCCTTAATACCTGGCTGCCTTGGCATCCTTCAACTCCCAATTTTTTCTTCCACACAATTATGAGACTGCCTAAGTACTCTTCACTTTGAATCAGCTACCCTTTGCCTTCCTCCTGTCCAGACCATCTCCCCTTACTAGGGCTCAGCAAATGTCCTAGGTTATGTCAGCAGGCAGAAATTTGAGTTAACTTCAATGATCTTTGCTTCTCTCTGCATCTGGGGGCCTTCAAACCTTTCTGTCACAGTAGCACTCTTGTGCCTGATGTTTTGTATTTTATGGGACTTTTAAAATTTTTCTGTAGACGTGATGGTATACTATAAACTATAGTATCAAGAAAAAAGTAGAAATCTCCTAGTCAACCTTTTAACATGTCATTTATTATCAAAGATTACTTTGATAATATTTATTTCCATTTTGGTATTCTTTCAAATTGTTTGTCACAAAATTTTATTTAGTTTATTTGAACAGAGGAAATCCTTTTAAGAAATCTGTATTTCTAAATGTGTCATGACTTCATAATTTTGAATTTGCTTTTCTTGGATGAAATTCTCTATCATTTATTTTAAGTGAAATAGGAATATTTTGGAAGAAAAAATAAACTATCAATTCATCTTGTTNATCCTTTTAAGAAATCTGTATTTCTAAATGTGTCATGACTTCATAATTTTGAATTTGCTTTTCTTGGATGAAATTCTCTATCATTTATTTTAAGTGAAATAGGAATATTTTGGAAGAAAAAATAAACTATCAATTCATCTTGTTTTTGTCTGTTCCAATGATTTATAGATATGAGTGTGTATTTGTGCATTCATATATAAACCTGAGATATCAATACAGGATTAGTTTTTTCAAATAAATATGACACAGAAGCAACTGCTTTTCTCTAAATAGAAGGAACAATAAGCTTGATTTTAATTTTTAATTTATGTTCATATAATTGTATGTCTTTTCAACAATTACTTATTGTCATGAAGTTTTCTGTTTTTATAGTTTAATAGTGTATTCTCTGCAGTACAGATATAGCTCTTCTGTAGCTACTCATTTACATTCATAATACATCTAATTAGGAAAGTATTAGGTTTTATCAATAAGAAGGGGACCAAATTGAAAACCTGTGGGAGATACTGACAATTGGGTGAAATGAGTCACTTATCTGGAAGAGTAAAGCTTTTTTCAAACATAAAGTGATCATAAAGAACCATAAAGTTTGGAAGAGATGAAATTAATATTGTTAATGAAATTCCGAGTTCTCCAAATTTAAAAATATCTGAGAAAACAGATACTATGATAAAAGCATTATAAGGGTCATTAAGTTTGGGTTAATTGGTTTCCTAGTTACTGACATGATTATTTCAAAGGATTTTGAAAGTCATACAAGATTAAGTAATATAAAAGAAAGTAATTTATTTTACAGAGAATTATTTGTGCTAAATAGTTTTCAGTTTGCAACTGAAATTTTAACTCTTTAGATATTGAATGTGGACATACTGAGCACAACAATTTTAAAATTTGTGTTTGACATCCTCTTGTCAGTCTGTTTCCATAGATTCTTTATTTCTCTTGATTTCCAATCACACAGACCTCATATACCATTTAATAGGGTGCTAAACATTGTATATGAAAAATTAAAGAGATAAATTGATCTTTATCCTGAGAAGAATTACATTGCTGTCTAGTGGCTGTCTGGCTAGGGTACTAGCCATCCTTGTTCACTTTCATGCAATTAAGGATTCAGATAATCTCAAGATAAATTTGGACCTTGTCAAGATTAGTTTATTTCTGGTTTACCCTTCCTGGTAGGGCATACATGGTCTTCAGAATACTTCAGCTAGAAGTATTTTCCAGAAACTTACTTCTCCAACCCCCATGGCCAAGGACCAGGTTTTAATTCATATTGCCCTAGACTGATGAGAGGTTGGTCACTCAGCTCAATAGCTTAGATTTTTAGTCATCTTTTCTGAAATTAGAGAAGATACTTCTGGAAGAAAAACAAATCTCAAATGCTGAGTTCAACTTGCAAGAGTTTCTTCTCAGAACATGACAGCATAATTCTTTCTTGAAATGTTAGCTCTCCATTTACATTCAAATGGCTTTTTAATATTTTGTCCAGATTTTCAAGTTCTCATTGGAAGATTTGTTATGAGATGCCCAGGATATCATTACTTCAGTAGAACACCCTAAGAATTTTAAAAATATGAGTAAAAAGTTTTCTTTTCTAGCACCCAAAGATACTAAATTAGATTTTCCCCAAGTCTGTCACTGTGGAGAAATATCTAGATTGTATTCTATTCATTTCATTATATTATTAAAATTAAACTGGGATTATATGTCTGTGTTAAATAGTACAGAAGTACGTTGATAAAACCAGAGATCAAATTGCCAACATCCATTGGATCATTGGAAAAGTAAAAGAGTTCCAGAAAAACATCTACTTCTGCTTTATTGACTATGCCAAAACCTCTGACCATGTGGATCACAACAAACTGTGGAAAATTCTGACAGAGATGGGAATACCAGACCACCTGAGCTGCCTCCTGAGAAATCTGTCTGCAGGTCAAGAAGCAACAGTTAGAACTGGACATGGAGCAACAGACTGGTTCCAAATCAGGAAAGGAATGTGTCAAGGCTGTATATTGTCACTCTGCTTATTTAACTTCTATGCCGAGTACATCATGCAAAATGCTGGGCTGGATGTATCACAAGCTGGAATCAAGATTGCTGGGATATGCAAATGACACCAACCTTATGGCAGAAAGCAAAAAAGAACTAAGGAGCTCTTGAAGAAAGTGAAAGAGAAGAGTGAAACAGTTGGCTTAAAACTTAACATTCAGAAAACTAAGATCATGGCATCTTGTCCCAACACTTCATGTGAAATAGATGAGGAAACAATGGAAACAGTGACAGACTTTATTTTGGGGGGCTCCAAAATCACTGCAGATGGTGACTGCAGCCATGAAATTAAAAGACACTTGCTCTTTGGAAGAAAAGCTATGACAAACCTAGAAAGCATATTAAAAAGCAGAGACATTACTTTGCCAACAGAGGTCCGCCAAGTCAAAGCTATGAATCTTCCAGTAGTCATGTATGGATGTGAGATTTGGACTGTAAAGAAAGTTGAGCACCGAAGAGCTGATGCTTTTGAACTGTGGTATTGGAGAAGACTCTTGTGAGTCCCTTGGACTGCAAGGAGATCCAACTAGTCCATCCTAAAGGAAATCAGTCTTGAATATTCATTGGAAGGACTGATGCTGAAGCTGAAACTCCAGTACTTTGGCCACCTCATGTGAAGAGTTGACTCATTGGAAAAGACCCTGATATTGGGAGGGACTGGGGGCAGGAGGAGAAGGGGACGACAGAGGATGAGATGGCTGAATGGCATCACCAACTCAACGGACATGAGTTTAAGTAAGCTCCAGGAGTTGGCAATGGACAAGGAAGACTGGCGTGCTGTAGTCCATGGGGTCACAAAGAGTTGGACTAAGCAACTGAAATAAACTGAACTGTATTGATAAAGCTAATAATTTCCCTCCCCATTTCTTTACATCCTCGACTAGTCTCTGTTCCCTGCCAATGTTCAGCATGTATATCTCTGCGCTTACATGTGTATATGTACTTATGTATGTATGTAAGGAAGTATGTATACATACATACGTATGTATATCAAACTTATACTGTACATACATGTGGGCTTCTCGGGTAGCTCAGCTGGTAAAGAATCTGCCTGTGATTCAGGAGACCCTGGTTTGAATCCTGGGTCGGGAAGTTCCACCAGAGATGGGATAGGCTACCTACTCCAGTATTCTTGGGCTTCCCTGGTGGCTCAGATGGCAAAGAATCTACTTGCAATGCAGGAGTCCTGCATTCTATTCCTGGGTTGGAAAGATCCCCTGGAGGAGGGTATGGCAACCCATTCCAGTACTCTTGCCTGGAGAATCCCCATGGACAGAGGAACCTGGTGGGTTACAGTTCATGGGGTCACAAAGAGTCAGACAAGACTGAGTGACTAAGCACAGCATGGCACAGCACATACACAGATGTATTTAAGAGTAGATAAATGAAAGATCATAGCATATTCATTGTGCTAGTTTAATAACTTTCCAAATAAATTAACAAACACATTTTAAAGTTATTTACATGTCAACATATGGCAAAAACCACTACAATATTGTAATTAGCCTCCAATTAAAATAAATTAATTAAAAAAATAAAAATTATTTACAGAATTTCATCAAATTTTGGTAGACACAGTGATTCTGTAAAATAAGCGTAATTTGAGATTCTTCCTTTTGGAAGTAAGGTGTNGGGAGGGACTGGGGGCAGGAGGAGAAGGGGACGACAGAGGATGAGATGGCTGAATGGCATCACCAACTCAACGGACATGAGTTTAAGTAAGCTCCAGGAGTTGGCAATGGACAAGGAAGACTGGCGTGCTGTAGTCCATGGGGTCACAAAGAGTTGGACTAAGCAACTGAAATAAACTGAACTGTATTGATAAAGCTAATAATTTCCCTCCCCATTTCTTTACATCCTCGACTAGTCTCTGTTCCCTGCCAATGTTCAGCATGTATATCTCTGCGCTTACATGTGTATATGTACTTATGTATGTATGTAAGGAAGTATGTATACATACATACGTATGTATATCAAACTTATACTGTACATACATGTGGGCTTCTCGGGTAGCTCAGCTGGTAAAGAATCTGCCTGTGATTCAGGAGACCCTGGTTTGAATCCTGGGTCGGGAAGTTCCACCAGAGATGGGATAGGCTACCTACTCCAGTATTCTTGGGCTTCCCTGGTGGCTCAGATGGCAAAGAATCTACTTGCAATGCAGGAGTCCTGCATTCTATTCCTGGGTTGGAAAGATCCCCTGGAGGAGGGTATGGCAACCCATTCCAGTACTCTTGCCTGGAGAATCCCCATGGACAGAGGAACCTGGTGGGTTACAGTTCATGGGGTCACAAAGAGTCAGACAAGACTGAGTGACTAAGCACAGCATGGCACAGCACATACACAGATGTATTTAAGAGTAGATAAATGAAAGATCATAGCATATTCATTGTGCTAGTTTAATAACTTTCCAAATAAATTAACAAACACATTTTAAAGTTATTTACATGTCAACATATGGCAAAAACCACTACAATATTGTAATTAGCCTCCAATTAAAATAAATTAATTAAAAAAATAAAAATTATTTACAGAATTTCATCAAATTTTGGTAGACACAGTGATTCTGTAAAATAAGCGTAATTTGAGATTCTTCCTTTTGGAAGTAAGGTGTTTTACAGTACTCATGTCTCTTACATTGTTTTATTAGTTTCAAGAGATAAAGAGCTACGAGACTGATTTGATTGACTTCTAAGTTTGCTGGGCTTCCCAGGTGACGCTAGTGGTAAAGAACCGCCTGCCAATGTAGGCGATGTAAGAGACTTGCATTTGATATCTGAGTCAGAAAGATTCTCTGCAGAAGGAATTGGCAACCCACTCCAGTATTCTTGCCTGGAGAATCCCATGGATAGAGGAGCCTGGCAGGCCACAGTCCGTAGGGTCTAAAAGCCTTGGAAACAACTGAAGTGACTTTGCACACATGTAAGTTTTATGTGTATTCCATTCCAGAGGCAGAAGTTTCTGTTAACAAGTAGCATTCAGTGCTCTTATAAGGACTTCATCATCTTATAAATTATATTTTATAAGGACTTCATCATCTTATAAATCATATCTTATATAATTATATTTTATAATTTATATTAAATTAGAATTTTATACTGTATTTTATGTGTATATACACACAAACATACACTATAAAGACAAACATTTTATATGTGTGTTTTTGTGTGTGTGTATATATACATACATATATATATATATATATATGGGATTTGCTACTCAAACTCTGAGCTCTCACATGTCCACTCAATTACACTATACTATAATTTCTTCAGTTTAATTATATTCACATTTCCTTTTTTATTTTTCAGTTTTCTCAAATTTTATATTTTGTTATTTGTTTTGTTTGTATTTTTGTATATAGTTCTGCTCTACAGTGTGTTGGAACAAAGTTGGGTAAAGCTGTCCTTTTATACATAAGTTCCATTTTTTCCTTTAAATTGGGGAAGAGATCAATTGAGTTACAGAAACTGTTTTATGTCTTAAGAACTCCTTAATTTCTATCAATTTTATGCTGGTAGTTTAAGGGGGTGCCTTATTATCCCATAGAAGTCCTCTTATTATTTATTTGTCTTCAGTATTTGACCAGCTAAGAATTATCAGTTAAAATGGATAATCATACAGTATTACTCATATATTAATATATATATACATCTTATTATAGTGTATAATAAGATACACTGTAATGTACATTATTACACATTTTAATGAAAGTTTTGGCAAATACAATTGGCATTCTTATTTGGCATTAGACCAACTTCTGTTGCCATGAATGAGATTTGGCATCATCAGTTAGAATATTTATTAGGTAAACCATGGCCATAATCCATTACATACATTTTCTACATTTAACTTGTTTAAAAATTTATGAGCAATTAAAGATACCCTCAGAGCAATTTAATAGAGGAAACCTTACAAACTTTCTTTCTCACTGGTCATGTGATGACATTTTTTAGTAGCTCATTTTATTGAACTTTTACTAAGGATTCGACTTAATTCTCAGAAAATAACAATTCGTTTATTGTCCTTATGTTTCATCTTTTTAAAACCAGTTAAAATAGGTTTGGGCACAAACGCCACTGGTTCTTATTAATCATGCGGATCTGCCCATGTGGATAGATGTGCTACTGGGACCCTCTGGCTACCAATACCAAGCCCACCATGGATCACATGTTACCTGAGGAGTAGAATCTCCTTATGAATGAAGAGAGAGCGAGTTAAATGGAGTTTCCTTTTGCTGCAAGTGAATATCTTTATTTCATTTATTAAATCTCCAAACCTAGGACTGACAGAGATATCTAGAGTTAGAAAAATGCATTCTGTTCTTGGCCCTCTGCTGTGGAGTGCTATTTAAATCAAGGAATGCTATAAAATAGTTTCTAGATTTTACCTGAATAATTTTCATAAGTCTTCTAATGTAGTTTGCTTCTCTAGAAATGGCTGAAATTGTTGGTGTTATTCCTGGAAATTGCGATGCATTTTACATTTTCTGTTTCAAAGCTGTATCTGCATTGTATGCAATTCTCTGGCTATCCAAGAATTTTAATATTTTATTATAACACTATTTTTTCTTATTAGATATTTCATAATTCAAAGGCTGTCTGAAAAAAAATTTTTTTGACAAAATTGGCCAGCTAAATTTAGCAACGAATTGATAGCTTTTTTTCCCAAGGTCTTGTCTGATAATTGAAATTTTTTTTATTCAAAGGAGAAGGCAATGGCAACCCACTCCAGTACCCTTGCCTGGGGAATCCCATGAATGGAGGAGCCTGGTGGGCTGCAGTCCATGGGGTCGCTAAGGGTCGGACAGGAATGAACGATTTCACTTTCACTTTCCACTTTCATGCACTGGAGAACGAAATGGCAACCCACTCCAGTGTTCTTGGCCTGGAGAATCCCAGGGACAGAGGAGCCTGGTGGGCTGCCGTTTATGGGGTCGCACAGAGTTGGACACGACTGACATGACTTAGCAGCAGCAGTAGCAGCAGTTGTTTTGGCCTCACCTAGACATCAACTAAGTAGATTTATTTCACAGTCTGGTTACCATGGCGTCTGGCTCACATAAACACATCTGAACCTTATTTGCAGATTCTCACACTAAATATTAAATTGAAGTATGCTTTTGATCAATGAAGGCTTATCAACTCGTAAAGCTCATGCATGACTATAAATAAGAGCTAGATTTCTTTAAAGCCGTGGTCATATAATTGCAAACTTGACTACTTTCTCCCAACCCGTGCCATGTCTGCAGGCAAAACATAAATACATTAAAACACAATTCCCCCAAATTCCCTTACTTCTTTAGGCTCCAGAGGTATCAAAAGAGTGAGGTGTGATTGAAATGAGCCCCGGGTGATTTGTTGTTAATGTCTTTTTAAGAAACCCATGAAAATCACAGTGACTTAAAAATGAAACTCATGAATCTGTTTTAAAGTTCACATAAATCTGAAACTTGAAGTTAAACTTGAAGGTCACACGAAACACAAGAACCAGAAACCCTGGGGTTTCTTCTTGTGTTAGTTATTCTGGTTCTGCCAGTCCTGCGTGACCAGGCCAACTTCCTTTGGAACATTGAATTATGAAAGGACATCTAGTTCTGTCAGTCAGCCACAGCGTACATTAGTGAAATCTCAAAATGCTTGGCAAAATAACGGTGAACGCTCTGTGGCTTTTTATCTCTGATATGTGACTTTCCCTGTTTTGGTTTCTAAATGCTGACTCTATTACGCATTAAGGGTTTGAGAGAATATTTTTATGACGCAGAGACTTCTTACAGGACAGTGTCCTCCTCTGCCATGGTCAAGGTATACTTCCCAGCACTCCACTCCTCTTCCAGGGCCTAGACACTCCAGGAGGCACCCCTTCCTGGTCCTGGGTGCCTTGTTGACCATCTACCCATTAGGCACCTTTGTACTGGTTCTGGAAATCCTCATGATGCTGAAGCTACACCACTGTCTATGGCAAAGTAGAATAAAATCTTTCACTTCGTTGGTTGCACAGTGTTGAAAATATCACAAAATATGGTTGCCTCGCCATGCTTCACCGGATTTAAGATAGGGTTTTTAAATAAACTGTTATTTTGTTTTCTAACCCCTGCCACCATCCCTCTTGTTAAGTCAGGAGGCACTCTGGATATCAATCGTCATTCAGAAGACAGGATTTGTTAGTAAGTCAGTTCATAGTGCTTTGTTCCTTTGTTACTTAAGGTAACTTTCCCCCCCAGGAAACTCTTAATTGCCACTATAAATAGATTTGGGGGCCCCCATCTCATTCCTCCATTTCATGAATTGAGGTTTTTTTTTTTTCTCCCCTCTGTGTTTCTTCAGCTTTGTTGAGATATAATTGACTTATAACATTGAATGAATTGAGTGGTTATGAGGGACTTAGAGATAGTGAATATAAGAAGATATTGGTCAGTGGGTACAGATTTCTAGTTTTAAGGTAAATAAATTCTGGGGATGAAATAGACAGCATGGAGACTATAGATAACCATTGTTGTTGTTCAGTCACTAAGTCATGTCCGTCTCTTTTGTGACCCCATAGACTGTAACCCACCAGGCTCCTCTGTCCATGGGATTCTCCAGGCAAGAATATTGGAGTTGGTTGCTGTTTTATTCTCCAGGGGATCTTTCCGACCCAGGAATTGAACTGTCGTCTCCTACATTGGCAGGTGGGTCTTTACCACTGAGCCACCAGGGAAGCCCATTGCTAGCCATACTTCATTGTATGCTTGAAAGTTATAAGCGAATAGATTTTAATTATTCTCACACATACTCACCAACAGTGGTGACTATGTGAAGTGATGGTTGTATTAACTATCCTTATTTTTTTACGTTGCTGTTTTTTGGCTGTTTTGATTCTTGGCTCCACTCTCATTTAGCATTCTTTCATTCTAAGAAATAGACTTGATTTCTCTGAAAAGACATTTTGTTTATATGTGTCTCCCCAGCTCACCAAGTGTGTCCTTGTAAGGCTGAACCTAGTGGTAAACTGAGCTTATGGAAGACTTGGCCAACTGTTTGCTAGACAGGACAGACTATATATGAATAGTACTAAGACTCACATATGGATACTTTCCTCACTTTTGTTATTGTTGCTCAGTTGCTGAGTCATGTCCAACTCTTTGAAATCCGTGGACTGCAGCACATCAGGCTTCCCTGTCCTTCACTGTCTCAGAATATGCTCAGACTCATGTCCATTGAGTAAGTGATGCCATCCAACCATCTCTTCCTCTGTTGCCCTCTTCTCATCCTGCCCTCAATCTTTTCCAACATCAGGATCTTTTCCAGCGAGTTGGCTCTTCTCATCAGGTGGCCAAAGTATTGTAGCTTCAGCTTCAGTATCAGTCCTTCCAGTAAATATTCAGGGTTGATTTTCTTTAGGATTGATTGGTTGGATCTCCTTCCTGTTCAAAGGACGTTGTCCCTCACTTTGCCACACTTGTATTAGATTTATGGGTTATGTGTTGTTACCTGATGTTTACAGTTGAGCTAGCTTGGCTTTAAAGAACCTAAAGGAACTTACTCAGAGCCTCTTGCCCAGTGAGCAGCATTGAAGATTCCAAAGCCAGGCCCTATCTGTTTCATCTCACTATGCCTTTGAAACTTTTATATGGAATACAAATCATAACATTTCCTAGGAAAAACTATCCTAGAAGAAAGTGGGAGAAATGATCCTGTTTTTTAATCTACTCTCTCATTTGTCAGAAACAGACTGTCATTCAAGTTCTCCAGATTGAAGAACTGCTAGGAAACTCATCTCTTTTCTTCTTCTTCTAACTTCTCGCAGAGAAATTTTTGTTTTGTTTCACTGTTAAGAAAATAGCTGTTTGACACTACCTTTTAGTTTGTTTGAAACCTGTGTGGCTTCTCATTTTAAAGTGACATCTAGAATGCATTGCTCCGGAGAAGGCAATGGCATCCCACTCCAGTACTCTTGCCTGGAAACTCCCATGGATGGAGGAGCCTGGTAGGCTGCAGTCCATGGGGTCACTGAGTCAGACACGACTTCACTTTCACTTTCATGCATTGGAGAAGGAAATGGCAACCCACTCTAGTGTTCTTGCCTGGAGAATCCCAGGGATGACGGAGCCCAATGGGCTGCCGTCTGTGGGGTTGCACAGAGTCGGACACGACTGAAGCGACTTAGCAGCAGCAGCAGCAGCATGCATTGCTCACTAATAACAAGAGAGAAACATTTGTTAGAATTACAGAATGTGGGGTCCAAGAGACACATAGTCTAATTCCCCATTTGAGGTTTCATTCCTGCTAGTTAAGACTGCCATACTTTAGTATATCTATATCATTCCTCTAACCATCACCTGAAACAAGCCATATGGTTTCCAGAGCAGTCTTGTCAGGTTGANAGAACGTGGGGTCCAAGAGACACATAGTCTAATTCCCCATTTGAGGTTTCATTCCTGCTAGTTAAGACTGCCATACTTTAGTATATCTATATCATTCCTCTAACCATCACCTGAAACAAGCCATATGGTTTCCAGAGCAGTCTTGTCAGGTTGAAGTTGTTCTACCATTGAGCTCAGAACTTCTGGACTTGTCTTAGTCACTCAGTCATGTCCAGCTCTTTGCAACCCCATGGACTGTAGCCCACCAAGCCCCCCTGTCCATGGGATTTTCCCAAACAAGAATACTGGAGTGGGTTGACATTCCCTTCTAGACTTGTGAAAATACCCACTTACAAGTCTTTTCCCTTTTTAATTTTATAGAGAACTTAAAAAAAAAATCTTGCTTAAAATGCCCTCTGATGTAAAGACCGTATTTATAAATGAGAAAATTGAAGTTTAGTATATTGTTGTTCAGACACCCCGTCATGTCGACTCTTTGCAACCTTATGAATTGCAGCATGCCAGGCCTCCCTGTCTTTCACCTTCTCCCAGAGTTGCCCAAGTTCATGTTATTGCATCGGTGATACTGTCCAGCCATCTCATNAGTATATTGTTGTTCAGACACCCCGTCATGTCGACTCTTTGCAACCTTATGAATTGCAGCATGCCAGGCCTCCCTGTCTTTCACCTTCTCCCAGAGTTGCCCAAGTTCATGTTATTGCATCGGTGATACTGTCCAGCCATCTCATCCTCTGATGCCCTCTTCTTCTTCTGCTCTCAATCTTCCCTAGCACCAGGGATTTTTTTCAATGAGTTGTCTTTGTACCTCAGATGACCAGAATACTGGGGCTTCAGCTTCAACATGCGTCCTTCCAGTGAATATTCATGGTTGATCTTTCTTAAGATTGAAGTTTGATCTTGCTGTCTGAGAGACTTTCAGGAGTCTTCTCTAGCACCACCGTTTGAAGGCATCAGTTCTTTCATGTTTTGCCTTCTTTACAGTCCAGCTTTCACAACCATCTGTAACTATTGGGAAGACCACAGCCTTGACTATACGGACCCTGGTTGACAGAGTAATGTCTCTGCTTTTCAACACACTGTCTAGGTTTGTCATTGCTTTCCTGCCAAGAAGCAATTGTCTTCTGACTTCATGGCTGCAGTCACCATTCACAGTGATTTTGTCACTACTTCCACCTTTTCCCCTTCCATTTGCTATGCAGTACTNTGTCTCTGCTTTTCAACACACTGTCTAGGTTTGTCATTGCTTTCCTGCCAAGAAGCAATTGTCTTCTGACTTCATGGCTGCAGTCACCATTCACAGTGATTTTGTCACTACTTCCACCTTTTCCCCTTCCATTTGCTATGCAGTACTGGGGGAAAATGCCATGATCTTAGATTGTTTTAACATTTAGTCTTAAGCCGGCTGTCTTCACTCTCCTCCTTCACCCTCATCAAGAGGCTCTTTAGTTCCTCTATGATTTCGTAAGAGTGGTATCATCCGCATATCCGAGGTTGCTGATATTTGTCCCACCTGTCTTTTCCAGCTTGTAACTTATCTAGCCCGGCATTTCTCATGATATGCTCAGCATATAGGTTAAAAAACAGGGTGACAGCAGACAGCCCTGTCACACTTCTTAATCAATCTTGAACCAATCAGTTTTTCATACAGGGTTCTAACTGTTGTTTCTTGACCCACATACAGGTTTCTCAGGAGACAGGTGAGATGGTCTGGTATTCTCATCTCTCTAAGAGCTTTCCACAGTTTGTCGTGATCCACACAAAGACTTTAGCATAGTCGATGTTTTCCTGAAATTTCCTTGCTTTCTCTGTAATATATCTTGGGTGGCCCTGCATTCATAGCTTCACTGAGTTATACAAGCCTCTTTGCCATGACAAAGCAGTGATCCTTGAAGGAGGAAGTTTAGCATAAAGGAACCAGAACCAGGATTTTTCTGGCTCATTTATTAGAACTCATTTCTCCAAACGTCCCTCCTCTCCTTGGTGAATTACTCCCCTTTCTCTTCAATTCTGTGCCAAGTCCTCTTAGCACCCCAGGTGCTGTCCTGCTTCTTAATGATGTTCATGTTCTCAAGACTAAAGCAAATGACCACAGCTCTTTCTTATCCTTGCAGATGGATTAGATTCTTCCAGAAAGAGAGTGCTGATAAACTGATAAATGTTTGGATAGTATCAGTGCAGAAAGAATAGGAGATGAAAAAAAGAATTAGCCAAAGATGGTAGTGGGCTGCACAAAGGTGGTACCCTGAGAATAGAATGATTTTATAATAAAAAATATTAATTCAAACTTTTTCCTTTGAGTAATTTATATCTCATCTTACCAGATCATCATACTCAGGATATTTGTTTCCTGTAGTTCTAAAATCAATCAGAAGGCAAATTGCAGGCATTACTCAAATTCATCCCTATCTCCACTGCATGCCCTAGTAGACTCCTTCATGATGTTTGAAGCATCTTTTTCTTCTCTATCACTCCAGCCACCCTCTCTTGCAAATACATAATCTGCATTGCTTTCAGGGTTATTTTCTATGGACTTAAAACTAACCAAGTTTATTTTTCTACTCAAAAGCCTTCAATAATTTCCCATTAAATGGAAAAATAATACGCAGTCCCTCAGGCTGTGACTTGACTTTTTCAATTTTCCCCAAACTCCCCAAAGACTATCATTAATATGTTCTAAGAACTAAGAACTATATTTGGTGTTCTCCATCTACATCTTGCACTTTTCCTGCCACTTTGTTCCTAAGTTGGTTTGTCGCCTTTTGGAAATCTAAATGCTTTTTAACTACCTACCAGACCATTGAAATCTAATCTTCTCCCCACAAGCCTTCCTGTATTTCCCATTTGTTTTAATGTTTTCTTAACTCTACTACATATTTTTCTTGGTCAGTCACTACTGTTATTTATATATTTGACTTTCCTGCTGTACTAACTTTCCTGGAGAAGGATATTTGTAGGCACTTAAAAGGTTTTATGGATTGAATTGAATTCCAATTGATGTCAGCATATTTATGTACTTATTCAACATGCATTTCTTCAGTATATGTTTGTTGAATGACTACTAGGTGAAAACTAAAAGAATTTCAAGCCTATCAGGAAGAGCTGCACAAATTCATCTAAGTACAATTCCTTGTAGGAGAATCACTGAGAGGAAACAGAAAGCTAGTGGATCTGTGATAATGTCGTTTTCTGTTGTGCGTCTTCAGTGCCCTTTTCATTCCTCCAGCTTCTCTTTTTCTTGATCAATTAAACCTTGGTCTCTTCTAGGATGTACCTGGGTTGTTTTTGAAAAGCCAGATAAAACGATGAAATCTAGTGTTTTTTCTTTCTTTTCATAGTATTGTGGTCTTAGTTTTCCTTTCCTTCTTGGCCATAATAGCAACTGTCAGTTCCTTTAGCATTTTCTACCTCTTTCTTGCTTGTTTCAGAGTTGAAAATAGTCTTTTGTTGATCAGCACACGAGGCATTCATTGTATGAATTGCTTGTTAATAAGTGTAATTAAAAAGGAAAAGTATTAACCCAGGAGGAACAGTCACAAAGATTCAGTGGCAAACCAAGGTCATCAAATCCTAATCTCTGGGATTCTTCTAAGATAATAGCATTTGGTTGCACCATCATGCTTCTGCCCTCATGGGTATCTCTTTGTGTTTATTACACTAAAATATACATAACACAAAATTTATCATTTTAACCATTTAAGTGTATAGTTTTGTGGCATTAAGTGTATTCACATTGTTGTGTAACTATCATCTTCATCCATCTCCAGAGCCTTTTCTTCTTCCCTGAAGGAAGCTCTGTACCCATTAAACATGATCTCACCATTCTCACCACCTCCCAGTCCTTGGAAACAACCATTCTACTGTATATCTTTATGAATTTGACTAAGCTAGGTACCTTACATAAATGAAGTACACAGTGTTTGTCTTTTCACATTTGGCTCACTCCATTTAGGGTGTCTTCAAGGCTCATCCATATTCTAGTTTGTCTCAGAATTTCTTTCCTTTTTTAAAGATGAATAATATTCCATTGCAAGTACACACCACATTTTATTTATCTGTTGATGAACACTTGGCTTTCACCTCTCTTCTGGCTGTTATGAATAATGCTGCTATGTATGTGAGTGTAGAAATACCTATTTATGTTCTTACTTTCACTTCTTATGTGTATATTCCCAGATATAGAATTGCTGGATCATATGATAATTCTGTTTCATTTTTTGAGGAATCACCATAACTTTTCCTATAGTGGCTACACTGTTTTATATTCCCAATAACAGTGTACAGGGGTTCAGATTTCTCCATATCCCTGCCAATATTTGTTATTTTCTGTGTTTTTTGTTTGCTTGTTTATTTAAAAAACAGACATCCTGATGGGTATGGAGTATTATCTCACTGTAGTCTCATAGATATTTCTGATGGAGACACTCACCAGATCTGACCCCCTCTTCATACTTCCACCTCTCCTTCCGCTGTGCTCCGTGAGGTCTTCTTTCCCCAGGATGTCATTCTAGAGTTGTGTAGGGGAGCAGTGAATAGCCTTGTGGAATAGAAATGTATTTAGATTTCCAAGATTTGTCCTGATGCTCTCCATCATAGTTGGCTTCATTCCTTCCCCAGCAAGGTTTTGTAGATTTTCTTCCACCTCTTTCTGTCAGTGACCTCATTTGACATTAGTCCAGACATGGATTCACCCAGCAGCAAGAATCCATTTATTTTTATTCAACCATTTATTAATTCAGTCCTCCACTCATCTACTCAGCAGTTATTGCACACCTATATTCCTTTAAAGCTTCTAGAAATTCTGATTAGTCCCTTTATTGCTTATATAGATATTTAAGGAAATAATGGAACATGTGGCCATTTCCCACTGATTCAGTGTCCTGTTATCTGCATCTTTTCTGGGAGAGCCAAGTTTTGTGGAGTACTTTGTACTGTCTCCTTATCTTAGAAATGAGTGTTCACCTTATATTTGGCTTGAGTCAGCATTTCAAGTGGGACCTGATACTTTTAGAAATGTATTTATACAGCATAAAGTAGGTACTTATATTACACTTAGAAGTTGAACCTATTCATGTCTTTCTTATATTGTAAATAACATATTGTGAGTTAAGGACGTTTAATAACTAATGCTTAAAGGTGATAAATAATGAGAAAAGAAACTGTGATTGAAAATTCACAAATTTCCTGAGACTTATAACAATTTTAAAATTTGACCTTTATATCATTACTGTAATAATTTATTTTCTCCTCTCTCCCCCCCTTTCTTTCTTCTTTCCTTTCTCTCTCAGAAAAACCAAGATTGATGCTGATGATTACCACACGCAGTAGTTTGTTGTTGTTGTTGTTGTTATATTCCAGGTTTATAACCAAATTAAAGGTGGCATAATTTTGCATCAAATGCCTCCCCAAAGAAATCTCTGGTTTTCCACCAAGCTTTGTTCTCAGGAAATCATACCCATATCTCATTATAGAAATATTTCCATGTGTAATTAATTTGAATATAATATAAAAGACACAGGCCTAAGATGAAAAAAGATGATAAACTTCCACTTGAACCTATTTCACCACAAACCAAAGGCACATTTTTGGTTTGGTCCCTGTTTTGATGATCACAAGATTCATCTTTACTTGCATTTTACTTGAGCTGTTTTTCAGTGCCTGGGGAGACATGATGTACACTGTAAAATAATGCAATAAAATAATTGAACATATTTCCCTTGTTTCTGGGCATATTTTACTTGTACACACAGTCACATGAAAAGAGCTGGGGATGCAGCAGCCTCAGCTGTAAATTATTATCATGGCAGCGCTGGCATGGCTGCGCTCACACTGAGAAGCGGGCTGGGTGTTCTAATGGGATGGGTTGCCCTAGAGTCAGCTGAGAAGTAATGTAGCTCAGAGGGAGAAAGTCTGTTGGACTTAAAAAGGAACAAAACAAACTAGCATCTAATCCTTTGCCAAGAGAAGTTTTATAGAAAACACAAAATTAGTGACAGACTGAGAGACCTTTTTCTAAGTCCAGAATCAGAGAACAAACACCGCCATGGTCGTTCTACTGGTTCTCAGCAAAACAAACTTGGTTGCTTACGTTTTTTAAGACCTCCTTCATGAGAAAAGTGGTTTAAAAGCTAGTCATTTCAACCCAGGAAACGCGGTTAAATGAAGTGAAATAGCTTCAGAATCAGAATGTTAGTCGAAAGCAAGTTCAGTATGATTTGAAAGTCAGAATTTGGAATTTGGGGAGCTTCAAATTGGAACAGATGATTTTAAAGACAGCACTGGAAACTTCAAAATGTACATCTGCATCAGAAGTAGGGCCTCATCCACTTTTAGCAGGAGGCAGAAAACTCCCAACTTCCTTGTTTCTCTATTCAAATTACAAATAGACCATGAGATCAGACGAGGGTGCTTTATGCTGTATCTGCTGATAACCAACAAGGTTGACTGATTTTGTTCTCCGTGAGAAGTGACTGTAAGAGGTTTCATCAAGAGTACAAAGGGCAACATTGGTTTTGGGGAAAGTACGTCACATTTAAAGTCAAAAGACCAAGGTCTGAATGCTAACTCCTTCCTTCATCTCTTTAGATGTCATGTGGCTTGTATGGAAATGTCATTTTATTTCTTGGGCCTTAGTTTTCTTTTACCTGGAAAATGGGGACATTGTCAACCCTACCTCAGGACAGTATGAAGATGTCTTGTAAGTTTTTGCTAAGCACTACCTTTATTTTAAAGCTGAATTCTTTTGTCAGTAATAATCCTCAACACCCAGTTTTTTTGCAGTTGAATTGGAAGAGTATTTTGGGGGACTCAGTGTCTGGTGAATGTCCAACCTGTGATACATTCTTAAGATAGATTTATATGTTAGGGCAGAACTAGCCGATATACCAGATACACCTAAAATTGCAGTACCTTAACAGAAGTTTATTTCTTGCACACATAAGAATTCCTTACTGGTGGACAGTTCTATTCCAAGTGATATTTCAAGAATGTGGTTTCTTCTGTGCTCTGGCTTCACCATCTTTAACACCTGACTTCCAACACTGCTACATATGAAGCCACTGGAAAGGGAAAGGAAATATATGATATGGGAGGGTTTTATGAACCAGCCCTGGACATGATGTGTGTGTATATATATGTGTGTGTGTATATATATATATACACACACACACACACACACACACACACACACACACACAGACTTCTCCGTTTTGCTCAATTTCCTGGCTAGGACTCAGGCTCATGGCCACGCTTCATTGCAAGCATGGCTGGGAATACAGTTGATTTAAGTGCTAGGGAGAAGATGTAATGGAATTGGTGACCAGCTAGCTAATGTCTGATAAATGAGTCTGAAAAAGAGCTCATACTGTCTGTAATACAATCGTATCGATCATTTTGATTAAAAGGTCAGTTAATGAGGATAGAAAGACCAAAATTTTCAGTAATACTCTGAGGACATTAAGAAAGGCTTGTGTTGGGCAGTGGTGGGCATATGTATGCCCATGGTATATTTATATATCGTGTGAGAAGCACAGGCAAGCAGTGGCGTGGATTCAGACATGTTCTCTTTCCTCTTTGTCTGGTCTCAGGAGCTGGCTGAATTGGTTTGACTCCATATGGGAAGGAGGGCCCTGATACCCAGTGGTCAACACAAGAATGCTTCAGTGATCACTTGAACTGGTTTTGGCAAGCAATACTTTCTGGAAAACTGCTGCTGCAGGAATATGGTGAAATGGTCTGTAAGAAAGCATAGCCTCTGCTGATTTCCCTGCCTTGGTTAACTTTCCTAGTTCCTTTGGCAGAAATGTGAACCATAAAACAATTTTTATGTGGACAGTGATCTCGTGGTCTAATTTTGAGGCAAGAGAGATTTCATTGTCAAAGGTTAGCCTTAGAAAATAAGTCTCACTAATGAATAAATGATTCTATGAATCCTGAAGGTAAGCAGATATAAAGGCCGATGATGTGAGAAGATGATAAACTAAGGGAAACTGCCCCACTGGTTTGGTGGTGGGCACTAGAATGAAAGGCACCCCATTGTTGAGTTATAAGCACCTCCAAGTGTTACCTGGGCTCCCAGGTGGCACTAGTGTTAAAGAACCTGCCTGCCAATGTGGGAAATGTAAGGGATGCAGGTTCGATCCCTGGGTCAGGAAGATCCCCTGTAAGAGGAAAGGGCAATTGACTCCGATATTCTTCCCTAAGAAATCCCATGGGTGCTGAGCTACAGTCCATGGCGCTGCAAAGAGCTGGACATTACTGAGTGACTAAGAATACACACCAAGTACCACATAATTGCATTTCAACCAAGATTTTTATAAACAAAAAATATAGTTTATAAACAAATATACAATACAGACTTGCTAGTTGTAGGCTCCCATATTTTTATTTTTAAACAAAAAAGTCATATATGTGGTCAGAAAATAATTTTGTGCATCTTTCCAGTTAAATTTATTTCTCACTCTTAGTGACTTTCACTTAGCAGCAGGTCATAAACTTTAGTGGAAATTATAGCCCATGAAAAATTGTGTCATAATGAAAAACAGAACAACAAACTTGCAAGTGCTATACCCATTTTACAGATGAGGAATCTGAGGATAATAGCATTTAAACCATTAACTGAGTTATGTAATTAATAAAATAATTGGAATCACAATCTAAGTCTGTTTGACCTCAGAGAACAGTTTAAGTACTCCTTCCAATTTAAGTTTTCTTTCCCTAATAGAATCCAAACTAGTGTGTTCCAAAATAATTTCTTCTGTGAGACAAACAAAAGATAAGATTAGAGAATATTCTCAGTAAATTTTGATGTTGGCAGTAAATTAGAGGTAAAAGTCAGAAAAGGTCATGTAATTGAATATGTGAAGAAACAGGGATTTTTGCTAATAGGCTTTGTACTAGTGAAGGAAGAGGAAGCAAATAATGAGGGCAAAGAAATCTACAAGGTAAGGACAAATAACAAGGGAAACCAAAGCAACCTGAAGGGAGCAATAGAGAAAATTTCATTTTTGCCATACTGATACTACCTTTCTTATACACCAGAAGATTTAAAAACTCACGGCAGTGAAATTTTGGGAGGGATAGGCATAAAATTCATTTCCAAGTAATTTCCAAATATATATATATATATATTTCTTGTAATAAAAGCACAATCACAGTTCAGTGATCCTTTCTTATATCCTAAGTAGTGTGAAGTTAACAAATGAGATGGTAGGGCACTCATTCAGAAGTGTGTATCTTTTAGAGGGTGGCAAGAATCTTTGAGAGGTTTTATCTTTTTATTGTTATAAATGTAAACAAGAAATTCTGCATTGAGAAAATCATCATTGTAGTTGTATCTTACGTATATGACTTAATAATGGGATAGGGACTTCCCTGGTGGTCCAGTGGTTGAGACTTTGCCTTCCAGGGCAGGGGGTTGCAGGTTCGATCCCTGGTCAGGAAGCTAGGATCCCATATGCCTTCCTGCCAAAAAACCTGAAACATAAAACAGAAGAAATATTGTAACAAATTTAATAAAGACTAAAAATGATCCACGTTAAAAAAAATTTTTTTTAAAGGTTGTGGGGTCATAAAGTTGTATTTAATCTGTTCCTCGAGGAACTAGAAAAGTAGCCCTTTATTATGAAATGATTACTTTCTCAAGGTAGGAAGATAATAGTAATTTGATGTCTGAATGATTTCTTGATATTCAGAAAGGAAATTCAAAGGGATTTCCAAAAATATGGATTATTTTTGACTTTCATACCTCTTCAAATGGTCTATATCCATATTGTCTAATCAGAATTTTTAAAAATCAAAAGTTGATTGTAAGAGGATCTCCAGAGGCAGGATTAAGTGTGATTATTTTTTCCCTGCACATCTTTATTTTCTGCTTGTTCTACAATTAACACNCCCATGAAAAATTGTGTCATAATGAAAAACAGAACAACAAACTTGCAAGTGCTATACCCATTTTACAGATGAGGAATCTGAGGATAATAGCATTTAAACCATTAACTGAGTTATGTAATTAATAAAATAATTGGAATCACAATCTAAGTCTGTTTGACCTCAGAGAACAGTTTAAGTACTCCTTCCAATTTAAGTTTTCTTTCCCTAATAGAATCCAAACTAGTGTGTTCCAAAATAATTTCTTCTGTGAGACAAACAAAAGATAAGATTAGAGAATATTCTCAGTAAATTTTGATGTTGGCAGTAAATTAGAGGTAAAAGTCAGAAAAGGTCATGTAATTGAATATGTGAAGAAACAGGGATTTTTGCTAATAGGCTTTGTACTAGTGAAGGAAGAGGAAGCAAATAATGAGGGCAAAGAAATCTACAAGGTAAGGACAAATAACAAGGGAAACCAAAGCAACCTGAAGGGAGCAATAGAGAAAATTTCATTTTTGCCATACTGATACTACCTTTCTTATACACCAGAAGATTTAAAAACTCACGGCAGTGAAATTTTGGGAGGGATAGGCATAAAATTCATTTCCAAGTAATTTCCAAATATATATATATATATATTTCTTGTAATAAAAGCACAATCACAGTTCAGTGATCCTTTCTTATATCCTAAGTAGTGTGAAGTTAACAAATGAGATGGTAGGGCACTCATTCAGAAGTGTGTATCTTTTAGAGGGTGGCAAGAATCTTTGAGAGGTTTTATCTTTTTATTGTTATAAATGTAAACAAGAAATTCTGCATTGAGAAAATCATCATTGTAGTTGTATCTTACGTATATGACTTAATAATGGGATAGGGACTTCCCTGGTGGTCCAGTGGTTGAGACTTTGCCTTCCAGGGCAGGGGGTTGCAGGTTCGATCCCTGGTCAGGAAGCTAGGATCCCATATGCCTTCCTGCCAAAAAACCTGAAACATAAAACAGAAGAAATATTGTAACAAATTTAATAAAGACTAAAAATGATCCACGTTAAAAAAAATTTTTTTAAAGGTTGTGGGGTCATAAAGTTGTATTTAATCTGTTCCTCGAGGAACTAGAAAAGTAGCCCTTTATTATGAAATGATTACTTTCTCAAGGTAGGAAGATAATAGTAATTTGATGTCTGAATGATTTCTTGATATTCAGAAAGGAAATTCAAAGGGATTTCCAAAAATATGGATTATTTTTGACTTTCATACCTCTTCAAATGGTCTATATCCATATTGTCTAATCAGAATTTTTAAAAATCAAAAGTTGATTGTAAGAGGATCTCCAGAGGCAGGATTAAGTGTGATTATTTTTTCCCTGCACATCTTTATTTTCTGCTTGTTCTACAATTAACACAGATTAGTAAACAAATTAAAGGAGATAATTGTCGCTGAACAAATACAGACAGTTCTCAGATCCTGAACAAGACTGACTCATAGGCAAATACGTTGATTATAAATTAGACTGGGTTTTTAGATAAAGTTGACAATTTAAATTCTATTTTGATTTGAGGTCAGCTCACAAAGACCTCTGTAACTTCCATTAAGTTGAGCTTCAGCACTGAGGCAAATTGAAATTTACTGTCTTTGCTTCCAGTCTAAGACTGGAAGAAAGGAGAAATGGGGCTTCCTTAACTCTAGAAATGGGGCTTCCTTAACTCTTTGGACTTAAAATAAAATTGCTATATTCATCTTTGACACATGATTAATTCTACATGTTATAAACTGAGCACACACATGTTAAAAATGTATGATTTAACAAATTTTGACTTAGAGTAATTTCTAATATCCTAGTTCCCTATGCTGTTCCCTGTATTGTGTACATTGCAACAGATGTTAGATTGTGAGTAAAATAGATCTGTGCAGATAAGTCTCAAAGAGTACCATTATTCATGATGTTTCTATGAGGAATAATTATACTTAATTCCAAAACTCTGATTTATGGACATATGTTTAATACATCTTGTTTTTTAGATGGATAGTATATGTCTATCATTGTTCTCTGTTGATCATTATCCCACCTAATATCAGTACATTTAGTCCTCTCACTTATTCTGAATAAGATGTATGTTGTTATGTGTCTCCCTATATTAGACTCCCAATAAAGCCAGATTACCTAATGCCACATGAAGCAGCTTATTGAAAATAAAACTGTTGGACGTGAGGGAGAAGCCCCAGAAAGTGCCACATTTCTTATCCAAAGAGATGTGGTGTGAGCTGATGCCTGAATCGTGGAAAAACCTCAGCCCTGAAGGTTCTGCTTCTCTGCCCAACCGTTTGTTTCTTTGAACTTTGCTGCTTCTCTGCTTTACCTCCCTCCTGCTACCTCCCGCCTGGATCATCTTCTCCTTCTTCTGACTCAGAATATAAAACTGCACCCCAGAGTGAATGTTTCTAGGCAGAGCTACAGCAGGGCTTACCTTTTTGAAGTCTACCATGCATTATCTCTGTTGGAAAGA
The DNA here is from genome assembly GCA_006410875.1 of Neotragus pygmaeus. Classification (NCBI taxonomy): domain Eukaryota; kingdom Metazoa; phylum Chordata; class Mammalia; order Artiodactyla; family Bovidae; genus Neotragus; species Neotragus pygmaeus. The sequence continues at coordinate 2,076,019 of SJYV01042641.1, forward strand.
AGGAGAAACCTGAAGGGACATAGATAGTTTAGAGTGAGAAATACACACATGGGTGTTCAGGTACGGAAATGTGAGCACACACTCGCATCTTATGGCTTTATACAGTGGGACTCTGTCACCCATCTTCCTTAAGCATAAATAATAACTGTTAATTACAGCCTAAAGACTTTTAAGCCAACAAGTGTTTTAAAGCTAAGAAATGGCATATTTTAAGAAATAAAGTACTGTCTGAAAATTGGTTCCGTAACTGTGTCTCAGGTGAGAGGACTGATGACTCAGCCTGATACTGAGCTTGAAATACGATTGCTCCTCTTTTCCTAAAAGATGCTTTTTGTTTGTAAGTAACAAAAACAGCCTTATAATTTTATATCTTATTCTTATATGCCCATTATTGCATAATGTGGTTATTATTATATCGGTAGAGTTATCTTTATTTTCAGCATTAAATGTAACTGTAAGATTAGACTTGATACATTTGATAGATGGGTCCCTTTATTGTGAACTCCTGTGCCTCTTTTACCTCAGCAAGATTTTGGTGAAAGCAAGTGAGCCAGACCTTGTGTTCCAGGTGCTTTATAGAAATGTCCATGTCTGATCTTTGCAGCAAGCTCATGAGCTAAGTACCATCATTCGAAATCTGCAGATGAGAACAAATGCTCAGGGAGCTTGACAATTTGTTGAAGAGCACAGAGTTGAAGTCTGAGCTTTGTTCACATGTAGGTCGGTGTGGCCTCCTTCTCTTTGCACTCTGCTGGCTCTCTCGGTACACAGTGCTCCAATTTGGCCATCCAAGGACCTGGACTTTATTCTTAAGCACATCACTAATTGTTATCTGAGCTGAGGCCCCTTAGTCTTCATTCAAATGAGATTTAAATCATCAATATAGAAAATAATCCTTTCAAATAAGTTGTTTCCCCCCAGTTCAGAAAGCATGATCCTGACCTTTCAAAGAGTATTTCCTCTGTATTTCCTGGCCACTAGTCTCTTTTTGCTTTCCTGTCCCCACTTTTATTAACAGGCCAGAAGCATTTGATACACTGATTGCTGAACACTGGAAGGTTTGACTATTTTCCTATTCAAGTGAGAAAAATTGAGAAGGCTGTAGTGTTCTTTTAGTGTTAGAGTCTATCCCATTCCCTTCCCCAACACAGAAATGAATGCAAGAGCATATGAGGAAGATCTTTTTGTGACCCCATGGAGCATACGAGGAGAAGATTGAAATTGGAGTCCAAGGCCTGATATGTTATAAGGGTATGATATGTCCATTTAACTTGCTTGATTTCAGCCATCCACATTAGCAAAGGAAAAAGTGAGAAATAGAAGAGTAATAATTTAAGTGATACTGGAGGGTTGACGATATGTCCCAGAGGGAGGGTGGTCTGTGAAATGGTCATTTCCTGCTGCTTCAGCCAGACTCAATTCCTATAATCTCTCATGGTGTCAGCGTCTTAGCATTTAAAAAGTGTTTTGGGGACTTGCAGATGTCTTTTTTTATACAGCATAAAAAAAGATGCCAACTACCTACTTCACCTGGTTTTCTACCAAGGAGGCAGCCATCAGTTTCAATGAGTGAAATGACAGTAGGAGCCGCCTCTAAGACCACAGCAGCAATAGCCCATAGCAAATAGCAAAAGCCCATGTAGGGCTTACTGGAACATAGAATATCTAAATGCTATATTTTATTAATGTTTTGGCTAGCTCTGCTGCTAACTCACTTTAGTCTTGTCCGACTCTTTGTGACCCCATAGACGGCAGTCCACCAGGCTCCCCCGTCCCTGCGATTCTCCAGGCAAGAACACTGGAGTGGGTTGCCATTTGGTTAACTCAGCCTGTAATAATACTATACTATAAACTGGAGTGATTTAAACAATAGACATTAATTTCTCACAGATCTGGAGGCTTGAAGTCCAAGATCCAGGTGCTAGCAGATTCAGTTCTTGGTGAAGCCCTCCTTCCTGGTTTATTCACAACTGCCCGGAGAAGACAATGGCACCCCACTCCAGTACTCTTGCCTGGCAAATCCCATGGACGGAGGAGCCTGGTGGGCTGCCATCCATGGGGGCGCGAAGAGTCGGACACAACTGAGTGACTTCACTTTTACGTTTCACTTTCATGTATTGGAGAATGAAATGGCAACCCACTCCAGTGTTCTTGCCTGGAGAATCCCAGGGACGGGGAGGCCTGGTGGGCTGCCATCTATGGGGTCGCACAGAGTCGGACACGACTGAAGCGACTTAGCAGCAGCAGCGGCAGCAGCAGCCTTCTCAGTGGCCCTTCCTCAGTGCCTGTGTATATGGAGAAAGCTTTGGTGTCTCTTTCTCCTCTGATAAGGGCACTATTCCCATCATTAGAGTTCTACTCTCATGACCTCATTTGAATCTAATTTCCTCCCAAAGGCCTCACCTCCAGATATGAGTTTAGGCGGTTGGTAGTGGTTGGGGGACACAATCATTGAGCCCATAACAATGGATGATATCAAAGAAATTTCAGTGGTAGTTTTCATTATTTATGATTTTGTTGTAAATGTTAACTTTAGAACCTAAAGATGAAGATGAAGCAGTCATATGTCTCCATTTACTAGAGGAAATTAGATCAATTCTCTGAGCCACAGTGTCTTCATCTGAAGTTGTCACAGTTAGTGATATTATCCACTTTTCTGTGTCTCTCGGGGTTGTTTGAATAACAAATAAGATAAAATATGTGCAGGTAGGTTTTAAGTATTCTTACAATTAAGTTACATAAAAATTACTTCTGAAATAGGATAAAGCATGGGTAAAGCATTGCCAAATCCCACGATGAGTTAAAATCAGTTTTTGAAATTAAAAAAAAGCAACTTATTTCAGACCCTTTATAAGCTCAATCTTATCTGTGTGCATGTGTGTATGTACCTGTGTATATATTTATAATTTATTTATTATAATTGGAGGATAGTTACTTTACAATATTGTGGGTTTTGCCATACATTGACATGAAATCAGCCACAGGTGCACAAGTGGCCCCCATCCTGAACCCACTCCCACCTCTCTCCCCACCCCACCCCTCTGGGTTGTCCCAGAGCACTGTGTGGGTGTATTTTTAACACTAAAGGGGAAAAAGGTTAAATCAACTTATGTGACAGATTGCCTAAGGTCTTATTTCATTTTGCCTGATAAGTTTACTTATCCCGATTGCAAGCTGGCATCAGAACTGTCATCCTGCAGCTGTATTCCACAATCCGAAACCTTCTTCAATGGTCTGTGTGTGGATGCAGAGACATTCAAGAACACTCAGAAGTGTAACTGCAAGTTTGCCTCTGAGTGCATAGTCCTGAAATCTTAATATGCTACTTTTTTCCCCCTTCATAAACAATACAAAGAAGTTGACAGGTCTGAAAGGGGCTTTGTGAAAAGATAATTAAGAGCTTTAGAGAGTGTCAAGAGTCAATAGCTCAGCTCTGTCAGCACTCTGGAGTGTTACAGGCTATAATTAGATGGCGTGGAGGTGTAAGGCATGTTTGGCAGTTGATTCCTGCATGATCTCCAATGGAAAAACAAAGAGCAGCCTCCATGAGACACCTGGCAAAATGGGAAATAGGCGTACTGGAGTCAAACCTTTCAAGTGTCTTTGTTTTCCCAGGGTGCATCTTTGGTGAAGCGCTTCTTTGCGTTTCAGCTGGCATCTGTATGGGACATTTGGCTCATGTTCATCATTCCCACAATCCTCTTGGCTGTGCACTGCAGACCTCCCTTCAGATCCACAAATCGGAAGCCATTCCTGCAGTACCCGTGGACACAGCCCAATCCACATTCCTGTGCTGGGTATGGACCGTTAAGGCAGAGAGAGTTGATTCCTAACAAGAGGACATTTTCCCAAAGATAACTGGAAAAGTCCAGAATAGTCTGTCAGTAAGTGGAGAAGGAAATGGCAACCCACTCCCTTGTTCTTGCCTGGAGAATCCCAAGGACAGGGGAGCCTGGTGGGCTGCTGTCCATGAGGTTGTACAGAGTCAGACGTGACTAAAGTCACTTAGCGGCAGCAGCAAGTGGAGTGAAAAAGTCAAAAGGCATTGTAGGATTGGATTAAGATGCCCTAAACATTGAAAAGAGTATGGGGAACAGCAAATAATGTGAAGTTTAAAATTAAAAAACAAACCAAAAACCTAACTGTAAACCATATGCTTGCAATTACAGTGTTCTGATTTTACCCATTATAACTTCAATGAAAAAAATATGTAATTATATGTATGTATATACACACACACACATATAAAATTATTTGCAGATGCTAGTGTTTTAGTGCCTTTATTTGGCTGATGTTTTAGGTGTACTTAGCCTATTTGCCCTCTAGGTGTGTTTTTCATTTGAGAGCAAAATATACCTTGACTATACTGGCAAACTCAACTTCCACAGTGTTAAAAGATAAACTGAGGCATGTTAAAGTTTTTACAAGTTTGAGAAACAATTGATTCGAATTGGACAGTATGCAATCTAGCAGACAGAAAGGAGCTCTAGAGAGCTGTACAAGATGAAATATTTTTATAGGCAGAAAGGAGCAGAAACAAGACAACTATACTAGGTAAAAAAGTGGGTTGGTTATTGTGGTTTCTTTCCTTTAGGGGATCACAGGGATTTATTAGATGGATGACCTAACTAGTGCTGATCAGGTGATTCCTGATTGACTGATTTCTAGGAAAGCAGAACCTGTAATTAAGTTAAATCTCAGTTTGGTGATACAGAGCTTAGCATAAGTGACTCCATTTGGGGCATAGATTCACTATCCATTTACTATCCAGATAGAAGCACTATCCATGTTATTGAGCTAAACTGCACATTGCTAGGTAAATAGTTCTAGTCTTGGTCAAAAATTGATCTTAAAAGTTTTTTAATTATACAAACGTAGTTGGTAAAGAATCCACCTGCAATGCGGAGTTCAACTCCTGGGTTGGGAAGACCCTGTTTCAACTTTTGGGTTGGGAAGATCTCCTGGAGAAGGGAAAGGCTACCCACACCAGTATTCTGGCCTGGAGAATTCCATGGACAAGTCCATGGGGGTCACAAAGAGTCAGACACGACTGAGCAACTTTCACTTTTCACTTTCATGTAATCAAAAAGCCAATATATATGTATATGTAGCCAATAATATTTAAATTAAATATGTAAATACAGTGACAAATCAAATACATACAAATTTATACAAATAAAATATGTAAATACAATGACAAATTGAATAAATACAAAGAAATACAAAGATACACTACAAAAAGTTGGCTTGAATTGAGCCTGTACATTCTTAAAATATAATTACACTTTAACAGTTGAAAATGTTTCTTTTGCCTCAAAGAACTCTGTGATCAAAGAATAATTCCTCAGAGATGTGCTAATTTTTAAATCTTTCCTTCAAATCTTATTAGAATAAAAAGTTACAAAACTACCAATAAAGGTGAAGTCATCCTCAATCTTGTTCCCTTCTCTTTTTCCAAAAGCAATTACTTTCAAAAAATTGTAAATAATTGACATACATTTAGTCTATATGTCTGAACAATAAAAGAATATTGTCATTGTTTTGAAAGCTATATAAATGGCATCAAATTAAATATGGCATTCTGTAATTTGTCTTCATTTTATTTAATGTTATGGAGTTTTTTTGATACTATTAGAGAAGGAAATGGCCACCCACTCTCGTATTCTTCCCTGGGAAATCCCATGGACAGGGGAGGCTGGCAGGCTACAATCCATGGAGCTGCAAAAGAGTTGGACGTGACTTAGTAACTGAACAACAACAACGATCCATAGATTGATAGATAACTGATTCATGTCTTTTAACTATTGTATATTATTTGATTTTATACAATGAAAAGTTCATTTGTACTGGATTATGGACATCCTCAAAAGACTTTGGGCTTTATCTGTGGTGACTAGTGTGGGAAAAAGTGGAGGATCACAATATTTTAAGCAGTAAATGGCATAAGATCTGAGTATCAGAAGGTGAGTGTGAGGATAGGAGGAAAGTAGGTTGGAAGAGGAGTACTTTGTGAGATGAAGGTTAATACCACCATTCAGAGCAAGGTATGATAACTGTGTAAGAGATAATGAAGGCTCCACTGATTAAAATTTAATTACTTTACAGTTTTTCTCTTCAAAAAACAAAGCTTGTATGAACATTCATTGTATGTATCTACATGGGAGAGAGTTTCCTCATATATATGTAAAATACAAAGTATACCCATTTTGGCCAATTTTCCATGTTAATGTAACACTTTGGGCTTTTTGACTCCCAGAGAATAAAGAGAAGAAATAGAGATAATCTGATGATATGAACACAATCAATATACGATACCTGAATTCAAATCTGTTGAAGATTGTGTTACTTTCTTATATGATTTTCCATGGTTTATCATCTGTTGGGTTACTTTTCTGTGGGATAGATCTTATCAGTGATTCTCAGTCATCTTTAATATACTTCCAGAGCTCAACAGTCACTCAAAGCCTGTGGCAGTTTAAAGCTCACAGTGTCTGTAAGTCCAGGTGCCAGATTCCTTTCTGAAGCTAACCCCAAGATCCAATCATGCAGATTTCTCAACTGGCAAGAGTATCCAATAGACTTTTTTACTTGGTTTTTGTGGGAGGAGGGTGAAGAGACACTCTGGCATTTAGGAAGGAAGCCGACACTAAAAGTGGACGGCACATACTAGTTTTTGTGACCCTCTTTCTTGCTCCTAATCAGACTTGGGAAAATGTGTGTTAAGTTTTGCATCTATCTTTAAGGGCTACTTGCCACTGATTATTTTTTTATTCATTTTCTATTGTTGAAATCTAACAATATATGTGTTATGACAACTGAACTCAACTGTGAACATTAGATAGACTGTGATCAGATCATGCTATGTTGCTTTAGGCCAGGATCTTTCTAGAGGAAACCCCTAAAAGCCATCTTTTTCTTCATAACCCCAGACAAAGAACTGGTACAGGTCCTTATTGTCTGTCATAGGATTATTATGTTACAGTTTGAATTAAGATCTTAACCTCAGTCCCACAAAGCTCTCTTCCTCCAGTCTACTGTCCCCATACTCATTATTTAGACACTCAGATCTTATTGTGCCATTTGACACATAAAACATATTAGGATTCTCTGCTTTCTTCCATACCAGTCAGCACAGATAAAGTCCACAGTCTTTAATATGGCACTTAAGGACATCCACAATCCAGTCCAAGCTACCTTTATAGACTCATTGTCATTGAGTCTTATTTCTATAATTAGTGTTCTCCTTGATGCTCACTGGCTCTCGGCCACACTCTCATCTTTCATGGTTCTTTGCCTGATGTAACTATTGCTAAAAGTTTTCAGATGACACCATCTTGACAACATCTTGCTCAATAGTTTATATCTAACCCTTACTTCAACTCTCCTAACAATCTCTATAAACACCAACTCCTTTACAAAACTTCCTGAAGGCAAGGAGAATATCTTACTTCCCATTAGATTCTCCAGCATACTACTGTGTGTTTGTAGGTTTTATTTAATAGTCTGAAAGCTGGATGAGAAAAGGAATCTTACCTCTTGTACTTAGAAGAGCACTTGGCATAAAAGTGATCATAAATATTTTTTAATCTCTCACGACTTGGTAAATTATGGTCTGTGGGCCAAATCTTCTTCTATACCCATATTTATAAATATTTATTGGCATACAACCACAACCATTCCTTTCTGTATATTTATTTTTTTATGCTTTTCCTACAAAGCAGAGTTGAGCAGTTGCAATAGAGACTGTGTGGTCCACAGAGCCTAAAATAATAACTGATTCTTTAGAGGAAAAGTTTGCTGACTGAATAATGAGAATGAGCTATGTAGCAGAGGGATGCTAGATGAGAGGTCAGCACAAAATATTTCTAAAAATATTGAATTTTGTTACTGTTGTTGTTCAGTCACTCAGTTGTATCCAACTCTTTGTGACCTGTGGGCTGCAATATGGACTGCCACACACCAGGCTTCCTTGTCCTTCACCATCTCCCAGAGCTTGCTGAAACTCGTGTTCATCGAGTTGGTGATGCCATCTAACATCTCATCCTCTGTTGTCTCTTTCTTCTCCTGTCTTCAGTCTTTCCCAGCATCAGGATCTTTTCTAATGAGTCATATCTTTGCATCAGGTAGCCAAAGTATTGGAGTTTCAGCTTCAGCATCAGTCCTTCCAGAGAATATTCAGGATTGATTTCCTTTAGGATTGTCTGGTTTGATCTCCCTGCAGCCCAAGGGACTCTCAAGAGTCTTCTCCAACACCACAGTTCAAAAGTATCAATTCTTTGGCTCTCAGCCTTCTTTATGGTCCAACTCTCACATCCATATATGATTAGTGGAAAAACCATAGCTTTGACTATACGCACCTTGTTGGCAAAGCAATGTCTCTGCTTTTTAATATGCTGTCTAGGTTGGTCATAGCTTTTCTTCTGAGGAGCAAGTGTCTTTCAATTTCATTGCTGCAGTCACTATCTGCAGTGATTTCGGAGCCCAAGAGAATAAAGTCTGTCACTGTTTCCCCATCTATTTGCCATGAAGTGATGGGACTGGATGCCATGATCTTTGTTTTCTGAATGTTGAGTTTTGAGTCAGCTTTTTCATTCTCCTCTTTCATCTTCAAGAGGCGTTTTAGTTCTTTGCTTTCTGCCATAAGGGTAGTGTCATTTGCATATCTGAGGTTATTGATATCTTTCCTGTCAATTTTGATTCTGGCTGTGCTTCATCCAGCTTGGCAATTCACATGATGTACTCTGCATGTAAGTTAAATAAGCAGGGTGACAATATATAGCCTTGACATACTCCTTTTCCTATTTGGAACCAGTCCATTGTTCCAGGTCTAGTTCTAACTATTGATTCTTGATTTACATATAGGTTTCTCAGGAGGCAGGTAAGGTGGTCTGGTATTCCCATCTCTAAGAATTTTCACAGTTTGTTTTGATCCACACAGTCAAAGGCTTTAGCGTAGTCGATGGAGCAGAAGTAGATGTTTTTCTGGGATTTTGTTGCTTTTTCAATGACCCAGTAAATGTTGGCAATTTGATCTCTGGTTCCTCTGCCTTTTCTAAATCCAGCTTGAACTTCTTGGTTCATGTACCATTGAAGCCTAGCTTTGTCATTTCAAGAGATTATCTTATCCTCTTTTCCCTTCAGTACAAATTTATGAGCACACACACACACACATATATGTATATAGTATATATGTTTGTCAATGTATATCATAGATATCATTTTAGAAAATGCTCAGAATTATAAATGAAAAAAAATTGTCATACCGTGATCATACAACCTAGTGTTTTACAAATCTCCTGGATAATTTTATCTAATTGATTTTCAGAGTTCAATCAAGACATTTCAGGTATGTGTACATATATTCATTACTAGCTGAACATCCAAGAATGACCTGCATATAATTGCAAAATAACAGTATTTCAATTCCATTAGAAACAGTGGTACTTATTACATGCTAACTTGTGTTTATCATGAAACCCCATCACCTGATGAATATGTAATTAACCTACTTATTCCTACAGAAAACATCTCTTAAGAAATACAGAATATACACATAGTTTTTCATCTGATCTTCAGAGGTTTTCTGTGAGAGAAAATAATTTTTCCCCAATAAGATATATTATTGGAAACACAACTGTATGTAGCCAATTCACTACATCATCTGATTTATTTTAATTAGAGGTTAGCTGCTGAATGTGATTACAGTTATAATTATTACAATACCAGTCATCCACATTTCCATTAGCATTCCACTTGATAGTTAGCAATAAGCAGAAATAAAATATTAGGACTTTTAAGAGAAGAGATTACTAATTAGTACAATTCTCCACTGGCACAAGATAATTATTAATTATGATCATCATGGTAATTATTCACCAAGCTAAATTTCACTGGGCTACCTGTGTGCAGATTCTCTCTGCACTGCATTCTAACATCAGCAGCATCCTTATCTGCTCTGGAAATCCTGAAGCAATGTTTGTATTAAATACACAGTTGACTGCACACCAAATGAAAAGACAACTGTGAAGATGCAGGATGGATCTCCATTTCATTAAAGGATCCCTTCTCTTTGTAGGGCACTGCAAGGGGAGTTTGTAAAAATACATACCTTAAGAAAGGTACTCTGTTCACATGTATGTTTTCTGATTACACAGGATAAAATCAAACCCAAACAGCCCTCTCAGCAACAGCGCTCTTATTCTTTGAAATTGCCATTCATATCCACATTGACACTATGGTAAAGAGTAGAAAACCAACAAATGCAACTTGAAGATTGTTGATCACTGAAGGACAATTACTATGCATTTAAGTTAGAAAAATATCTGCAGGCTTTAAGGTATCAGTGTATAAGGGCATTATTTCACAGTATGTACATTCTTGTACATAAATGCCTTTATATAAAATCATCATATTCTGCTTCAGATTTTCTATTCAAAGTGAAGGAGGTTTGAGAAAGTTCAAAGTAAATAAATACCAAATAGGACTTTGGGAGAAAGAGAGTGTGTTGGAGTAGACAGCTCTGGCCTAGGTTTCAGATAAAAGCCGATACTAGTCTTGATTGTGAGCTTACATGGTTACTTTCTTAAGGCAAGTCATCGAACTTCTCAAAACCTCAGTTCAGTTCAGTTCAGCCACTCAGTCATGTCTGACTCTTTGCGACCCCATGAATTGCAGCACGCCAGGCCTCCCTGTCCATCACCAACTCCCGGAGTTCACTCAAACTCGTGTCCATTGAGTCGTGATGCCATCCAGCCTTCTCATCCTCTGTCATCCCCTTCTTCTCCTGCCCCAATCCCACCCAGCATCAGAGTCTTTTCTAATGACTCAACTCTTCGCATGAGGTGGCCAAAGTACTGGAGTTTCAGCTTTAGCATCATTCCTTCCAAAGAAATCCCAGGACTGATCTCCTTCAGAATGGACTGGTTGGATCTCCTTGCAGTCCAAGGGACTCTCAAGAGTCTTCTCCAACACCACAGTTCAAAAGCATCAATTCTTCGGTGCTCAGCTTTCTTCTCAAAGCCTCAGTTTGTTTATTTACACCTGGGGATGATGTCTCTACCACCTTACTTTGGAGGTTGCTAGTACAGTCAAATGAAATGGTATATGAAATAATATTTATAAGTTGTGAAGTATTCCACACATNTCAATTCTTCGGTGCTCAGCTTTCTTCTCAAAGCCTCAGTTTGTTTATTTACACCTGGGGATGATGTCTCTACCACCTTACTTTGGAGGTTGCTAGTACAGTCAAATGAAATGGTATATGAAATAATATTTATAAGTTGTGAAGTATTCCACACATATATGGCAACTTTAAATAATTCAAAGGAAGCACACTGAATTAGACTTTTGAATATTTCTTAAAAAAATAATTTGAGTGTTATATTTCACCAAGTTTGTATTTTTACTCAGAAGATGGAGGGGAAAGGCTGAAATTGACAGAAATGAGATTTAGGTAATAAGGTAGAGTTTCTTCTCTCTTTGGTTGGGAAAATATTGCAATAAATTACAAAACAAGGTATTATTCCTCTTTTTATTTTTTTTGGAGGTGGGTGACATACTTAAATGGAGAAGCATACAGCTGATGTTTTGGAAATGAAGACTAGATGGGCCACACTGTGCCATGGCACAGGGGAAAGAGTGAAACACTGAGAACCCCTTCAGACACAGACTGAACTGACGTGCACTTGGCATGAGGATGCACTTCCCTGCTGAAGTTGCCTCTGTAGTGGCTGCACCAATCAGCATCTTCCTATTTCTAAACGTGGGAAAAATAAAGTAAATTCCAAATGACTTTTTTCATTACCGTTCGTGTTTGCTGCCAGTGCTTGCCTCCATGCTTGAAAACATGAGCAAAGATTTGTCTTTTGGAAGAGCTCTCTTTCTCATGTTTAAATAGCTGCTGCCCTAAAGAGGACTGAGAGGAGGTAGGGGGTGGCCAGGATGCAATCCGGGAAGGGACACACTTGCTCAATAAAGCAAAAAAAAAGTTTAGAATAAAAAAGAAACCAACTTGGCATTTGTTATTGCTTACTTATATTTCTTGAGTTGGATTAGAAAAAAGGCAGACAGATAACGGCTCAAATTGTCTTTGGGCATTTATCATTTTAAGTGTTTGGAAAGCCCGGCTTTATGTAAATATCAGTGCTTCAAAGATTTAGGACTGTAATAGTCATTTTCTTGGTAATTTAATTCTGTTATAACTTAAAAATATACACATCTATTCTAGGCAAAATTTCTGAAATGTCTGTCAGGAAGAAAATGCTATAGTATATGAATTTTTTGCCCTATGAACTGATTATTTTTAGCAGCTTTTATGAACATAATAACAGTAATTTTAGCAGTTAATTTACCTAAAATCATTTTATTCCAAAACCTGAAAGCCCCCCAAATCAACGGGTTATCTTTGTCTAAAAGGTTAAAACAAGTGTTTCCAGTTAGTTTTAAGCAGAAAAATTAGGGTTTCTTAGTGCTGAAATATTTAGTAAGCTCTCAGGGAGGTGTCGGGGGAAGCAATCTGCCTGTGACAGGAGAGGAAAAAAAAAGAGCAAGATTTTTAAATTGTACCGCTTGACACCAATAAATAACAAGAGAGAGCTAGTACCATTTTTTAACATGCGTGCGTAAAATACAATAAGCAAATCTGACTCATCTGCCAGCCTGACTGCTTTGTTTAGAATTCCACTGTCAGAGGTAAGGTGGGGGGCGAGGGGATTTATGTAAATTAGGCTCTTCCAAACTGGAAGAAAGTTGGATTTTTTTTTTTTTAAAGGAACTTTTCCAAGTTTAGAAAGTTAGAAGTGTTTTTGTTCCCATGTCAGTTCTGAATGAGTGACTTAAAGTTCTCAGAATCAGGTTAAAAATATGATCTAGAAACAAACCATGGCTATGAGTTTTCACAGATTTTTCAAAGCTTCAAAGGCAACTGTGATTTATGCTCTGCTGTGCAGGGAGTGGATTTTTTGGATGAGATATTTAGTTTCTCGTTTCTTTATAGGATGACTGTAGTCATTCAGATTAGTCTAAGAAATAAACAGCCATTTGTCTGAAGGTTTTGTAAGGTGATGGCCGCTCCAATATATTTATATTCACTCAAATTCATAGGCAGGTATAATATAAATTCTTGATCCCTGGAAGCTTCTGTCTAGTACCCTAAGATCCTGGGCACCTTGGGGTTTGTTTTAGAGGGTAGCAGGGCCTGGAGTCTGATTCTTTGAAACCTCTGATTCCTTACCCTGTTGTGTCACTCTCCAGTGATGGGTGCTGGAATGCTGAATTAAAATTGGTGCTCTGTAACAATTTTGCAGAGAAGGCGATGCTGCAAAATTGACTAAAAAGGGGGAGGTATAAGTTTGAATCCACACCAATATGGTGGGGGGGTTAGAAAACATGCTTTTCTAGGCAGAATTTTGGTTATTAGGGGCATTGGCTGGAGGGTGACTGTGGGGATGCTGATCTGTTCATGCATTACTGGAGTCTTTTCTTCTTAACTCCAATCCAGTCGCCAACTGATCTCCAGCTAAGCAGCTGCTGAGGCCTGGATGTTTCCTGAGAATTCTTCAGCATTCATAGTGAGTGAAGGGGAGAACGGGAAAGGCAAGGAACAGACCTGCAGAATTTCATTCCCTTCTGGAACAGTGGTTAGCCTAGAGGCCACCTTCTGGGACTGTGGTTCTCAGAATTCATGGAGATCAAGCTCCTGTACCCTTGTGGCTCCAGGAATATCTGCCCATGCCCCTCTTCCTGGAGAAGCTCAGAGAAAGGGGATCTCTCTGTGTCTGAGGAGGAATGTGTCCATCTCTGCCTCTATAAGGAGACCAAGAACCAGAAAGGCTTGCAGTCTCCATGACTTACTAGCTGGTACTTTATGGGCCTACATTTGTTACTACTTAAAATACTAACAGCCCGAATTTATATAATAGCAAAATACCAAATCATTAAGTATTTTCCTTGTTATTTAACATGATTTATTATCTTTTTGGGCTTCCCTTGTAGCTCAGTCGGNCCATGACTTACTAGCTGGTACTTTATGGGCCTACATTTGTTACTACTTAAAATACTAACAGCCCGAATTTATATAATAGCAAAATACCAAATCATTAAGTATTTTCCTTGTTATTTAACATGATTTATTATCTTTTTGGGCTTCCCTTGTAGCTCAGTCGGTAAAGAATTTGCCTGCAGTGCAGGAGACCTGGGTTCGATCCCTGGGTTGGGAAGACCCCCTGGAGAAGGAAATGGCAACCCACTCCAGTATCCTTGGCTGGAAAATCTGCATGGAGTCGCAAAGAGTCAGGCATGACTAAGCGACTAACACACACATTATCTTTTTATTATTTTTTAAGCAAGAGAGTGAAATTCAACCTAGCTAAGCAAGAATGGCTAATTAATTAGATGACTAATCAAACACTAGTTAACATTTTTATCTGTACCTCTACATGAGTTAACTTTTAAAGAGGAGGTAGAGAGTTAAGACAAACAGCTTTCCAAAAGAATGTTAAAGTGGGGGCAATAGTTGATCAGCTGCCTATAGGAGAGTGATGTGTCACTGGTATCATGACTGTGGAGGCAAGGATGAAAACAAGATTCATTTTGAAATGGAAAATGTATCTGTAATTAAATGAATTAAAAAGCACCTTCAGCCAACTTAAATGGTGCCCCAGCCATTATTCCATATAATTGTTTAAATCATTATATGTTTTCACCAGTTTTTGACCAGTACTGGGATTAAGTACAAGCTCTACAATTTATAGATTTGTATTTGCTGATTAGTTTTATAAATCTGAAAATATTTAGAGCAAAATTATTTAAAGAAGACTGTAAAGCCAATTATGAAAATGATAAAACAGATTTCTTCCCAATCATTTTTACTTGTCTCCTGAGCACAAAACATCATTTGATGATTGTTTTAAAAGCATTAAGAAGCATTATTCAACAGCTTTGAAGATTTCAAGAAGCAGTGTTTATTACTGAAAGTATCTCAAAAATCTCTGCTCTATAAAGGCAAGTTAATCATATTTGGAGAAGGGAAAGGCTACCCACTCCAGTATTCTGATCTGGAGAATCCCATGGACTGTATATAGTCCATGGGGTCGCAAAGAGTTGGATACGACTGAGCAACTTTCACTTTACTAGTCGCATTTGAAATATCATAAATGTGATTCCAAAGACACCCCATTCTTGTCATCTTCTAATTTATCTACTAAAACTATCATGTTAGTCATTACATCTCAAAACATGTTCTTTCAAATAATCCTTCCAGGAGCCAATGTGGCCCTGAAGTATATCAAGCTGGAGGAGGGGTACAGTCTGCTTTTCATGTTGATATAGCATTGCCACAGAAATGAATCCTTTTTCATATCAGAGATCTTATTACAGACAATGAACAATAGTACAGTTAAAACTTATGCAATAAATTAAAAGTTTCAGGGGGGTAATGTTCAGGTATAAGATAAAAAATTTAAAGAAACACTATTTAGCCCATTGTATTTCCCATTATATGTAAGGTGCCAGAAAGCCCCAAATGAGATTTAATTCTCCCTTTTGAATAGTATATGAGTTCATATATTTAATGTACTTATCTTCCCATCTCTCTCCAGGTTTTTGATATTCTGATAACTTGTTTCACTTGTAATATTACTATAGATGTATTATTTATTATAATCATGTCATATCACTTTGAAAACAGATTCTGTAACCTGTATAGCAAAGTTGCTATGTACTTTATGAAATTCATACTGATGAGAAGAACACAAAATAAGTAAATTTGTGTGAGTTATTTTTCTTTTATGTTTTTGTAATTTAAATGCTCTGTGCCAAGAATATTGAAATATAAGCTTCCAAATTTTATGACAACCTTATAACACAAATTATGTATCAATAGAAATTAAGAGATGACTTTCATATTAAGCTTATGATAAAGTAATTTAGAATAACTGATAAAAGAAAGCACAGCCTTCACTTTTGGGATAAATACCTTGGCCTAGCAATAATACACAGGTAACATTTTTTTAAGCTTTTAAGCTGAGGAACAAATTCCAACCAGGCTAGATTTCAGGAACTAGAGTTAGGCAGCTATTCTACAGATAACTCTATCTAAAAATGCCTTTTGAAAATGTGTCAAGTCCTTATAATATCATAATGTGTTTTGCATGTATGGTGGCTAATGTCCTATTTGGTAAATAATCTTACTTTGCAGTGTACGAACTTTCTTTTCAACTTTGTATCCTACCAATTTTATTCATCTGGAATGCATGCTTCAAGACTTGTAACTCTACTGGCACACACAACAGCAAGAAATAGACAGCAGATACACAGCTCATCTGGAGATGAATAGATTAGGAAATTAATGACTAGTGTGAGAAAGATGATGTCACTGCCTCAAGGTACGTGCACGGCTCTGTGGGGGATGCACTGAAGCAGGACAGGCTCCTCCCCTTAGTGCATCTCACAGTGCTCAGGGAGGCCACCAATCCAGGCCCTGATGGGAGACCTTTCAGTCTTGCCTCTTAAAACTACTTTGCCAGTTTGTGTCTGAGCTCTAGTATCATTATTGAAACTTGACCTCAGATGAATATTAAATTCATGCTTCAGCTCTCCCACAATTATTTAAATTGTATCACTTTTATTGGTTGCAATGTGGGAGGGAAAAATCCTTTGACAGAAATTCTCATTTCTTCCTCCTACAGATGTGGCCAAAAATATTATGAATCTTCATTGCTGACATGCCCCTAAGCTTTCCCATCTAGTGTTTCTTAACCTTTAATTTGCATGTGAATTGCCTGGATCTTGTTTGGATGGAGATTTCCATTCGGGATGTCTGAGTGGAGCCTGGGGTTCTGCATTTCTAGCAAGCTCCTAGGTAATGCAAAAGACACTGTGGACCACACTTCAGGTAACACTTGTCTAGATGATAGTCCATTATAAATGTTGTCTGAGGTCACTTTGAGATTTTCAATATAAATTATTTTGGAGCAAGTCTAAGGCTTACAGTAAATTTCATTTCACATGATAAAGTAATAGTATTAAAATATAAAACATGACTAGCAGTGAAAGTACTTCAATTATAATATAACTCACCTATGACATGATAAGAATGTAAAAGAATGAGTAAACTTCAAAATAATTTAACTGTCACTCCATGTCCATGTATCGTAAATCCAAAGATAAATACATTTGTCCTACCCCCATAAAGTTTCAGTTCCTGGCTCAAAATCAGTCTGCCCTACACTACCTTTGTCAGAAATCCTGCTTATTTTCCTATTCCAGTTTCTTGACTTCTCCAAGTATTCTCCCTTCTAGTCTACTTCAGCCTCATCCTTCCAGAATGTTTCAATCATCTCATTCTTACCACAATCTCCTATTTTCCTCTCAACCATATTAGTCCACTGATGCCAAAGTTCCTGCAATTTAAACTGCCCTACATTTTCCTACCCCTCACATTTATTGCTCTCACTAGTCTCTTTATCTAAAATCACTGCAGATGGTGACTACAGCCATGAAATTAAAAGATGTTTGCTCCTCAGAAGAAGAGCTATGATAAACCTAGACAGTGTATTAAAAAGCAGAGACATTACTTTGCCAACAAGGGTGCGCATAGTCAAAGCTACGGTTTTTTCACTAATCATGTATGGCTGTGAGAGTTGGACCGTAAAGAAGGCTGAGCACCGAAGAATTGATGCTTTTGAACTGTGGTGTTGGAAAAGACTCTTGGGAGTCTCTTGGGCTGCAGGGAGATCAAACCAGTCCATCCTAGGAAATCAATCCTGAATATTCTCTGGAAGGACTGATGCTGAAGCTGAAACTCCAATACTTTGCCCACCTGATGCAAAGAGATGACTCATTAGAAAAGACCCTGATGCTGGGAAAGGTTGAAGACGGGAGGAAAAGGGGATGACAGAGGATGAGATGGTTGAGTGGCATCACCAACTCAGTGGACATGAGTCTGAGCAAGCTCCAGGAAATGGTGAAGGGCAGGGAAGCCTGGCATTCTGCAGTCCATCGGGTCTCAAAGAGTCAGACACGACTGAGCAACTGAACAACAAAACTGTCTTTATCAAGTTTAATTCAATGGTCTATCATATAATCAGTCTTTTGCCCCTCACTCATTTATTTACTGGCTTAGCAAAACCACATTGCTGCTTAAGGTAGGCTGAATAATGCTCCCAAGAGATACCCAAGTCCTAATTCCAAAAATCTGTGAATGTCACATTATTAGTGCCAAATAAAGACCTTCGGTTTTTTTTTTTCCCCCCATTGTGTGTGTGTCTTGGTGGTTAGAAATAGCTGTTAGTACTTAGAAGGGAAATCATTTAACATATAGCACTTTGGATATTCACTNCCACCTGGGAATCCCTATATCCATTAAAGTGCTTTAAATATATTTAGTGCTCAATAAATATCGGACCCAACTTCACCACTGGGTTAGACTGTAGACTGAATCTCAGCCCATTTCCAAGGCATACATGCCACATCTGGCTGGACACAGAGTCACTACAGAAATCCCAGGAAGTGACTAGGTGTAGACAGTGCGGAAACTGCTTGCAATGACAACAGAGCCTGTTGATTGAGACTTAGTATCATTCCTCTGAGGAAGAAGATTTCACTTTGGTTATTTTTCTGGCAAAGTTATTTTTCTGGCAACTAATGAAGCTATTGTCTCGATGCTGTAGTGAACTTGGCAAAACTCTCTGTGAAAACTGATAAAATATAAATTACTCAGACAAGAGGAAACTTTTCATTCTTTTTAGAAGTTTCTATCCAGCATAGTTACATGTTCCTTTTTGGGAAAGTTAAACTTGGACATTTATTTTACCCATACAGCTCTCTTCTCTCGTCTTGTTAAAGCCTCACAGTCCCCAGGCAAAAAAGAATCTGATTCACAAGTCTTGTTTGAGAGAAGCATAGGCTTTCAGAATTTTGCGAAATAAATTGTTTCAGTGCCCCAATCTATGATGTGGTGGTTTTTCTTGTTCTTTGTGAAAACCTGTGTGTGCTCTGGTAAACTTTATCAAAACTTCAATGTATAATTATTCTGTAGTGGTTCTTCTTGTGTCCTTCACCTTCTAACTTCCTCATAGAAGAAAAGTTTTCAGTACTCAGAATCTGCCCTACACTTCTCATTTCCTGTATTTGCAAGCAGTTACTATATAGAGAGGGTTTACCAGTTGGTGCTAGTGGTAAAGAGCCTGTCTGCCAATGTGGGAGATGTAAAAGACACAGGTTCAATCCCTGGGTCGGGAAGATCCCCTGGAGGAGGGCATGGCAACCCACTCTAGTATTCTTGCCTGAAGAATCCCATGAACTGAGGTGCCTGGCAGGCCGCAGTCCACAGAGTTGCACAGAGTCAGACACAACTGGTGATTTCACACGCATGCATTGTATAGAGAAGATATATATCTTAAAGGAATTAAATGGTGAATCCTTAGAACGTGCAACACCGTCACATTTTGGAACTCATATGTAGCCATCACAGGAAAATTCCATTTCCCTGGAGTGATTTTTGCCTCTCTTATTAGAGAGAGTGCAAGTCTACCAGCAGACAGAGAAATGAGAGGGAAATGACTTGCCACCCTTCCACTCTCCATCTCAGTCTATGTCCCTGAAAGTGACTTTGAAATTGGTCAATGGTAAGTCTCTAAAACAAGACAGCAGATGCTTCTAAAAATACAAGTAAGAATTAATTTTCTCATGGACTTTCTCTGCTACTTCACTTACCCGTACCAAAAATAGAAGAGAATATTAATACTTCTTGTTTCTATGAAAATCTTTCTCTAGAAAAATGATTCATGTAAATGAAACATTATTTAACATCATTGTATTTTTTGATTATATTAGTGATACATGATCAAGATAAAATGATATATGAATATGTATAACTAAATCACTTTGCTGTAACCTGAAACTAACATATTATAAATTAACTTATATTCCAATCTAAAATAAATAGGAAATACAGAAAAAGCTTTCAAATTACAGTATCTTTTAATAAAGTCAGTTATTAACTACAACATCTAGTCTTACAAATGGTGTGTGCATGTGTGTATACACATGCCTGTATTTTGCAATCATGCTAACTTGCTTAAATGATCACTTTAATATAAACAAACGGGAAAACTGCTTGAAATTACATTGCCATTCTCCCCCTACTTCTCCTAACTGTGCTTTAAGAGAAACATTTTTATAAACTGGATGCAAAGTGAGCTTGGAAGGCATATTTTCGGAGAACTAGTAATTTTGGAGCTTCTAACAGCCAGGTTTTTTGAATGGTAAGAACCAAAAAAAGCACAGAAGGCAGCAAAGGGTAGAGAAAATGGTTGAATAATCAGCTGTGTTGTTGAAACTGTCAGAGGAGGGAAAGTGTCGGCTTATCGCATCTCAGCCTTATTCAAAGAGAAGTGGGCTCCTCACGATGGGCAGGATGCCAGAATGCGATAATAAAGGAGCTCTGTAGGACTGCAACATGGTACTCTAGAAATACATTTTCCAATTAGTCATAAGTGTTTATTCATCAAGGCATACCACAATGCTTTTGGTAACTGAGTTGTACAAGCAGCTGTAATTGGCAATTGAGAAACATCAATGCAAATGTTTTCATGTCTAATCCTGAAATTGTTCACGCTCCACATTGCCACTGAATGGTTCCTCTGTCCTGGAGTGGTGTGGATAGCATGCATGTGACGACAGGTTTAGGGCCTTTCTAATCATCAAGCACTAAATTAGATACTTCTTGCAGATTTAGTCTTTTTTTCCTGATTGGTTTGAGGAAGAGAAGCTGAAGTGGATTGAAAAATGTTCTTTCAGCAACATTTGGGGAAATTTTTGTTGTTCAGTCACTCAGTTGTGTCCAATTCTTTGCAACCCCATGGACTGCAGCAGGCCAGGCTTCCCTATCCTTCACCACCTCCCAGAGTTTGCTCAAACTCATGGTCCATTGAGTTGATGCCATCCAACCATCTCAACCTCTGTTGCCGTCTCCTCCTCTCCTCAATCTTTCCCAGCATCATTTTGATTAAGCCTAAAGGGAAGTTTGAGAGGATGGTCAGCTTTAAGATTTTTCCAGATCTTCAGAGGATAAGAGTCCATTCCAGAAACCTTCATTCCCTGTAAATTCCAACAAGGAACTCAGTTGGATGTGCCACAGATACCTGCCCACCCTCTTGAGTGACAGCTCCTGATACCTGTTTGGGAGACGTCTCACTTTTGCCTTCTGGCTGTTAATCTGGAACAGTTTTTAAGCTAGATAAGAAGCTCTGGTGAAAAGACGAATCCCACAGGATGTTTCTTGACCTTTAAAAAGAAAACCATCAGGACTGACAGGCTTTCAATTTTAAAAAAATTTCTTTTTGCACTCCTTAGTAGCAGAAAGCTGCAAATGATTACTTAAAAGGATCTCCTTTGTTTTATTCTCCAAAGTTTTCAGATACTAAGTCTGAGAGGCTTGTGACAATTAAATCAATTTCCACCAGAGTCCCCAGAGGCGGGCCTTATCCCAGCTCCCTCAAGGAGACTTACACTAATAAGGAGCTGGCAACTTACCTGGGAGGAAGGTGCAAAGTAGAAAAATGGAATTTCAGGTCAAAGAAAAACTTTTCCACAGAATACCAGTTCTTGCGGACTGAAAGATCAACCTTATAATAGAAGGTGAGTCTTATTTAAAATGAAGAGAAGAGTGTAACCAAAATTAGGCTTTGAAAATAGCTTTCTGATAATACTATTTGACTCCTGAAAAAAAGAGCTGTTATTAAAAAGAAATTTACTTCATACTCCCTCCAAGTTTAAAATGTACGTTTCGTTCCCAGAGGTAAAATGTAACCCACTGATTTTGGTGCAAATGGCGAGTTATAGGTACACTAGCCCGAGGGTTCTGTTTACGGTTACAGAAACTGAGGAAATCACCACCTGATTGCCCTTTGCCTGTGTTTAGTCCAGGTGATAAAGTAGGAAACTGTTTCGAGACCACAAACCACTGTCCTCTTCCTTACATGGCTCGGCACAGCCCAACCAAGGGCCCCCGTGCACACCTTCTTCACCAACAGGCTGCCTAATCTGACAGCCAGCCATCCCACCCCTTCTTACACCCTTCTTTCGGGCACCTTTTATGTGCCCAATACACATGCCTATGTGCTTTGCACACACAGCCAGGAAGATTGCTGTGGAAGTAAATAACCAAAGGGTTAGAAAATGCAATGTACATTTTTCCTGGGCCACCTGACCATGGAGCTGATCAGGAAGTACTGCCCAGGTCCCCAGGCGTCCCTCCCATGACGTACCTGTGCAGAATGGGTCACAATGCAAGCTACTGGCTGACTGAGAGCATGCAAGCATCAGAAGCTGTCTGAGCATCCAGGGTGGTGCAGGATCCACTGGGCAAAGCTGGACGGGGTCAAGAATGGATTTTAGAAAGCTGAGGACCTGGCAGCCACAGCTGGTTCTCAGAGGCTGTTACTCTGGGGACCTCTGAAGATGTTGTAGTGCCTTCTTGCTTTTTCCAGCATCTAGCTTGGTTTCCTCCCTCCACGCTGTCTAGTCCCCTACAATTGTCCTTTCTTAAAGTCTCCCATTTGAATGCTGCTGGCTTTCACCTGCCACCAGGGAAGTATGGAGATTTTCTTCCTGTTGCACGTGGGCTTCTCCTAGCTCTTCCTCCCTCAGCTGCATACATGCACAGTTCTCAGATCTGCTCTACAATACCTGGGATCCTACCTGACCGGTGCCCCACATCTTCCCTGGCCACCACCTCACCTGCATGAGTGCTCACACACACGGCTGAAGTTCCCTAAGCTTCTCTTCCCAACTCCAGGTCTTTCCCCTTTCATCCTATTCCTTTCCACATCTCAAGCAGCAAGTTCTAGAGTTGATCGTAGCACATGGGGGTGAAGATAGGCATCAAGCCAGGAGCTGTGTGATCCCAGGCTGGGAGGAAGTAATGTCATCACTCCAGACCTTTCCATCCTTCATCTCCTGGGACCCGGCCTCTAGAACCTGCATATAGAAAAATCTTGTACTTTCTAGAGAGGATGCATAAAGATGGCGAAAGAGGGAGGTGGGATCTATGGTTTTCTTGGCCCCAGGATCTCTGACCAGACACCTCCTGTCTCCCTCTGTGCAATGATCACTGTTTGTGTTGACCTTTATCTCTCCCATCACAAGGGACCTTCTTTGGCATAGGACCCCTGCCTTATATTTCTGTATCCCAGCATCCAGCTACACTGCTTGGCTCACAGTTAATTGTTAAAACAAGCTTGCCTTCAAGACTTTGAATGATTAGTTTGGGAGACAGGTGGCCACATTCCTCAAGGGAGCGGGGAGGTCAAAACTGAGAAAGTTGAACAAAGAAAGGGAAGGAATCTAGGACCATCAGACACAGAAATCTAGGACCTGTTTCATTGGTCCATTTACCTTTGGCTCATTCAAGCAAAACTGCATAGGAAATTCTTAGGCTTTTGACTAGCTCTCCATTTGCATGACATAGAGGGAATACTGCAGACAGTGTGTGCTTGAGTGTTTCATCTGTCTGGAGGTCTATGGCTGGTGGCATGGAAATGCAGCCGGGAAATCGCAAGGACCAGCCCATGGGTCAGAAACCCTAGGACTTGCTTCTGGCCCTGCCACCCACCAGCCCTTTGATTTGGGACGTCATGATCCAGCTTTTTTCTCCTCTTTGAGGTTTGCCTATACAACAAAGATTGTAATACCCACTTTGCACTCTGCCCAGAACTATTGGGACTGTCACATGAGATAATGCAGGGAACTTGACCAATTAAAAAGCATGAGACAAAGGTGAAGCCCCAGATCAGAGTCTACACCCCAATTTGCTAAAGTCAGGGGAGGGCCAGGCCAGGAGACACATCATCCCCGAAAGATCATGTGTGCAGGGGAGGCAGGTGTGCTGAATTTATTCCAGGAGTTAATTGTGCAGACGCGGGGGGCCCCTGACATTTTCCAGCCCCACTCTGGGGCCAGTGGATTACTAGGGAATTTGTGTTCCTGCCCATGCAGATTCCCTCTTGATCCCTAGGGCTGCTTCTCTCTGTTTTCCCCTCCAAGTAATTACTCACTAATTTCTTTCTCTTTTCACATTGACTTCTGACCAGACCCATGTGTTTGACTCCAGAAAGACTCCTGTGGATACAGGCTTGGATTCAATACATTTGGTTGGAAAGTCACTCAAAGGTTCAACCATGAGGGATTCTTATGATTTCCAAATACATCCTCTTGTAGCCATTACAATATCTTAGGTCAGAACATTTTCATATTGCAGGGGGGTGTGTGTGTGTGTGTGCACGTGCATGTGCGCACGTGTGTGCGTGCGTGCATGTGTGCCCAGTCACTGGTTGTATTTAGGAAAAGAAGGCTTATGGGCCAAATACCCATTTGGGTTTGTTTGGATGACTAAGAAATGATGGGAATTCAGAGTGTACAAGATTATAAATATTACAGAGGCTATTCAAAATCTCATTTACTTTAGTCTGACTGCCTCTTTACTCTACATATTTAAATTCCATTTGCAGCCACCAACCAGACCCTGATACTCTTAAAGAAAATAAAAACAAGCAAACTACTGCTAAGGGAAATGTAAATTGGTTTGTTTGCTCCTTTATACTCCTGGGCAGTGAAAACACAAGCAATCATTATTCCAAGGGTCTCATTGAATATACAAAATCTTTGTCTTTCTTAGGAGTTGCTTTAAAGGTTAACCATTTTCTAAAGAGTTCTTTGTGTCTAGAAACCAATTTTATGCTCCTTTTGTCCAGCCACCAAATTCTTACAAACTTGTTCAAGTTTCCCACACAAACACATTTGCGTTCATTTAGAAAATGGAGAAAACAGTTTGCTTTGAAAAAGTCTGTTTGTTGTTCTTCTTGACATTTACAAAGTCCTCATCATGCATTGGGAGCTGCATTCAAGCTTCAAGAAGCCAACTGCCCCTGGAGATGTTTGTGCTTGGGGACCAGGGGTCAGGATGCTGAAACACAGGCACCCTGGTCCCTGGCTGGAGCTGGTGCACACACGACAGTGATCAGGGCAGTAGGAATCTGTGCTCAAGATGTCAGCACATCCATGCTTGTCCCACCAATTCCCAGGCCCCAAGGCCCGTCTTTCTTGGATAATTTTTTCCAGAAGCTTGTTGCCTGCATTCAGAAATGTCTCTCCCCATGTGAATTCCTCTTCACCTTCTATTCACTTTTTACTATAAAAGATTATCTCCAAGCCAAGGTGGGGTGTTCTATTTTCTAGTGCTGCCATCCAAGAGAAAAAGTACAATGTCCAATATCCTCAGAACCAGGGTCTGGCTGCTCACTGCTCAAAAGCCATTAAAGGGGTCATGTTGGTGGAAGGGAAAGTTTGCTCTATTTTTTGATGCCAGCAACCAGTGGGGGAGGGCAGACATCTGTCCAAAGGCCAACTTCCATACCACCCCACAGCCAGTGGGCAAGAGCTCTTATAGGCTGAGGGAGGGGGATACGTGCAGGAACAGCACAGTCAGCGCTGACAGTCATCTTGAAATTGGTCATTGGTGGTCTGAGCAGCATCATCTTGATTGTTTCAAGTACAGTTAATCTGTAGTTTCAGCATCAGCTTGTTTCCATTTCTTGAGGCCAATTTTCAGAATTCTTGCAGCTTACGTCATGGCGACAGTCTGGTCATGATGCAGTTAACTAACTTCTCCACCTGGTGGGGTTTCCAGTATCTATAAAACAGCTCACAGGATATGGCTCAGAATATTTCTATAGCCCTTGAGAAGGAACCAAAGGTCCTTGACTATGCTTACTGAATACATCATTATTATTTGGTCTCCTTTGACAGTTTCCCTTTGTTTCCATAGGTTCTCACTTCTCTGATTAAACTTATTCTTTGGCTAAAGTTCTTCCACAGACAAAAGGCAGGCTGAGGAGATGGGGAAGGGGCAAGGACCATAGGATCCTGCTCTGTCTCACGTAGGGGCCATAAGGGAGCAACATCTCAGCAGTGGGGAGGTCCCCTGCTTGCTCCTAGCCTGAGACAATGTCACACCTAAAATCCCAAACCTAAACTACCAAAATATTCAATATTTTCATATACACAGATTACCCAGTTTTCAAAAGGATTCTTTTAGATGTGAAATCACTCAATGGACATTTAAAACGGGATTTGATTTACAGAAATTTCATTCAAGAATGAGTGAAGGGAGGTACAATGGTACTGCAATATTTCAGTTGGTAAACAAATCTCATATGAAATAGTCACCAAGCATCTGCCAATCACTGACAGTGGCTGGTAACTCAGTTGGATTTGCCTTCTTAAAATGTTTTCTCAACAATTCCAAGGGAAACCTCCTCTGCCTCACCATGTGGAGACTTTTTCTATTTAATCATGATTTAGGTACTTTTCTTTGCCCTAATGATTTATCAAACATTTTTTCTCAAGATCCAAAATTAGGGTATTGGGATTTCCTGCTTTTAAAATATATATATATATAACATACTGTATTTGTTCTTAATTTCTTTTAGTTCAATGATAGACAGCAATTATAATTATAGCCCATATAGGCTATAATTGTTTAACAAAAAGGAATTCAGTGAGGTCAAAAGAGAATGTGAAAGGCATTACAGCAAAGCAGGTTGGGCTGGTGGTGCAGTACGAACTCATTGCCTTGTTAATTGCAAGNGTATTTAGGAAAAGAAGGCTTATGGGCCAAATACCCATTTGGGTTTGTTTGGATGACTAAGAAATGATGGGAATTCAGAGTGTACAAGATTATAAATATTACAGAGGCTATTCAAAATCTCATTTACTTTAGTCTGACTGCCTCTTTACTCTACATATTTAAATTCCATTTGCAGCCACCAACCAGACCCTGATACTCTTAAAGAAAATAAAAACAAGCAAACTACTGCTAAGGGAAATGTAAATTGGTTTGTTTGCTCCTTTATACTCCTGGGCAGTGAAAACACAAGCAATCATTATTCCAAGGGTCTCATTGAATATACAAAATCTTTGTCTTTCTTAGGAGTTGCTTTAAAGGTTAACCATTTTCTAAAGAGTTCTTTGTGTCTAGAAACCAATTTTATGCTCCTTTTGTCCAGCCACCAAATTCTTACAAACTTGTTCAAGTTTCCCACACAAACACATTTGCGTTCATTTAGAAAATGGAGAAAACAGTTTGCTTTGAAAAAGTCTGTTTGTTGTTCTTCTTGACATTTACAAAGTCCTCATCATGCATTGGGAGCTGCATTCAAGCTTCAAGAAGCCAACTGCCCCTGGAGATGTTTGTGCTTGGGGACCAGGGGTCAGGATGCTGAAACACAGGCACCCTGGTCCCTGGCTGGAGCTGGTGCACACACGACAGTGATCAGGGCAGTAGGAATCTGTGCTCAAGATGTCAGCACATCCATGCTTGTCCCACCAATTCCCAGGCCCCAAGGCCCGTCTTTCTTGGATAATTTTTTCCAGAAGCTTGTTGCCTGCATTCAGAAATGTCTCTCCCCATGTGAATTCCTCTTCACCTTCTATTCACTTTTTACTATAAAAGATTATCTCCAAGCCAAGGTGGGGTGTTCTATTTTCTAGTGCTGCCATCCAAGAGAAAAAGTACAATGTCCAATATCCTCAGAACCAGGGTCTGGCTGCTCACTGCTCAAAAGCCATTAAAGGGGTCATGTTGGTGGAAGGGAAAGTTTGCTCTATTTTTTGATGCCAGCAACCAGTGGGGGAGGGCAGACATCTGTCCAAAGGCCAACTTCCATACCACCCCACAGCCAGTGGGCAAGAGCTCTTATAGGCTGAGGGAGGGGGATACGTGCAGGAACAGCACAGTCAGCGCTGACAGTCATCTTGAAATTGGTCATTGGTGGTCTGAGCAGCATCATCTTGATTGTTTCAAGTACAGTTAATCTGTAGTTTCAGCATCAGCTTGTTTCCATTTCTTGAGGCCAATTTTCAGAATTCTTGCAGCTTACGTCATGGCGACAGTCTGGTCATGATGCAGTTAACTAACTTCTCCACCTGGTGGGGTTTCCAGTATCTATAAAACAGCTCACAGGATATGGCTCAGAATATTTCTATAGCCCTTGAGAAGGAACCAAAGGTCCTTGACTATGCTTACTGAATACATCATTATTATTTGGTCTCCTTTGACAGTTTCCCTTTGTTTCCATAGGTTCTCACTTCTCTGATTAAACTTATTCTTTGGCTAAAGTTCTTCCACAGACAAAAGGCAGGCTGAGGAGATGGGGAAGGGGCAAGGACCATAGGATCCTGCTCTGTCTCACGTAGGGGCCATAAGGGAGCAACATCTCAGCAGTGGGGAGGTCCCCTGCTTGCTCCTAGCCTGAGACAATGTCACACCTAAAATCCCAAACCTAAACTACCAAAATATTCAATATTTTCATATACACAGATTACCCAGTTTTCAAAAGGATTCTTTTAGATGTGAAATCACTCAATGGACATTTAAAACGGGATTTGATTTACAGAAATTTCATTCAAGAATGAGTGAAGGGAGGTACAATGGTACTGCAATATTTCAGTTGGTAAACAAATCTCATATGAAATAGTCACCAAGCATCTGCCAATCACTGACAGTGGCTGGTAACTCAGTTGGATTTGCCTTCTTAAAATGTTTTCTCAACAATTCCAAGGGAAACCTCCTCTGCCTCACCATGTGGAGACTTTTTCTATTTAATCATGATTTAGGTACTTTTCTTTGCCCTAATGATTTATCAAACATTTTTTCTCAAGATCCAAAATTAGGGTATTGGGATTTCCTGCTTTTAAAATATATATATATATAACATACTGTATTTGTTCTTAATTTCTTTTAGTTCAATGATAGACAGCAATTATAATTATAGCCCATATAGGCTATAATTGTTTAACAAAAAGGAATTCAGTGAGGTCAAAAGAGAATGTGAAAGGCATTACAGCAAAGCAGGTTGGGCTGGTGGTGCAGTACGAACTCATTGCCTTGTTAATTGCAAGGTACAGATGTGGGTACAGACCCCACGAAGCCCCCTTAGCCTGGGTGAAAGACAATCTGACATCATTAGCGAGGGATCAGCAAGAGCGGATGGGGCTGGTGCTGGAGCGCCACACGCCATGGCCAGGGAGGGGGCCTGACGTCAGCTCCTGGCTCTGCCATGATCCTTGGTCCCATCTGGACTAAAAAGAAAAAAAAAAAAAAAAAAAGTGAAAACCCAACCGAGGCTTTGGTTCCTAGTAAGGCTTTGGTTCAGTACATTCCTGAACGTGCTGTCTTTCCAAGAAAGGTAGGTGTGTGTTACAAATATTACATCACCAATGCAGTCACTGAAAGAGAAACTTGCCAGCTGCACAATTTGCTGGCATCAGTGTGCATCGCCATGACAATATTCTAGCTGCATGTGTTGTGATTCATTTGGCTTCCTTTCAATTCTTAGAACCACAGTTCTACGCATCAAGTCCTCATGATCCTTTCCACGGGCAAGGAGAAAGGGGGTGTGAAACTCCAAGAACCATTCTCCCGATCTCAGTGACTAGCATAGGGGCAGATGCCTACCTTTAAACCCACTGCTGGGAAAGAGGAAGAACTTGGTGGCAGGCTGCAATCAGCTATTGCTCATTCTGGGTGGCAGGAGAGAGAGAGAGAAGGGATTCCACTCTTCCAGAAAACATTGCCAGTGCTATCTGAATGCAATTGGGGTTCTAAGTTTTATCCAGTCCCCACAGTATAAGAAAGAACGAGCACAAGCTACTGAAAACATTGCCTCCTAAATGAAATTGAAGTCATACAGCCTGGTAGATAAATGCTAAATTTGAGAGCTGCTGCTCTGGGTTGCTTTGTCAAATGACTCACTCCCCGCTTCGTGTCCTTGGGCAGCTCCCCATGGATCCAGGCCCCATTGTGCACTTCTATCAAAAAAGAATAATGCCATTTACCACCTCCTGGTCTCACAGTTGGGTTGTATGATGATTAAAAGGAACCTCATAAGACCTATGAATTTCTCAGATTAAAGTATAAAGTGCTGAGTTTTCTGAGGATGATGCAAATATCAAATCACTGAGCACAAAGCCAGCCTCACCTGGGCTCTCATAGCGGCCTGGAAGGCTCAGTCATGACCTATGGCTGGGCTCCTCCCTGACAACTCTGATTTGAACCCCCTCAGGCTCCCACTCTCAGCTTTCCTCTGCTACCTCAGAGCCCACCTCCCCCAGAAGCTAGGAGCACAGGGTGTAACAGGTGATGGTGAAGGGTGAGAGTGGAATGAAAGAGTTGAAGGAAGAGGAGAAAAGGAGTGCTGAGAAGCTCTACTCTGGTTTCCTTCCACTCATTTCAAATCCTGTTCAAGTCCACCATTTTAACACTTAAACTAGACCATTCAATACATTCATGGCGCCCAAGACTGGCATGGTTTGGTCCCTTGATGGCAGAGTTTCTTTGTGTGTTTAGGGCACAAGCCAGTAGGCACTGATTTCCAAAGTCACCCTGACTGATGGTGGTGTGATCCCTGGTACACTGAGGTCCAGACAAGCTGTTCTGTGGATCTAGCACATGCTGGTCCTTTGGGTTTTCTTTGTTTTGTTTTTTAAATAATTCTGTTAAAGATGCACTCAGAGAAAATACATTTTTGCTTATATTTATTTTTTTACCCTATTCCTCAAACAAATGCAAGTGGTTTACATTTAAAGTACAGGGAGTAAAAGTTTAAAAAATAAGGAGAGCTTCACCAGTTGCCTATGCATTGGATGATACTAAACCCGATGGCAGCTATCCTGCCATAATAGGATTTATCCTTGCCCACAAAGCCAGAAAACTGGCCCGTCTAACTAAGGAGGAAAGGTTGAAGAAACTCTGTGGCCTCTATGCAAAGGTTCTGGGCTCACAAGAAGCTTTGCACCCAGTGCACTATGAAGAGAAGAACTGGTGTGAGGAGCAGTACTCAGCAGGTTGCTACACTTCCTACTTCCCTCCTGGGATCATCTCAATATGGAAGGGTTCTACGCCAGCCAGTGGGCAGGATTTACTTCGCAGGCACAGAGACTGCCACACACTGGAGTGGCTACATGGAGGGGGCTGTGGAGGCTGGCGAGAGAGCAGCCCGAGAGAACCTGCATGCCATGGGCAAGATCCCAGAGGATGAAATCTGGCTGCCTGAACCAGAGTCTTTGGATGTCCCTGCGAAGCACATCACCACCACCTTCTTGCAAAGGCATTTGCCCTCCGTTCCAAGCCTGCTGAAGCTGACTGGATTAACGACCATCATTTCAGCAACTGCTTTCGGCTACCTGGCCCACAAGAGGGGGCTCCTGGTGCGAATCTAAAGAGAGGGCATCTGTAACCACACCCTGGTGTGTGGGTTTGGGGGAAAGCATTGTAATAAACTTCCACAAAGATGCAAAGAATTTAGAGTGAGGAGGGGAGCATGATGACATTTTGACACCTGTGTATTGTCTAGTACCTAGCTTAGCACTGTCTCACCCACTTCCAAGTTCACTGGCTCCAGAATCTTTACAGTAGTTAAATTGGCTTGTGAAAGGTCCTTGCTACCCTACTATACATTGCCCAGGCACACACACACACACAACACTACTTTTTTCTTACCTCTATGGCTTTGTGCTTGTCCTTCCTCTTTCCTATAATGTCCACAACCTTCCAGGTTCTCTGCATTTGTCCTTAGAATCCCATATTGTTACAGCTGGACGAACTTAGACACCATCCCAACCTTTACTTTCTATTTGGGAGTTGAGCAAACTGAAACGGGGAGAGGAGGAACTTAATGGCTCAATGTCCACAATAAGCTACTGATATTTTGGTGACTAGGACACAGGTCCATTGCTGTCGCTGATAGTGTTCCCTTGGGTAGGTTTACTCTTTACTAAGTTGTTTTGTGCTACTCAGATGCTACTACTCAGTATATATCCTTAAGTCTTTTCTTCCTTTTGTATCCTCCACTGAATCTGGATACAAAGGTTGGTGCACATTTGGGTAATTCAAATAAAGTTGATTGACCAGAAAAAAAAATGAGAGCTTCAGTTCAGTTCAGTCGCTCAGTCGTGTCCAACTCTTTGTGACCCCATGAATTGCAGCATGCTAGGCCTCCCTGTCCATCACCAACTCCCTGAGTTCACTCAAACTCACGTCCATCAAGTTGGTGATACCATCCAGCCATCTCATCCTCTGTCGTCCCCTTCTCCTCCTGCCCCCAATCTCTCCCAGCATCAGAGTCTTTTCCAATGAGTCAACTCTTCGCATAAGGTGGCCAAAGTACTGGAGTTTCAACTTTAGTATCAGTACTTCCAAAGAACACCCAGAACTGATCTCCTTTAGAATGGACTGGTTGGATCTCTTTGCAGTCCAAGGGACTCTCAAGAGTCTTCTCCAACACCACAGTTNATGATGTCACTGTCTTTCTAATAGATTGTGTCTCTGAGGGGTCGGTGATGTTATCTGAGTCACCTTTGGATGCCCCTGTCTCTTATACACATCTTTGGAGTTTCAGCTTTAGTATCAGTCCTTCCAAAGAACACCCAGGACTGATCTCCTTTAGAATGGACTGGTTGGATCTCCTTGCAGTCCAAGGGACTCTCAAGAGTCTTCTCCAACACCACAGTTCAAAAGCATCAATTCTTCGGTGCTCAGCTTTCTTCACAGTCCAACTCTCACATCCATACATGGCCACTGGAAAAACCATAGCCTTGACTAGACAGACCTTTGTTGGCAAAGTAATATCTCTGCTTTTCAATATGCTATCTAGGTTGGTCATAACTTTCCTTCTAAGGAGTAAACGTCTTTTAATTTCATGGCTACAATCACCATCTGCAGTGATTTGGGAGCCCAGAAAAATAAAGTATGACACTGTTTCCACTGTTTCCCCCATCTATTTGCCAAGAAGTGATGGGACCAGATGCCATGATCTTAGTTTTCTGAATGTTGAGCTTTAAGCCAACTTTTTCATTTCCAAAGGTATGGTAGACACAGCTCATTGTTAAAGACCTGAGAAGGGACACAAAATGCATTTTATCTAAGGCTTTAGTGGATTATAAAAGTAAATGAATGGTTTAGTGATAAACCAGTTGGAGTTAATCAATTGAACAAAACTATAGGGAGGCTATATGAGTCTAGATTTGAAGGGTTTATAACTCTTCATAGTTAGAGATTTACAGCTGTTCCCTATTTCTTTACTTTGAGAACTTTGAGCTGCTAATTGGTCAGGAAATTGGGTCCAAGCTCATCATCCAAGTTAAAGATGACTAGAGGAAGGCAGGTTATGTGTCTTTGTGGGGAAGGGTTGCATTGCTAAACATTAGCAAGTCAGAGTGGAGTGAATTCTTTCATGGCACATTGTGATTTAAACTCTGTCATGAATCTCCATAGAGACAAAGCTCTGAGGAGGCATGTTTTTTACTTCCTCACTTCCTGAACTTTTCAACCTCTCAACTACTCCTTTAACTTCCAGATCATGGGCAGTGTATTATTTTTGTCTGCTTACTAAGAGGGAATGTTGATTGTTGACATAGCCACTGCTGGCCAGTGAGATTAGTAACACGATGCGGAGATTTTCACCACTTAAAAGTCAGTGGTTCAACATGGCTCAGATAGGTAATGACTTAAAGTTATTCTGACTTGACAGCTGTTTAGAGGCTCATTTGAAGTGAACTCTTTCTTGGTTCACCTCCAGACAGGGGACATGTTGCTGCTGGGGATTGCAAAATGTCATCTCTGTTGGAATCTTACTGAGCAGTAAGGCTCAGTGTTGAGTCATCATCATGAAGGCTAAAATAACATGTTCCCTAGAATCAGGAACATTTGGCTGGATTTTGTGTAAAGGTTTTGAGCCCTGTAGAAAAATAATATCGAGTTAGTTTCTCCCCAGAGTCAAACTCACTCTACTCTCAAGTTTAATACCATTAACTAGTTTAAGACACCAGGGCAACTTTTAACACATTGTTAACAATCAGTGAAAGCTTCAGACAAGCTGTGTTTAATGTTCCTTTCATGGCCTGTCAACAATTAGCCACATCTACCATGCTTTCTAATCACTTATTTAATGAACATCTCCGATTAGAAATAAGTGTCTGCCAGCCACTTAAGCAGTGATTTAGGCACTAGAGAAGGTATGGTTCAGAGGGTTTTAAATCACAGAAGACTCGGTCTTTTCCAGCTTTACAAAATTCATGTTTAAAAGGCCCATAGTTCAAACATAACAAGCCAAGCAGATTGCAGAGGGAAGTGTGAGAGTACAGTGGGATGCAATTAAGGAAATGGAATATGACACATTGGTTCATAATAAAGCTTGGTTTAAAAACCACATGGATTGAAAGCGGTTGTGACGGGAGGACACACTCTAACTGCAGGTTTTCAAGTTGTTGAGCGGAACTCTTCTAGTTGTGTGCCTGAATCTACATCAGGGACTGTAATAATACTTTTTCTGACATAACCTTTCTTTTCTCTGTTCAGTGATTGTCATTATATCCAATGTGTGCCTATTGTAAGAAACGTAATAACTTATTTCTGGTTTGATAGTAAACTTGGTGTGATGTTGATGCAAAGTATGCAAAAATTGTCATCTGTGGTGTCCACTTCTCGTGTGTGGTCTTTCCAAATGATAACAGTCAGATCTGGTATCATGTGTCCACTTCCGTGAGCCTCCCAGATGGCACTAGTGATAAAGAACCTGCCTGCCAATGTGGGAATCATGAGATGCAGGTTCAATCCCTGGGTCAGCAAGATCCCCTGGAGGAGGGCATGGCAACCCACTCCATCATTCTTGCCTGGAGAATCTCAATGGGTGGAGGAGCCTGGCAGCCTACAGTCCAACAGGTCACAAAGAGTCAGACACGGCTGAAGCGACTTAGCAAGCACACCGGCATCTTCTTCTGGATCTCTGTACCTTACCTTCGCAGCTAATCTGCACTTCCTTTGAAGGTGGCACTCATTTCTTTCCTTCCATTTTATCTTAAACTGCTGTAGACCACGCTGAGTGTGTGGTCAGTGGCTAATGAATGAACTTTTAAAGTCATTCTTGAGCTCCTGGGAATGTAATGCCATGTTGTATTACTATTATTGCTGTTTGTCACAGAGTCCATAGTGTAAGGCGGGAAGAAGAGACTGTGGCTCTTCTCACTCCCACCCATGCTGTGGACCCACAGCCTAAGTATAGGAAGCACATGCCACGGTGGTTCCCACTGTGCCATGTTTTTTGTAGGCTTGTCTTTCTTGTGATTATGAGTCTTTATGATGACATTCTGTGTGCTAAGCATTATGCAAAAGGAGTGCTTTAAACAGAGACTCATGGTGAAGCCAAAGGAGCAGGGAGCTAGAGGCCTAAATCTTCAGTCCATGTTGCTGTCCCTTAGGGGGCCAGGTGGAGGCTGGGCCTGTGTCACAGCAGGGGTTCTGTGCTGGACTGAAATATGCAGCTTGATGTACTCTGAAGCCACCCTGATCTTCTTACCCAGTGTTGGTTGATGTATTTTTGTGTTTACTGTATTGACAGCATGTGCTTTCAGTTTTATTTTCTCTAGACTTCTATTCATCCTTCAAAACTTTTAAATACTTTTCTCTAGCGCTATTCAACAGTTATTTATTTGAGTTTTGACTAGACTTTGATTTCACCTTTATTATTGCATATATGACACTGATTTACAAATATTTGTGTTTCTGTTCCTTCTGCTAGTATGAAAATGGTTGGGATAGCAAAAATGAGATCTGCAATCATTGTATCTGTGTACCCTCTTCCTTCCCAGGGCCAAGTTATAGGCTATATAATACCTAACATGCATTGTTAAATGTACCAAATTTGGGAGAAAATTAGGTTTTATTTAAGAATTTCAAAGGGAATATGGTTTGGTCCTGACATCAGAATTGAATTAATAATCTAGAATTGAAAATAATCTAGCAATTCATGAAAGTTTTTAGTGTATGTCTTGCAGATCAAACTGATATAATATGCAAAATGCTTCTAAATGTGACAGTACTCTAATAAACTTCACATGAAAATGAAAACATTAATGTTGTCAATTTTTAAGATGGTTGAGGAAATAGTAAAAATTCTAGTAGACTTGTAATTAATGAAGATGATGGTTTAAAAGCTATTCAAATGGTAAATTTATTGTAATATCATTTTGGAGGGCAAATAACTAAACCAATTAAGAATATTCTTGGCAGAATGGACAGGAGATTGATATTTAGGAAAAGCCCAGGAAATGGGATGTTTTGATTATCATCATTTACTCTTAAGTTGATAATATTATATACTTTGCTAGAAGAGCAATGTGTGGAATAGACGTGCTTGATTTCCTCAAGTCTGAGTTACTTGTTATTCATTAAGTGGCTTTGGTATATTAATGAATTGTTGCTACTCAAAGTGTGGTCTCCTGGACCATCAGCTTTTCTGTTACCTGGAAGCTCCTTGGAATTGCCTCCATCACCTTTGCAATAGTAACTTGTTTTCACAGTCATTCTAGGTGATTCCCACACACATTAAAACTGAGTAATGCTTATCTTAATGTATGTCATTAAAATATTCATGGTGTAAGGGAAGATTAAGACCATTTGAAAAAATAATCAACTTCTATTTTTCCAAGAAAGAAGACATACATATTTAACACAATAATTTTCTTGATGCCTTTTACAGGGAGAGCAGTTTTTGGTTTTTTTCTTTCTTTCTGAGAATCAGTTTATATCTTCTGAATTTATTGTGCAGTGACAGAGAGGCAGTGAAAAACAAAAATAAGAGGAATGCCCAATTGTCCAATTGAAACAGTAATAATTTCTTTCATTCTGTCATGACTTTTTCAATCAAAAGTTTAAAAAAAAATTAAGGATGTTTATGGAAATTTGCTAGCATCTTTAAGTAGTTTAGTCTGTCCAAGTAATATTTACTGAAAGTGAAGTCACCCAGTCATGCCCAATTCTTTGCAATCTCATGGGCTGTAGCCTATGAGGCTCCTCCATCCATGGAATTTTCCAGGCAAGAGAACTGGAGTGGATTGCCATTTCCTTCTCCAGGGGAACTTCCTGACCCAGGGATTGAACCCGTAAAAGCAGATGCTTTTACCANAAGTCACCCAGTCATGCCCAATTCTTTGCAATCTCATGGGCTGTAGCCTATGAGGCTCCTCCATCCATGGAATTTTCCAGGCAAGAGAACTGGAGTGGATTGCCATTTCCTTCTCCAGGGGAACTTCCTGACCCAGGGATTGAACCCGTAAAAGCAGATGCTTTTACCATCTGAGCCACCAGGGAAGCTAATATTTACTGAGCAAGCACATTAGACTGTTGATGTTCATAGAGGATCTTGGTCAAGAAGGTAGAGATATCCAGTTGTACTGGATCATTGGGGAAATGGAGGAGTTTGACACCTGGGTATTCTTGAGTGATACAGAATGTTGGAACCTGAGTGACTGTTCTGTAGTTACATCACGCTTTTCTTCAGTTGTAACTGGTTTGGTTCAGATTTTATTTGAATCCTGGGTGGAAGTATCCAAGAGGTTTCCTAGAAATAAACCATGTCAGGCTTAAAAAAATAAATAAAATGTGGACTCAATA
Organism: Neotragus pygmaeus; assembly: GCA_006410875.1. Taxonomy (NCBI): domain Eukaryota; kingdom Metazoa; phylum Chordata; class Mammalia; order Artiodactyla; family Bovidae; genus Neotragus; species Neotragus pygmaeus. The sequence goes on from SJYV01042641.1 coordinate 2,113,526, forward strand.
TAGGAACCTGGTACAGTCTCTTTTCTTCCTTTTTCTCCTTCAGTTTGCAGTGAAAAGAAAAGCCAGATTCCTGTTTGTTGGAGAAACTACCCCTGTGATTAATTGGCCCACATCATGAAGTGGGGAGTGATATTTGGCAATATGATTCTATCAACCTTTAATGAGGGTTAATACAATTGCTCGGGCCAAATATTAAGATATTTGGCTTTAGAATTTTCAAAGAATCAGTCCCATGCTGGTAAGCCTGCTTTATTCTGATGATTGTAAAACTACTTCCATTCCCTGCTGACAGCTCAAACAGCTTTCTCTGGGAAGTTCTCCCTATATATAGTTATTTCCCTTCCTACCCACCCCCCCCCCTTAAGTCAATCAAACACATGAAACTCCTGAGGTTCACCCTGCTACTAAAGTCCACAACCAGCCCCATTTAATTGTAATAATGGGGATTTATGTTCCAGCTATTCTGACTGATGGTTTTGATCTACTGGGAAGCAGAGACCCTTTCATGCAGCAGCGAAATATAAATATCTCACTGTGCCCTTTTCCTTCCCCTTTCCTCCCAGGGCCTGGAGCATAAGATCAGATCAACCCAGATATCTTAGAAATAGTGCTTTCTACTAGCAGTTAATATTTTGTTCTTTTTTTTTTTTTTAAGTAACCTTAATTTTTTTTTCCTTTCCCTCTTGTTTCACTAGCAGCCTGAGGCATAGAGAAATATAAACCCATCCCAACATACATCCAGCCTTTTGCTTGTCACGCCTTATGTTTGTATGTTTGACTGTTTGGANACTAGCAGTTAATATTTTGTTCTTTTTTTTTTTTTTAAGTAACCTTAATTTTTTTTTCCTTTCCCTCTTGTTTCACTAGCAGCCTGAGGCATAGAGAAATATAAACCCATCCCAACATACATCCAGCCTTTTGCTTGTCACGCCTTATGTTTGTATGTTTGACTGTTTGGATATTAATTAAGACATGTTGATTTCAAAGTGCTTTTTCTTTTTCTCTCAGTTTCTCAAATATTTAAACAATTTTTACACATTAAAAAAAAAACTCCTCTCTCTCTGTTTGTAATAAGATTAATTATGTGAGGTGCACCGCTGCTTATCCCCATGAAAGAAAATCTAAAACGAGGGATTTCGGCTTCAAGAAGGCTATTTTGTCCTGTTTCCGATGTTCTAAAGGGATTAATTTACCATATCGTATAGCCCTGGAAGACTGTGATAATTGAAAACATCCATATTCATTGCATGTTCAAAGGGATCTGTCTGACTTTGTAATGTAAAAAGTGCATTTTTAACCTGAACGGGGACCTGCATCTGCCATTGCTTAATCCTATTAGTCCAACAGTTCCAAAGCTTTAGTGTATAATCATTAGCTGGTGTTAATCCTGAGACATGCCTCCAGCTTCAGCCTGTCAGAAGGAATCCCTGCAGGGAAAATGTGGAGGTGCTGATAGCACAACACCAACTAATCTTATCTTAAATGCTAGCAGCAGCCTCTATCTGTGATAGCCAGGGAATTAAAAACAAATTTTTTATGGGTATTGGATACTAAGGGTGTTCCTTATGCCCCCTTCTCCTCCTCTCTCTTCCTCCCTCTCTCTTCCCCTTTGTCAGTTCTTCTCTCCTGCCCTACTTTCCTTATATTCTTTGTTAAGGTGATGCAAGTGATGACAGAACAAGGATGAATGGAGAGAGGGTGGCGAAAGCAACCTTTCAGATACTTACTGTTTCAGCAAGTATACTGGAAGCGCCTTGCTAAGTCACTTGCCAAGTCTTGTATCATTTGTTTTCCTTGACGTCAGAAAGCCAAGCCAATCCTGTGCTTTCTGCTGCCCTGGATTATAATGTGAGATGACAAAAGGTGTCTTCCAATCGTTATCCCCTCTCATGGTATGGTCTACTGAGTGTCTGGGTTCTGTGTCCCCACGTGCTGACAGAAGCTTGCCAGGGAGAGAAGTAAACTGTTGTAGAGTGCTAGCAGGTAAGGATTTTATAGGTGGGGAGGAAGGTGATAGGGAGTTGGGAACTGGAGACAGTGTGAGTTAGGCATTGCTAAAGGAAGTTTATAAAAATGTACCTGTGTAGAGTTGAAAGTTATATATTTCAGATTAGAGTAGAATGTGAGTAAAGAAGGCATTCACTTTGGAAGGGGAGATTTTTAGAGAGTGAAAGAGAATATTTAGTCATTTGTGTAATAAACATTACTTTAGCAATTACTATGTACCTGTCATTGGGACTCCAGTGCTGAATGTGGTCCATGCTCTCACAGAACTTAGAGTGGAGTCTAGGCAACATTAGTAAACCGGTGAAGAAAATGAAACCAGGTGTGTAAATAAATGATTACAATTTGTAATAAAATGTTAAAATCATACTCTGATATCTGCCTGGGTATTACAAATTCATGTTGGTCATTCAAGCAAAATGCCTCTAAAGCAGCATACTGGGAATTCTGTGCTCTTCCTTTTCACACAATTTATTAAAGTTTAACTACTCACCTCTTCAAGAGCCTGGACACTGGCAGGAGCTTATGTTTTTCCTCTACCTAAGTTTGTTTTTTTGTTTGTTGTTTAGTTGCTAAGTTGTGTCTGACTCTTTTGCAACCCTACGGGCTGTAGCCCGCCAGGCTTCTCAGCCCGTGGGATTTTCCAGGCAAGTATACTGGAGTGGGTTGTCATTTCCTTCAGGGGAAACTTTCTGGCCCAGGGATCAAACCCATGTCTTCTGCATTGGGAGGTGTTTTTTGTTTGTTTGTTTGTTTGTTTGTTTGTTTGTTTAACCACTGAGCCACCAGAGAAGCCCCCATCTAAGCTTACCCACTATGAATTAGAATTTAAAGGTGTTTATAAATTCAGGCATCTTTGCAATGACATGAATTTTGGCACAGGATGCAACTGATACTCAAAGAATGTAATTTTACTTGTGCCAGTATTTCCCATATGTCATGGTTCTCATGCTGGTGGTGGTACACAGGGTGAACAAGCATTTTATTTTAATATTTATATGCCTCCTATTAAAAACACCTTCAATTTATGACAGTGATTTGAACGTTTCCTCCAAAATCCATTTCACTAAAAAACAGTGAATTGTCTTAGAAATATGAAATTAATTATAAATAGAATAGAGGTTGTAAACATATAGCAAATGTCTTAAATTCAGTGCTTGGATAACTTAGTGTTTGAACAACTATACTACAAAACTACTATCGTTTATAATACAGTAAGGATTGGTACCGCTTCAGCCATAAGTATGTAAAAAAGAGTAATTTCCTGTGTTGGAGGAATATATAGCTGCCTTGGTCAAGGAACTAGTTCATTGATTAGTGTTCATTTGAGTAGGGTTGTCAGTTGTGAGCTGTGTTACAAGTTAGTTGCCTAAACAAGATGGAAGGTGGTAAAGACAAAGAGCAGACTTCTTGGATGTTTAAATTGAAGGATAACTAAGAGGTAAATATTACTTCCATTTTGTTCAACTTTGATCAATTCATTTATCATTTTTAGTTTATGATAGCAAAATACAGCTATGTATTAAATGCATTTTTGTTACAGTTTTTGAAGGGAAAAAAAGTTTTTATTTAGCTCCTAAATACCTCCTTTCCACTCACTGAGATTACTGTTTTTAGGACAACTATAAAGTCATAACAGAGCACATTATATAGAATGTCTTCAAAGAAAATTATTATAGCATTTATTTTGTCATCTCCAAGAACATGTCAGAAAAATCACCTGCAATTATATTTCAGATGTTCTATGAACAAGAGATACCAAATTACTAATCTTAATTTTTCACTTTTCATTTCCTCATGGATTATTACTTTGCTACTCCACTGAAAGAGGCTCCCTCCAGTTTATGAAATTAAAAATATGGAATCAGTTTTATGCAGATCATCAGACAGTCTGCCACTCAAAACTTATGGTGACTGCCAGTGCCTTGCTAGAAACTATGAAAATATAAGGATGAAATGGAGTTGGGATCTCCCCTCCAGAAACTTACTTTTTTATGAGAACTGAAGTGATATGTACACATCTGCTTTTTAGGAAGGGGAAAAAAATGTAAAACCAGGAAGTTTGGAGAACGTAATATTGCTGCAGGATGGAGACCTAAGCATTCTATGGCAATGAATGCCAAACCTGATTGCACATTAGAACTGAAGGAACCACTGGGCTTCCCTCTCAGAGACTGACTCAAGTGGGTTAGGTGGGACTCAGACAGCACTCAATTTTAAAAGCTCCCTCAGTGATTTAATGCATAGCCAGGGATGAGAACTATTATTATCAATAAGAACTAGGTGGTTTTGAATGTTTTTGTATAAAGCTTCCTATCTCTGATTAAAAAGAAAATGTAGTGATGGAAGAGCTTTACTTAGATTAGCTTCTAAAATATCTCAACCAGGGACTTCTCTGGTGGTCCAGTAGTTAAGACTCAGTGCTCCCAGTGCAGTTCGAATACTAAGATCCCACATATCATGCAACATGGCCAAAACATAAGTAAAGCAACTATCAGTTCAGTTCAGTCATGTCGAATTCTTTGTGACCTCGTGGACTTCAGTATGCCAGGCCTCCCTGTCTATCACCAACTCCTGGAGCTTATTTGAACTCATGTCCATGGAGTCGGTGATGCCATCCAACCATCTCATCCTCTGTCGTCCCCTTCTCTCTCCTTCAATCTTTCCCAGCATCAGTGTCTTTCTCAGTGAGTCAGTTCCGTGCATCAGGTGGCCAAAGTATTGGAGCTTCAGCTTCAGCATAAGTCCTTCCAGTGAATAGGCAGGACTAATTTCCTTCAAGATTGACTGGTTGGATTTCAATAACAATAATGAAATAATTTTTTAAAATTCACCAAATTAATATTTCCCTTTGTGACATTGTTTCAAATTGTATCTTGATAAATTATAGTAATTACAAACTTAATTCCTAAAGGTACTGCATGCAATCACATTCATTAGCATTTTGACACAGAATTTTAAAAGTATCTCACTTATTTACAAGGATATAGATTTTGTTACCTTAAAGTGTGGATTGATAAGAAAACAAAGTCTTACTATTTCTTCAAAACTAAAAGTTAACCAATGGCATTTTTTTACATAATTTTATTTATCTATTTTTGTCTGTGTTGGGTTTTCACTGCTGTGCAGGCTTTTTCTCTAGCTGCAGTGCACTGACTTCTCATTGCAGTGGCTTCTCTTGTTGTGGATCATGGGCTCTAGTGGCACCTAGGCTTCAGTAGTTGAGGTTTCCGGCCTCTAGTATCTGTGGCTACCACAGCTCAGTAGCAGTGGCCCATGGGCTTAGTTGCTCTTTGGCTTGTGAGGACTTCCCTGACTAGGGATCGAACCCGTGTGTCCTGCATTAGCAGACAGATTCTTTACCACTGAACCACCACTAAAGCCTGATCAATGTCATTAAATTTCTTCCAACCTCCCCCCTTATTTTTTTCTTCCACATGAAATTCTCAACACTTGACAAAGGTCTTGAGCCTGATTTTCATGGTGGAAAAGCTCCCATGAATAGATTTGTAACAGGATCTGTCCCCAGACTTGCTCATTGTAATGGTAGACTATTTTGGAAATGATCTCAAAGTTATCAAATTGGCTTACTTGCTTTCTCTTGGCCCACTTTTATGAAGAGAAACTTAGATGCTGGGAACAAGTATTGCCAAATGGAGGGACTATGGAAAAGATCTCTTATTTTCTTTTAAGGGCACCTCATTAAGCAGACAGTTTCCTGAGAATGCAGCCTGCAGTATTCTGGAGAAAGTAATGTGATGCTCTTTTCAACATTGCCTAGTTTATTCTTGGTTATTCATTTTATTCATCTGTGTAAAACCCAGCTCATTAAAAAAAAAAGTCTTCTAATTCCAACTCTTTAGTGGAATTGAAAGGGCACTCCAGAGACTACCAAATCTAGGCATGACTGTGCATGAGTCATGCAATGCAAGCCTGTTTTTTTTTTTTTTANCAGTGTTTCTGCTCAAGAGAAAGTCAAAAGTCCAAAAGGAATAACTTTGCTGGCCAACAACTTCCCCCTTCTATTCAGATCGCCCATGTTTATAGAAAAAAGAGGTAGAACATTTGGATGTTACAATTCTTTGGCTTCATTCTGGGTATGGTAGAAGTACTGATATTGTCAGAATTCCTGTTAACTTTATGAACTGACTCTTTTTTACTTTTTTGGAGGTCTTTCCTTCTTCAAGGACTTGGTGCCTCAATCAGGGTGGCCTGTTCAATCCTGCACAGAGAAGGGGCAGGATGGGAGTAAAATGCAGAGGGATAACTTAGGTTTGAATCTCGACTCTAGTTACGTGAACATGGGAATCTTTGGGACCCACTTGAGTTTATTAAATCTTCATGAGGTTGCTACTACTACTAGACAGTCTGATTAAAGAAAAGACCCAGTATCAAAAAAAAAAAAAAAAAAACCTAACAAATGCTCCCTCCCCAAAGGGGTTTACAGTCCAACAGGAAAGACCAACAGTAAAGGTAAAATAATTTATATTTAAATTTTTTGTAACTAAGCTAGCCCAGTGCCCCGCAGAGAGGCTGCTCAGTAGTGGTAATAAATATTGGCAGCCTCCATTGTCTCGGGTATGTCAGAGCCACAAGCCAAGGGGCATGAAGTCACTCCCTCCACCTGAACAGATCAGGCAGTGGCAGAACATTGCTTATCTACACCTTCCTGCCCCTGGTCAGGCTCTGTCTGGGCTGAAGGAGAACAGGGAGTTCCTCTGAGGACAAAAAGACCTCGAAAAGCCCGCCCTTGACCTCAGCTGTCTCTGCTGGCAGAAGATCAGACTCATTCTAAAGCAGATCTATTGCTCTGGGTTTTCTCCAAGACTGACAGGCATGGGTCCAGATCATGATTTCAGAACTCAACCCGGCCGGCAGTGAGCCACTTGGGTTATCCTTAGGAGCACCCTGGCCTCCTGAGACTTACCTGGGACTTGGGCCAGACTCCCTTGGGCCTTTTCAGATCTTGCTGGAGAATAGATTTTGAGCCAGAACCTATTCCAAGATGAGAGGTGAGAAAAGGATCACCCAGACATTAACCAGATCTCTCAACCATGGCTTTCTTTAGTGGATTCTTGGATCAAAATTAATGGAACTTTTTTTTGGTTGGGGTGTGGTAATCCCAGAGATTTGTTCCTATAATAAGAAAATTGTAATGTTTGACCATTCATTTTAAAAAGAGAATGAACATAAACATTCTTAGATGAGTGAAATTAATTAAAGGCATTTTACCATGTTATCTGAGGACAGAAGATTCTGTCAAGCTGGAGCTNAGATTTGTTCCTATAATAAGAAAATTGTAATGTTTGACCATTCATTTTAAAAAGAGAATGAACATAAACATTCTTAGATGAGTGAAATTAATTAAAGGCATTTTACCATGTTATCTGAGGACAGAAGATTCTGTCAAGCTGGAGCTTGGATCTGCTTGTTTTCTAAAACCTACAGGTGTTCAAGAGTTTAAACAAAAGTAAAAGGGAAAAAAAAACTGTAATAGAAGAGAATCACTGAGACACAGCTTAAAGTGGAAGAAGCAGTTTTTATGTGTTTTTAAATTTTTTTCCATTTTCAGGTGTGACCTCAAGCATGCTCATTTGTTATCTAAAGACAGTTAACAACATGGCTATCAGTTCAACATTGGTGATCTAGAGATATATTACATGCAAAGATTGTGTTTCACTGTAGTTAATTAAGAATGCATCAAGGGTCGAGACCCTGTTGTATGTTCTAAGCAGTTTAAAGAGAATGATTGCCTGTATGGAGTCACCTGCCACAATGTAGCTATTGTTTACTGCATATCATAAAAATCATTTCTGAAAAGGACGCCGACCTGAGCTGTTTAAGGCTGTGACATACATGTGGTGTGATCATCTCAACCGTCCACTTCTGTCACAAAAGCTGTAAAAGTGTTCAGATCAGAATAGTGGCTGGCATTTGGTTGAAGAGGTTTCCCCTGCCCTCCCTGCTCATTTTTCATCTCCCCGGAGGGCCCCCACCTCCCCTCCTCTGCCGTTCTTTACTCCTCTTTCTTGTCTCACTTCCTGACAAGAAGGAGTGCCTCCTCTGGGCCAATCCATCAAGCAGTGACACGGTGGAGTCATTCCCTTCGACAGACGTCAATTTAAAAGGCAAGGGAAGATTTCAAGGCAGGGGTGAGGGACGTGAACAGAATTAGTCATCATTACCCTGCAGCTACGTGGGCTCACTGTAGCTATTCCTTCATCAGGCTTCTCATGACTGTGCCCCGAGCATCACCCCCATCATTCTAAATAGTCGTGACACAGCCATTGTACGGGTTAAAGTGATGAGTAGGAGAAGATGGGCCTCCCCCAAAGTAAATAGACTGAATTAGAGGCATTACAACAGTTAATATGTCAGGTCCCTGTTGGGAGGCCATAGATCCTGTGTGGTCTATTTCCCCTGCATATTGAAATTGATTGTGCCTCGGGCTATGGCAGGATGGATGGGGGAAGGGAGCTGACAGTTCATCCTTCCAGCCACATGGATCAAAGGCAGCAGACAGTGTTATGTGGAATGATTTGCTCCGAAGGTGCAGGGAATAGAATTTAATAGAGCAGTGGGGTAGAATGAAAGAAGTCACGAGTCTCAGCCTGTGTCTCCCCAGGCCACACCATCTGAGAAGTATAAATAAGATCATGCTTTTACTCAAATCCTATTTCTCTGGCTCAGCCCTGCTGAAAACTGCAGGAACTGTACCCCTCTTTTTCCTCTTTCCCCACCCGGCCAGCTGTTTCTCAGAGACCTCAGCTGGACTGTGTATTCTCGGAGGGTATTTCCTGTGTATTTGACCACAGTTTTCTTGGCGATGGTATCTCAGGGTCTCCTCCCCTCCTGCTCATGGTGCTGATGTCTGTAGGGGAGGCTGCCAGCTTCTGAACCAGCCCTTGAGCTCAAATACGAAGGGCAGCATTGCCACTGTGATGGTGCCAGCTTGGCCCTGTTGCGTGTTATGCCACAGAGAGTCTCAAGTTACTGCTCAGTACCTGGCACCAATGCTCATAATCCAGTTGGTTCCTTCTTAAACTCAAAGCAAATTCAATGCCACAGAGACTTCAATGGAACTGATCTTGTTTCTACTCCCTCATGACCGCTACTTCCACTTCAGAGTTATTCTAATCTAGTCTTTGCACTTTTATAGCCAAACACACTACAACCCAGATCAAATGACTTGTCCAAGGTCACAGAGCTAGCTGTGTTTTTTTTAACTTTTTATTTTATGTGTAGCCGATTAATAATGCTGTAATAGTTTCAGTGCACACCAGAACAACTCCCCTCCCATCCAGGCTGCTACATAGCATTGAGCAGAGTTCCCTGTAGTATAGAGTAGGTCCTTGTTGCCTATATACAGCAGTGGATACATGTTGAATTTTAGGTCAAATTGAGATTAGAGTCCTTCTGATTATTTCATCATTCAACTAATATTTACTGGGCATCTACTGTATGTCTGGCAAAAATACCTGTCTCATAGAAGCAACATTCTTTGTGAAGGAAAAGACAATAAAAATATTAAAAATGAATTACATGGCAAGTTAGAAATTGATAAATACTTTGGAGAAAAATACATCAAGGATAGAGACTAGAGAGTATAGGGAGATGAGAAGAGTCATTTTATGTAAGACGGTCAAGAAAGAACTCATTGAGAAGGTGACATCTGAACAATGACTTAAGGAAGCATAGGAGGCAGCACACAATGTCTAAGGCAAGAGCCTTCCAGACATGAAACAACATAGCAAAGGCCTGTGTTGGGAGCATAACTCTTGTGTTCAAGGTACAACAAGGCAGCCCTCTGGCTTGGAGCAAACAGGCTGGATGGATATGGGAGGATATGGGATGTAAGACAAAGAGAAATGAAGGATGAAGATAGTGTCAACTGACGTGGGGAAAACACAGGAGCAGGACGAGAAGGGATGGTCATGACTTTAAATTTTGACAGGATAAATTTGAGATGCCAATTAGGCATACAGTCGGGGGGTGGGGGTGGGGGTTGAGTAGGGAGCCATACGTACAAGTCTTGAGTCCACTGGAAAGGTGTGGGTTGGGATTCTAAATTTGCAGATACACAGTGTACAGATGGCATTTTGAGTCATGAGATTAGATCAGGTGAGAGATTAGAACAAAGAAATGGGTATAATTAAAGAAGAGGTCTGAGGACTGAGCACTACAACACTCCAACTTAAGAACTCAGAGAGATGACAAAGGACCAGCAAGGATCTCTGAAACCTGCTTTCCCTCTGTGATAAAGCCATATCCAGGGAGCATCTTCTTGGTGATGAGAGGTTCCATAGACCTCAACCAGCTCCATTCTCTCTTCCGATAATAATTGTCATCATTTCCAGCTTTCTGACTCTTTCATCTGGACTTGGTTTCCTCTTCGTTCCTACAAGATGCTGGGCAGTAGATTTTTTAAAAGGTGTAAGTTTCTTAGAGTGAAGAATGGTTAATTGTATGTTCCTGAAGGCAGCTTTCCTGATAAAAATGAGCTATTTCATTTGGAGTTTGTTCCACAGTAGAAAGGGTAAAAAGGCACCAGAGCTATTTTCTGTTGACAGAGTCCATCAAATTACTGTTTTCATTTGAATTAAGAAGAAAATAAAAAGTAAATGAATGTAGATTGGAAACCCTTCATTTCCAGGCTGGAAGGAACTTGTTTGAGAGCATTCAGTCTGTCGTGGCACTAGAAAAGAAACTGGCAGAATGGAAATTGAAACTACATGTTAACCTCTGCTGGGGAACATGTTGGAACCCTGTACTATTCCATTTTGCCAGGCTATTTAGTGGAATTTTCTACAGTGTGTCCTCCTTGGGGAAAAATTAAGGCAAGGACTGCAGCTTTATATGCATCCTATTTTAAAGAACTGCTGGGTTCAATTGTAGGGTGGGAGAGTTGAAGTAAATGAGATATGAAACCATAAGGACTGGTGATTCTAGGGTAAGGATAAAAATCTGAATTTTTGTACAAAATTTCCCCAATTTTTGTGTTTATAACTATTTAAGGTACTTTTCAAATGCAGTGAGAGTCCAAACATGCATTCACACTCATACACACACACATGTGTGGACTACAACTTTCTCACAATAGGGCAGTATATTCTATACATAATATACAGTTTTCTAGCCAACAATCATGGATAAATTGCCAAGAACTCTATTTCTTGGTGATAAGATTTCCTGCTTAGAAACAACAATAACAAAACAATTATGAAGCAGAAAGAAACCTATTAGCTAGGGCTGTGATGTTCTAATGCTACAGTGTTAACCTACTGATTCAGGAAAATCTTTCATGGCAAGGGAATCGTCTTCATGTTACTGTTTCCATATATAATTTGTCCCTAGATTATATAAATGTATTCTCAGTGTTGAAAAGAATATTATAGGAGAGTAGAGCAGCATAAAGGAAACATAGAGAGGCAGTAAAAGAGTAAGCTACCCAACAGTCTATCTTATGTTACATCCCTCTTCAAGAGAGCTGTTTGTGCTTCTTTAGTTAATTTCATCACTGTCTTGTTTTCTGTGTTTTCAGTGGCTGTAGTTTTCAGTCTAGAGGTCTTTCATCCCCTTGGTTGACTTTATTCATCAGTATTTTATTATTTTTGATAGTTTTATAAATGGAATTGTTCTCTTAATTTCTCTAATAGTTTTTTGTTAGTGTATCGTATCATAGCTTTTTAAAAAAAATACTGATTTTTGTGTCTTGCAACTTTGCTGGATTCATCTGTTAGCTCTAACAGTTTCTGGGTGGGATTCTTAGGGTTTTCAATGTATAAGATAATGTTATCCACAAATAGAGACAATTTAATGTCTACCTTCTTTATTTGGGTGCTTTTTAATTTCTTTTCCTTGCCCAGTTGAGCTGACTAAGATTTCCAGAACAATTTTAAGTAAAAGTAGCAAGAATAGGCACTCTTGTCTTATTCCTGAACTTAGAGGAAACTTTCAACTTGTCACCACTGAGTATGATGTCAGCTATAGGCTTGTTGTACATGGAGTACATTTTGTTGCAATACTTTCCTTCCATACCTGATTTGTTAAGGGTTGCTAATGCGACATGATGTTTACTTTTGTCAGATGATTTTTTCTACATCCATTGAGATGATTATATAATTTTTATCCTTTACTCTGTTGAAGTGGTGCATCACATTTATTGATTTTTGTGTGTTGAATTATCCTTGCATCCTAGGGATAAATCTCACTTGACCATGGTATGTGATCCTTTTAATGTGCTGTTGAATTCTGTTTGCTAGCATTTTGTGGAGGATTTTTGCACATTTGCTCATCAGAGATATTGGCCTGTAATTTTCTTTTCTTGTAGTTTCCTTGTCTGGATTTGATAGTCTACTTGATTACTCTAATCAGTTCTTAGACTCTTGCTAGTTCACTCTCAGTTGCGTCCATCTCTTTGTGACCCTGTGGACTGGAGCCTTCAAGGCTCTTCTGTCCATGGATTTTCCAGACAAGAATACTGGAGTGGGTTGCCATGTCCTGGCCTAGAGGATTTTCCCCACCCAGGAATCGAACCCACATCTCCTATGTCTCCTGCATTGCAGGTGGATTCTTTACCTCTGAGTCACCAGAGAAGCTCAATATTTCTTAGATTAAATATCAACTTTAAACAGTTTTTTGAGGTATAGGTAACATTACATTGGTTTTTAGGTGTACAACACAATGATTTAACATTTGTATATATTGTAAAATGATTGCCACAATAAGTCTAGTTAACATTGGTTACCATACATAGTTGCAACATATTTTTTCTTGTGATGAGACCTTTTCAGATCTATTCTTTTAGCAACTTTCAAATATACAGTACAATAGGATGAGATGGCTGGATGGCATCACGGACTCGATGGACGCGAGTCTGAGTGAACTCCGGGAGTTGGTGATGGACAGGGAGGCCTGGTGTGCTGTGATTCATGGGGTCACAAAGATTCGGACACGACTGAGCAACTGAACTGAACTGATATTCAAATATTCTTAACTATAGTCACCATGCTGTACATTAAATCCTCATGACTTGGGTTTTTTTAATAAGTGGAAGTTTGTACCTTTTGAACACTTTCATCCATTTTGCCCACTCACCAGCCTCTGGCAGCTCTCTTTTCTGTGAGTTTATTTTGTTTTTGCTTTTGGATTTCACCTAAGAGTGAGATCACATGGTATTTGTCTTTGTCTGATTCATTTCACTTAGCATAATGACCTCAGTTTTCCATTCATGTTTTCAAAAATGGCAAGAGTTCTTTCTTTTTTATGGCAGAATGATATTCCATTAATATCTAACAGCTCAGTTCAGTTCAGTCACTCAGTCCGACTCTTTTCAAACACATAAACTACAGCACTCCAGGGCTCCCTGTTCATCACCAACTCCAGGAGCTTACTCAAACTCATGTCCATTGAGTCAGTGATGCCATCCAACCATCTTATCCTCTGTCATCCCCTTCTCCTCCTGCCTTTAATCATTCCTAGCATCAGGGTCTTTTCAAATGAGTCAGTTCTTTGCATCAGGTGGCCAAAGCATTGGAGTTTCAGCTTTAGCATCAGTCTGTTTACTGAATATTCAGGACTGATTTCCTTTAGGATGGACTGGTTGGATGTCCTTGCAGTCCAAGGGACTTTCGAGAGTCTTCTCCAACACCACAGTTCAAAAGCATCAATTCTTCAGTGCTAAGCTTTCGCTCTAGCGCAACTCTCACATCCATACATGACTCAGACAATAGGGGACTTCCTTGGTATCTTAGTGGTAAAGAATCTGTCTGTAGTGCAGGAGACCTGGATTCAATCACTGGGTCAGGAAGATCCCCTGGAAGAGGGCATGGCAACCCACTCCATCATTCTTGCCTGGAGAATCTCAAAGGATGAGGGAGCTGAAAGCCTATAGTCCATGGGTTCCCAAAGAGTTGAACAGGACTGAGCAACTGACACTTTCACTTTTTTCACTAATACCTATATCACATTTTATTTATTTATCCATCATTTGACACTTAAGTTGTTTCCATGTCTTGGCTATTGTAAGTAGTACTGCAGTGAATATGGAGGGTGCAGGTATCTTTTTAAAAAATTAATTAGATTATTTTAATTGGAGGATAATTACTTTACAATACTGTGGTGGGTTTTGCCATACATCAACATGAATCATCTATGGGGTGCAGGTATCTTTTTAAGTTAGTGTTTTTGTTTTCTTCAGATAAATACCCAGAACTAAAATTGCCAGATACAGTACTTTTAATTTTTTGAGGGACCTCCATATTATTTTCCATAGTGGCTGAACCAGTTTACATCTCCACCAACAGCACATGAGTTCCCTTTTGCCCACATCCTGTGCACACTTCTTGTCTTTTGTCTTGTTGATAGTAGCCATCTTAACAGATAGGCAGTGATGTCTAACTGTGGTTCTGATTTGCATTTCCCTTGCCTGTATGTTTGCTTGTTTTTTCCAAAATGCCAAAGATTATATATGAAAAACTAGAAATAATTTGAGGATAAATTAGAGTTATGAAGGGAACATTTCATGCAAAGATGGGCTCAATAAAGGACAGAAATGGTATGGACCTAACAGAAGCAGAAGATACTAAGAAGAGATGGCAAGAATACACAGAACTGTACAAAAAAGATCTTCACAACCCAGATAATTACAATGCTGTGATCACTCACACTCACCTAGAGCCAGACATCATGGAATGTGAAATCAAGTGGGCCCTAGGAAGCATCACTATGAACAAAGCTAGTGGAGGTGATGGAATTCCAGTTGAGCTATTTCAAATCCTAAAAGATGATGCTGTGAAAGTGCTGCACTCAATATGTCAGCAAATCTGAAAAACTCAGCAGTGGCCACAGGACTGGAAAAGGTCAGTTTTCATTCCAATCCTAAAGAAAGGCAATGCCAAAGAATGCTCAAACTACTGCACAATTGCACTCATCTCACATGTTAGTAAAGTAATGGTTAAAATTCTCCAAGCCAGGCTTCAGCAGTACGTGAACTGGTTTTAGAATAGGCAGAGGAACCAGAGATCAAACTGCCAACATCCACTGGATCATGGAAAAAGCAAGAGAGTTCCAGAAAAACATCTATTTCTGCTTCATTGACTATGCCAAAGCTTTTGATTGTGTGGATTGGATCACAATAAACTGTGGACAATTCTGAAGGAGATGGGAATACCAGACCACCTGACCTGCCTCTTGAGAAATCTAGGTCAGGAAGCAACAGTTAGAACTTGACATGGAACAACAGACTGGTTCCAAATAGGAAAAGGAGTACATCAAGGGTGTATATTGTCACCCAGCTTTTTTAACTTATATGCAGAGTACATCATGAGAAGTGCTTGGCTGGAGGAAGCACAAGCTGGAATCAAGATTGCCGGGAGAAATATCAATAACCTCAGATATGCAGATGACACCACTCTTATGGCAGAAAGTGAAGAAGAACTAAAGAGCCTCTTGATGAAAGTGAAAGAGGAGAGTGAAAAAGTTGGCTTAAAAGCTCAACATTCAGAAAACGAAGATCATGGCATCTGGTCCCATCACATCATGGTAAATAGATGGGGAAACAGTGGGAAAAGTGTCAGACTTTATTTTTGGGGGCCCCAAAATCACTACAGATGGTAATTGCAGCCATGAAATTAAAAGATGCTTGCTTCTTGGAAGGAAAGTTATGACCAACCTAGAGAGCATATTCAAAAGCAGAGACATTACTTTGCTATCAAAGGTCCATCTAGTCAAGGCTATGGTTTTCCCAGTGGTCATGTATAGATGTAAGAGTTAGACTATAAAGAAAACTGAGTGCAGAAGAATTGATGCTTTTGAACTGTGGTGTTGGAGAAGACTCTTGAGAGTCCCTTGGACTGCAAGGTGATCCCACCAGTCCATCCTAAAGGAGATCAGTCCTGAGTGTTCACTGGAAGGATTGATGTTGAAGCTGAAACTCTAATACTTTGGCCCCCTGATAGGAAGTGCTGACTCATTTGAAAAGTCCCTAATGCTGGAAATATTGAGGGTGGGAGGAGAAGGGGACAACAGAGGATGAGATAATTGGATGGCATCACTGACTCAATGGACATGGGTTTGGGTAGACTCCGGGAGTTGATGATGAACAGGGAAGCCTTGCATGCTGCATTCATGGGGTCACACAGAGCTGGACATGACTGAGGGACCGAACTGAACTGATTATATATGTATTTTTTTTATTACTCCATGAGTCTTTCCTTTTCTTTAAGGTCAATAACAATCCCAAGTCACCTTGACACCAAATGGTTTAGAATTGTTTGAAGCAGAACTTTGTGTCCTGTTAGAGTCAGGTTATTTCTGGGTTTAATATTGCTTGCTGCTACTGCTGCTAATTCGTTTCAGTCATGTCCGACTCTGTGCGACCCCATAGACGGCAGCCTACCAGGCTCCCCTGTCCCTGGGATTCTCCAGGCAAGAACAATGGAGTGGGTTGCCATTTCCTTCTCCAATAATATTGCTTGAGTGCCACTCAAATGTTTAGGTCCTTATTAGGACCCTCCTGCTAGACAGGCCTTGGGTGCCATTTTTGGATCTTAGCCCTGTGAGTCTATTGAAAGCTGTGCTCAGCTTCTCAGTCTTACAGCCACTGACTTTAGAATTTATAATCATGTTCAGAGTTGTCCCAAGCACTCCTTGTCCCTTTATCAAGTCACATAGTAATATTTAATAATGTTTGTTCATCATTACTTATTAATACTTTGCTGGATGATGCAGTTACTTGTGATTTTTCAAAACAGGGAAAAATTGGTTTTGTTTAAGGTGGAATTTTTATTAGAAATTTGCCATAGTTTTTATTTTATTATCTTTAAGTATGTGTTGCGATCAAGGAAAAGCCTGATGTTAATATGATTCTTTTTCTTTTGTAGGGAAGCTGTTCTTTCTCTTTTAGGAGCATTTTTTTTCAGTCTTGGCTTGTGGAAAATGATATGTTTAGCTATGGATTTGTACTTACTCTCCAGATTGACATCTTTGGGTCTTTTCTTCTGTAATTTTTAAAGATTTTTTCACTGATTACATAGTTTCTCTATTATCTAACTTTTCTCTTCCTCATGATCCTCTTAAATAAATTTTGAGTCCAGTAGATCTATTCTCTGCAACTCTTTATTTCATTGAGTCTTCCATCATTTTTTCTTTTCACGCCATGTTCTAAGAAGTTCTTTGGCATGATTGTCTAGGTTCACTAATTTACTCTTCTGCCTAGTTCATTTGGCTGTTCACTCACCTTTTGAACATACTTTTCTTTCCAATTTCTCCAGATTTTTTTTTCATAAAATGCTCTTCTCTTTTCATAGAAATGATAAATGTATCCACATGAATCCATTGCACGCTTAGCTAGCTCCATCAGATATTTTTCCACGTGTTAGTTTTCTGCTTATTGGAATTCATTCTTTGGTAGCTTTGGCTCTTCTCAGATATTTTCTGTTTCCTAGCTTATTTGCTTATATTTTCAGAAGCATTTCCTCTTTACCTGCTCCTTCTTCTTCTTGTTCAGTTGCTAAGTTGTGCCTGACTCTTTGCGACCCCATGGACTGCAGCACACTAGGCTTTCCTGTCTTTCACTCTCTCCCAGAGTTTGCTCAAACTCATGTCCATTGAGTCGATGATGCCACCCAACCATCTTATCCTCTGTTACTCCCTTCTCCTCTTCTTACCTTTTTATGGATGCATATTTGTGACTAGAGAATCTAGTCTTTGGAGAGATACAAACACTGAAGAACATGGTATGCTGGCCACTTATTTTTGGTTTTGAAAGCACATCCTCATCTCTCTCTGTGCCTCCAGCTAATTGGAATTTTCTCGTTTTAGTGTTCTGTTCACTGATACCTTTTGGGAGAAAACTCAGTTACTTTATCCTCTCAAGATATTTGTACAAAGTGATTCAATTCACTTAAAATTGAATTGATAATTACCTAAAGCTCCATTATCAGTCACTGTATCCTTTCACACCCAGTATCCTCCTAAAGTACTCTGATCTCAACACCATTTATTTAATTTGTATTTGTGTATTTTCATTACAATTATATTCAGTCTTTAATTCTTTTTTCATTCCTATTGGCTTTCTATTCTTCAGAAGTTCACCAATTTTTTGTTTGTTTAGCAGTAACATAGTTTAGATAGTTTTTGTTTCATTTTGCAGGATTCTGGACTAGAGTGAAAGTGGGTGCTTGTAATCAATCCACTCAGCTTTAACACCTTTTCAGTGAAAATCATACAGTTGCATAAACTGTAAAATAAAAACCTCAGAAGTAGTTATACAGAAATAAATGGTGATGGTTTGTGTCTACTTCTAGTGGTGCTATTATAGATAGAGGACAGGTATCAGAAAGTAAGAATGAAGTTTCTAGAAACTGATTTGTATTCCAAGTTGAGTATTGACTCTTTGGTCCTTGGTTAACCATAGAAGAGAGACAGACATTTGTATAATATGAACTAGAGTGCAAATCAGAGAAATTCTTCAGAATGAGTCCAGCAGGTCTTCTTACACAAAACTTCTAAAAACACAGGACACAGATGAGTATTTGATGCCAGGAAAGAAGTTTGAAGACAGTAACCATGTTGAAGAGCAGGATTTTTGTTGACTTCAGGATACTGATCATTGGCAATGATTGACATTCTACTGGCGCCTTCACTGGAAAAGATTGCAGTTACCTCTGAACTAAAGCACTAGACTGTAATTTTCTGTGGCCTGTAAATAATATTTTATTTCTTAAGCTATCTCCATGTATCCACTCTGAGTCTAGGTACTCAGAAGACTTCAGAACCCACTTAAAATATATTCCTAATAAAAACCCCAAATTTAAACACATTTAAATTCATGTATGTTATTTTTAAAAGCCCACTATCAAAAGTTTACACTGGTATTGTACAACATGGAAACAATCCATTGAGGTCAAGTGAGTTTTAGGAATTTTAGAAGTGTGAACCCATCTTTATCATTTAAATTTGAAACTGAATAGCAAGAGTAATAGAATGCTATATACGTGGAAGGACCTGAAAACTCATTAGGCTAAACAACCTAATTAATTAATATCACCTAATTAATTAATTATCACCTTTTTAATTATCTGGAATTTTAAAATAAACATGGTTTGGACCTTAAATTATATCTATGGTGATTGCCAAAGATAGCTGTACATCAGAATCACAAAGAGGACATTTTTAAAATACAGAACCCTAGATCTTACTCAGAGATTGCATTTCAGTTGTTTTTCAGGGGCCCTTGGGAATTTACAGTGTTAACAGTCTCCCTAGATAATAGATGACACATAGCAAAGTATCAGAATCACTGATTTAGAAAACTTCCTGGGTTCTTCATCGTTCTTTCATTTGTATAATACACATGCTATATATTCTTCCTTCCTTTTTGTTTTACTGAGAGGTCTAGAATTTTCCTCAAAGTGCTTTTAGATATCAATTGTTTTAGGGAAATAGGGCACAGAAATTAACCATAGCAATCTAGTTAGTACAATACAGGAAGTCAACCTATATCCTTGGAACCAAAATGGTTTTAGAGTCCGTCTCTTTTTTCCCTTTCAACACTACCCAGTGAAGAAAAGTAAAACCTCCCCTCAAATAATAAATAGCTTTTGTAACTCTCATTGCAAGTTCACAAAAACAGAAAATATCTGAGCTCTAGCAAATTCTTTGATGAAGACTTGCAGTACTAACTCCTCAGAAAAGGAGAACATACATGAAATCTCTCATCTTCAGCATGAGCTTTGACTGAGTTCATTGCCATTCTCTAAGTCCTACATATCGCCCACAGATTTTCACCGTGTCACTTGTGGCTTTTGCTAGAGTATCCACATTTGTCTTTTGTCTTGATAGTCGTTTCCTATTTTTTTTTTTTAATTTGCTGCAAACCTGAAACATCTCAAGTATTTTTCTTCCTTTCTTTCTCTTGCTCTCTCTACTCAGCAATTATGGAAGAAAATGTGCGTTTGAATGCTGTTTCACAAGACCTTTAACAGGAAGGACCCAAGCTGTCAATTTCACCACTTTACTCCCTAAATTAAAATCTTTCAAAGGCTTCTGTTTATCTTAGGATCATATAAACAGTCCAGTATACTGATTTTTCTCTGTTCCCGTTTTTCTTCCTCTAATTCCTCTATCCTCTGCTCTGCTCTATGTCGTGATAGGGCATGAGGGGAGAGGGAGAGTTTGGTGGTATTTATTTCCTGCTGCCTCTCTGTCTCCACCTTTCTCCTTGCCAGCAGATATGGGTTGCCTCACCTCCACAGCTCCAGCTCCCACCAGCCTCCAATACTTCTCTTCCTCATTCATCTCCTGCTGCTGCTGCTGCTAAGTTGCTTCAATCATGTCCGACTCTGTGCGACCCATAGATGGCAGCCCACCAGGCTCTGCCATCCCTGGGTTTCTCCAGGCAAGAACACTGGAGTGGGTTGCCATTTCCTTCTCCAATGCATGAAAGTGAAAAGTGAACGTGAAGTTGCTCAGTCTCCTCCGACCCTTCACGACCCCATGGACTGCAGCCACCAGGCTCTTCCGTCCATGGGATTTTCCAGGCAAGAGTACTGGAGTGGGGTGCCATTGCCTTCTCTGTTATTCATCTCCTAGGGGTGGCAAAAACCTCCTGTTACTGCTTTCTGAGTGCTGACTCCGAAAATAATGCCTGTAAACATCCTGCTTATAAAGATCTTATTATTAAACCTTAAACTATCAGAACAAGTTGTGTTTCCTACTAGGACCTTGACCAATAGAATAAGTCTGTAAGGTCCTGCGTGATCTGACCTCTGCCTACCTCACCCACCCTTCACTCTATTTCAGCCACAGTTTCTCCTTCCCACGGACATGTGCTAAAAGTTTCCTCCTCACCCTTTCTCCTGGCTGAAGTCCCTTCCTCTCATCCTTCAAGTATCCATGTATTTGAAATGATTTGTAGATCAGCACCAAGAAGTTTCAAAATATTTGACACTTATTGAATGTGGTTGAGGATAGTCATACTCATGCAAGTTGCTCCCCCAACATGTTAGCCCAGGGAAATAGCTATTGAAAATGCAGGTGAAATTGCTGCCTTGAACATATTTTTCATTATTTGGTTTGGTAGACTGGACATCCAAAAATTATTTTAACCTAGTAGAAAATCAAGTAAATCTGATCCCAAGCTTTTTTTTTTTTTTTTAAACAAAATATTTCCTAGATATGTTTCATCCTTTCGTAATTTTATAGGAAATTTATTGGGGACTTAGATAGCATATTAAAAAGCAGAGACATTATTTTGTCAACAAAGGTCTGTTTAGTCAAGGCTATGGTTTTTCCAGTGATCTTGTATGGTTGTGAGAGTTGGACTGAAGAAAGTTGAGTGCTGAAGAATTGATGCTATTGAACTGTGGTGCTGGAGAAGACTCTTGAGAGTCACTTGGACTGCAAGGAGATCCCATCAGTCCATCCTAAAGGAGATCAGTCCTGGGTGTTCATTGGAAGGACTGATGCCGAAACTGAAACTCCAATACTTTGGCCACCTGATGAGGAGAGTTGACTCATTGGAAAAGACCTTAATGCTGGGAGGGATTAGGGGCAGGAGGAGACGGGGAAGACAGAGGATGAGATGGCTGGATGGCATCACCAACTCAATGGACATGAATTTGGGTAAACTCCGGGAGTTGGTGATGGACAGGGAGCCTGGCGTGCTGTGATTCACGGGGTTGCAAAGAGTTGGATATGACTGAACGAGTGAATTGAACTGAACTGAACTGGAGGGAGGATAATGTTTATATATACTGCACAACAAACTTACATTCTCCTCCTTACCCTGATATATTTCCTATAAAACTTCAAAAGGATGCAAGGTTTGTTTCTATATGATATTGTACAGTGAAATAAATAGGATGCTCTGGATTATTAATTGCTGCTGCAACTTAGTTTTAAACCTTCTTGGTTCTGAATAAAATCTTATGTAATTGGGAACAGAAAAAAATTTAACTGTTGATTCTCATCATTTGCCCCACAATATACACAACCATATCTTTTTAACTCAGTAACCTTTCAGTTTGGTCTCCATGAGTGTTGCCAGTGTTTGTGAGGATCTTAAATATTTCACTTCTACTGACCTTCTGGTTGGAATATAAGTCCTCCTACTTATTAACTGTACAGCATCACACCTCTCTCTGAGATCCTTTACCTGCAGTGTTTAGTCTTGACCCAGTGAGATGCCTCTAGGCCCAGAATGTTCAATGCCTTGGAGAAGGCCACAGAGATTGAATGGGGAAGAGAACCTTGGGTTCTCCCTCACAAAGTGTGGTCTTTCTTTCACTGTCCATTGTTGCTTCTGATATATCTTTGATTATCAGAAATTTGGGCCATCATCTTTTCCTGTGCTTCTGAAAATTGATTCAGTTTAAAAGGAAAAGGAAGAGCNGGAACCAGAGCCTACCAGAGAATTAGAGACCAGGCAGAGCAATAGTGATCGCCAAGGGATGGCCAGAGAAAGATGATTTTGGAGGAGCCAGCAGAATTGGAAATAAGCATTGTAATCAAACTAAGGCAAAATAAGGGACAGAATCCCTAGTGTGTGGAAAATGCTATCATTCAGGAAAGCCCCTTTTTAAAAGTATTGTTACAAAACAGTTCACTTTCCTCTAGTTTGTGTTTTTTTCTATTGTGCTATACTTTGATACATGCTGTAATCTCTTTTCTATATATAAAAAAAACAGTTGTTGCCTTAGGGGTTAGGTCTCTTGTTTTGGAGAAGTTTAGGAAGAAAATTGAACAGCATAAGAACTAACTGGGATGCTAAAAATTTCTCTCATGAAATTTAGGTTCTAATGCAAGTATATAGTAAAATCAAATCAGTAAACTAATTGTACACAAAAGAGAGAGCCAGTAAAGGAATGTTGGAATTGCCAGATAAGGCTGGGAAGAAGGACTTGTAGTCATTTTAGAGAGTAATTGCCCTTGACATGGAAAGAAACATGCCATATTAGGCTTGATTCTGATCTGGAAAGACTGATACCTGGAGCATGCTCATTTGTTAAGTCGTTTCTGGTTTCAGTATACAAGTTCTTTTCCTCTTATTCCCCCTCTTACTCTTCCTTTAAAATGTCACCTCTACTGGCCACACAGCTAGAGGCTCATGAGGTGGCTAGTAACATCCCAGCAGGTTAGCACAGGCAGTTCTTGTTTCTCGAATCAAAAATGTGTGGGGAGCACATATGCTACCACAAATGAATGACTGTTCGACTTGTTTGCTTGTGGATTCTCACAACTTCACTGGTGTTTAATCAATAAAGATGTCAGTGTTTTTTAATAGCTAGCTGGGAGAGAGGATAGGCCCTTGTCTAGAGTTAGTCCAGGGTTCTCAACTCTAGCTGCACATGAGAATCACCTAGGGAGCTTTGAAAAATGTGGATGCTAAGGCCCAGGGCCAGAGATATTGATTCAGTTGGCCTCTTTGGGGCCGGATATTGTTATTTTTAGATGGCTGTCCAGGGATGATGAAGGCAGGCCGGGCTGGGCGCTCAAAGGTATGCCAGGCAGCTGGCAGGTACTTTTAAAGGAATGTGCCATGGGATTTAATCTCACAACACTACAGCAAAGGCATCGGGGATTCTCATTTGCAGAGAAAGCTGTATTTCTGAGGGATGCCATGATTTTCCCAGAGCCACACCATTAGGTTGCAGAAGGGTGTATTTCATTTCTGACATTGTATTTGGAAATTGTGGGTTGGAAAAGCTAATTCAGTTCCACTCAAATAAAATGGTTTACTCATGAAATGCTTTTCCACCATCTGCGCCTCTGAAAATAGAGTGGCAAGTTCCATTATGGAACTGTAGAAAGTTTGACCCCAAATGAACAACTGATAAAAAGTGGAATTAAATAATATACCCGGTTTTAGAGAGGGGATCCCAAAATAGGTATCTTAAAATTATTTCTATTGTTTGCTTTTGTATTTATACATTTCAAAGGAGAGATTCAGCAAAGCTTTTTTTTTTTCTTTTTTAATATTTGAAACAGCATTTCCCCCATTATTTCCAGGCAAGATAAACCCAGGCAGCACTAGAAATTTCATGCAATAGACTTTTCTTCCTGATGATAACACTTGAGTAGTGTAAAATAAAACAAAAACTCACTTTTGTTGAGATTTTGAATTATTGCTTTAGTTCTAAGCTCCAAATATAGAGGTTGTTTTTAATAGTGACTTAGACAAACACATTTCCCTTATTATGGCCATGTTACAGCCCTGTCCGTATATGAATCTTAATATACAAATGACTTTTTTCAACTGAAAGATGATTTTTGCACATGATAAAAAATACAGACAATAAAAAAGGAATGATAGTGAAAAGAAAGTATAGTTGCCAGCCTGGAACCATTGCTCTATTACTCTCTGGAGTTAACCATTTTACACATTCTCCTTTGTTTGTGTATCTGTCCTTCTAGTAATGCTTCATGCTTTGCCAAACATATATTACATATATTTATCTTTTTATATAAATAGAAGCATACTGGGAAATCACAGTCTCCTGCATCATTTCACTGAATAGTGTTCGTGGAGGTCATTCTCTATCAGCACGTATAAGAGCTACCACTTCATTGTTTTTAGTGTCTGTATAGTGTTAGATTGTATGGATCACCACAGTTTACTTAGTTAATACCCACTGATGGACATTGATGAATTCTGAGTGTTTTAGAATTATAAACAGTACTACCACATGCTGTATGAAATGTTTGAACTATCTTGCATTCCATCCAATAACTAGTGTCTTTTCCCCTAAACTTTGGTCAACTGTATTTATCACATTTTAGCATTTTAATCTAAAGCTGACAGGTACAAAATGCTTGCTTATGGTTTTAATTTATATTTTGTATATTAAGTAATATTGGCTATGCATTCTCATTTAAAAAGCAACTGTGAACTGCCCAAACTTACTCTTATATTTGGGAAGGGTATGCTCACTGGTAAAAAGTCTGCCTGCCATTGCAGAAGCTACAGGAGATGTGGGTTTGATCCCTGGGTTGGGGAGATTCCCGTGGAGGAGGAAATGGCAACCTGCTCCAGTATTCTTGCCTGGGAAATCACATGGACAGAGGAAGCTGGCAGGCTACAGTCTCGGGTTGCAGAAGAGTCAAACGTGACTGAGCACACATACATGCACATTAAGATAAGTAACGTTACACATGTACCCACAACCTAGCTTCACGTATAGCACACTATGCACCCCCCAAAAATCTTTGGGGATCATTCCCATCTCCGCTTCATCACTCAAACGCAATGACCATCCTGTATTGCGTCTACCATTCTCTTGCCTTTCTCAACAAATTTATAATCTCTGACTGAGTTCCTAAATATTGGATCATCTAGTTTTGTACACATTTGAAGTGTATATATATGAAATCAAACTATATGTATTTGTGAATTTATTTTTTCTTTCACTTAAAAATATTGGTTATAATATTCATTCATGATATCCACATCCAAGTACTTGTGTCTTTTAAGTGTTACTAAAAATGCTCGAGCATTATCTCTTCAAAAGTTGCAGTCCCCATTCTACCCTTCCTCTCCTTCTCCATGTCTTCTCACTGATTTGTAACTCTTTTATCACTTTACTTCTTTATGTTACATTTTAGGAAAGAATTATATCCATCTTCTAGTACTCTGTCTCATCTATTTAATCTGCTCTTTTATTTATCTTTAAAACTTTTATATCCATTTTAAAATGTCTAGAATCAACATTTGCTTCTTTTTCATATTTTGTTAGTCTTTTGGTGCAGACTTTTTCTCCTTGCTTATGTTTTAAGTCTTTTTATTCTCTTAAACATAAAAAGTTATTGTATAATCTTAATTTGATAATTGTGATGACTGAAGTGCTATTAAATTTGATCTGCTCTCTGCTATTTATTCTTGCTGTTACATATGGTATCTTGAACTCTGCTGTTACAAACTGTATCTTTCAATCCATCTTCTAATTATTAGTCACTAATATACAGACATATAATTGAGGCTTATTATAAAACTGATTTTTATCCAGTGTTCTTACTAAATTCATGAATTCTAACTCTTTAACTTGATAGTCTCATTTTTCTACATACACAATAATTTGTAAATAATGGCAACTTTCCAAACTTCCTTCATTTATATCTTTAGTTATCTTTCATTTCTTTTCTTTTTAATTTCATTAGCTATAATCTGTAGAGTGATACTAATAGAAATTAATACTAGGCTTCTTCATCTCTTTCCTAATTTCAGGTACTTAGCTTTCAATATTTTACCATTAAGTGCCAAGTTTGCTTAAGGTATTTATGGTGAAGTCGCTCAGTCGTGTCCGACTCTTTGCAACCCCATGGACAGTAGCCAACCAGGCTCCTCCATCCATGGGATTTTCCAGGCAAGAATACTGGAATACTGCCATTTCCTCTTCAGGTGATTTTCCCGACCCATGGATTGAACCCAGGTCTCCCACATTGTAGGCAGACGCTTTACTGTCTGAGCCACCAGGAAAGTCTAGATACCCTTTAATGAATTAAGGAAACTTTCTTTTATTCCTAGTTTTCTTAAAGGTCTTTCTCCCTTTATCATGAAAAATGTTACCTTATTATTATTTTTTTATAATCAGAAACAATTTTCAGGTTTTTTTCAACCTACAACCATCTAGATTGTACTATATTATTATTTTATATAATTATGGAGTCAGTTTGCTGATTTTTGGTTTAGGACATTTGCATCCATGATCAGGAAGAAAATTGGCCTATAATTTTTCCTCCTCATTATACCATTTTAGGTTTTGGTATAAAAGTTCTTCTGTTTTACAAAAAATTATTTGTAAAGTGTTTCCTACATTTCTGCTCTTTGTAAGAATTTTTATAATATTCTTGGTATTTCTTTCTAAGATAATTGGTAGAATTCACAGGGATGCTATCTTGGCCTGCAATTTTCTTTGTGGAAACTTTTTTTTTTTAAGTTTTATTGAAATGTAATTTACATATCATAAAATTCACTCATTTTAGTGTAAACCTCATTGATTTTTCGTAACTTTACAGAGTTTTCCAGATATCATCAAAATCTAATTTTAGAGTATTTTCATCTCCTCAAAAATATTCCTCATGCCTATTTGTAGTCATTTTTCTCCCATCCCCCACTTCCAGGTGACCAGTCATCTACCTTCTATCTATATAGATTTGCCTTTTCTGGCCATTTGATATAAATGGAATTATAAAACATATGGCCTTTGTCCCTAGTCTTTTCTACTTAACATAATATTTTTGAGGTTCATCTATGTTGCAGATATCTAATCAATAGTTTGTTGAATAGTAATCCATAATATGAATATAACTGATTTTGTTTATCCAGTCACCAGTTGATGGAGATTGGTTGTTTCCACATTTTGACTACTTCTAATAATGCCATTATGAACATTTATGTTCACACTTTCATCTCTAGGAGTTTGGCAAGAGTACTGGAATGGGGTGCCATTGCCTTCTCCGAATAATTTAAGAAACTGTCAAACTGTTTTTCAAAGTGGTTGTGCCATTTTACATTCCTACAAGCAGTGTTCCAGTTTCTCCACATTCTGCTGCAGTTATCTGCAATTGTGATGCTACAGTCTAAGGCTTTGTTAGCCAGAGATTGGTCCCATGTGCCACCCAGCTGATGAACCTGTTCCCTTGTGGCCTTCACCAGAACCCTGCCACTTTTGCCCTGATGCAAGTCTGCACACAGAAGGGCTGAAATAAAGAACAATATCTACAGTTATAGGGGACTTACTCTGTGCCAGGCATAAGTTTAAACATACTATAGAGATGATATTATTTAATCATTGTTCAGATTACTCCCATTTAGTAGATTAGAGATCAGAGACTCAGAGGTAAAGCTGCTTGTCCTGCATCTCCTGCTGGGTCAGACACTTGAGCCCAGCAGTTGTGGGGCCCCTTCTCTTAATCTCCTCCATGTATGTGTGATACATACAAGCATACACATATAGACACAGAAAGCAGTATAGTTCTAATATCTCCTTTGAACTGTGATGAAGATGATGACATTCAAATTTTCTGATTTCTGCTGGAGAACTACATATATTGCTCTGCACAGAGAAGAAACTCATTTGAACTAGTCAAATAGAGGATAATGAATCTTCCCATTTCTGCTTCCTGTTGTGCCTGCTGATAGTAATTTGTACAGAAGTTTATCCCACATGCTGCTTAGAAATACTGCAAATGCTTAAGGTTTACATTTCCAGGAGGAGGAAACCCTGGTAACATCTTCGGACCTAAAGATGAGAATGATTAATTTTCTGAATTTATGTTGTCCTTATGTCTGAACTTATTTTTGTCCTGTCACTCTCATAAGCTTTTCAAAGCTTTTGTTGAGATGATGGATCTCTAGATTCCAGTCATGTAAACAAGTATTTAATTCAAGTACAGCTAATCAATGATGCTGAGATCTGTTTAGCCTGCAATTCACTAGTCACAATGGGAAGATAAAGCACATAACATGGCTCCTCCTTTAAGTCTCTCACAAAATCCTCAGAGGTAGCACCTATAATGAAAGCAGAGAAGCGTCGGGTGCAAATTAGTATGCTACGGAATATAAAGGCAGAGTTTAGAAAAGGAAATCAGATTACACAAGTTCACAAGTGTTTATAGAAGTTTTCATTTTAAACAGCAAACATTTACGGAGAAAAGGCAACTTGGGGAACAGGAATGTACATCAAATTTGATAAGTGGGAGTGGACTTATCTGCTATTATACTCATGAATCACATGCGTTTCCCCCAAATGACAGTGTAAGGTTGCTGTGTCTTACACTACTGATTTTGTCAGATATAACTGGCATTTCATTGGCTTAAGTTACATTTTTCCTTTGGTGGTGGAACTTCTTATGTCATTATAATTATCTGTTTTCTATTTGGATAGTTTTAGAAAGTTGAATTCCAGCATAGGCTGGGGTGTTATCTAAAGAGTCTATATCAAAAGCAAATCCATGAACCTCCAGGGGTGTACAATTCTGTCAAGTCATCAGAGGTGAACAGAAAGCTGTAAAACAACTTGTTAAGATGCAACAAGCAATTTAAGCCTTAAAACAAGCCTTGAGAGAGAGGCTGCCTCGTGATCTACAACATTGCAGGCTCTGTTGATTCTATCAGTTCCTTGCAGCTGGGCAAAATAGAATCCATGGGGGTCTTAGGTAAAAGACCTCCTGGCTTACTTAGTCTCCCTTCTGTACCAGGGACCCCAAAGATTCTTTAAGCGACTGCTACTTTTCTAGAAGGAAGCTAGTAGAAACAAATTTTCCACTTTAGACTTTGAGGAATTGATACTCCCAAAAATAACGACTAAGGTTTGCTTATATATTATAAATAAAAATAATTACAATCCAATATTTAAAAATAAAAACCTCTAAAATATATTTATTCTTAAAAGACAGATAAAACTTTATGTTTACAGTTACATAAAATAATTTTGTCATTTGTTTCTCTGTCTTTTGATAAAAAGCAATTAAACACTGATCCATGGTGACTATTGATAAATTTCACTATATAAAAAATTTTTAGAGCCAAAATACCCTGATTTAAAGAAAAGAAAAGAAAAAATATTTGCAACATATATGATTGTGTTTAGGTTGAAACTTTTTATCATTTAAAAACTGTTATAAGTCCATAGGCAAAAATAAATAAATAAATAAACCCTTAGAAAAAAGGGAAAGGACATGAATGGTTTGACAAAATTAAAATATAAATAGCTTGGGAATATGTGAATAAATGCTCAGTTTCTCTCAATATAATTTTTAAAATTGTGAAATACAATTTTAACTTTCATATTGCCAAAAATGGTAATGCATGTTATTAACAAAAATGTGGGCAAATGAACAATTTCAAACAATATTAATGAGAATATATACACTGGTACAACCTCTTTGAAGCACGATTTAGAAATATCTTTCAGATTTTAAATTCAGATATCATTTGACCTGGCAATTCTATTTCCAGAAATCTATCCTGTGGATATGTGTCCATTGCTATTAGTAATGAGTCTAGAAATATTTTGAAATGCTCATTAATAGGAAACTGATTGAATAAATCATGGTATATTCATATCATGGCTTTAGCCTTGCAGCTGTCTTTTTATTTTTAAATGAGGCACCTTCTTACATACTGATATACTGACATAGAACTCTGAGATATATTATTAGGAGGAAAAAAAATCTGTCAAAGATGGTAACAGGGCACAATAATCTGCATAGAAAATTCCAGAAAATATACTTAAGAATATTTAAATAGTAACTCCCTGTGGGATGTTGTGGAATGGGAGGGAAATTTATTTTTGCTGTTTACCTGTTCTGCTATTTTGCATATACATTTCCTACTTTAATTATAATACTAAAATCTAGTTAAGAATGAGTAAAGTGTACCAGGCCAGTGTGGATACTCTGAGTTCTATAGGCCTTTTAAGTTAATATACCTCTAAGAAAAGTAGGAAAAAACACTTAGCTTAAATATGCAAAAAGGAAATTATATGAAAGATGAATAGAGAGATGAGCATTCAGGATGCAAACCTCTTTCAAATCCAGACACATAGAGCATTTCACAATTCTCTTCAGGCAGGCAGTGTGTTTACCAGTCACACTAGATAGCTCACTTTTCATGTGAATCATACCAACTCCTCACATCAGGTTAAAAGAACACAATTATGGCTAAAGGATTAGTGGAAACACTCCTAAAAATGCTGTGATTCTAAGAGGAAGATGGACGAAATTTTCTCCCATATTGCCAAATTATTTTTTAGGCCTGGTTTATTTAGGTGTTTAATCGTTTGCCCAGCTGCCATCAATTGAAATGTGTTTTCTTTTCTTCTCTAATAATACACGTAGCTATTTGTTAACATTTTCATAACTCTGGCTTAGCGTATGTTGGGTACTTGATTCACTTGACATTTTGCTTGGGCTGTTTAAGGGTTGGTGGTTGTTTTTCTGAAGTAGCCCTAATTCGTGGGAGTTGTAACATCCCTGTGGCTTCGTGGTTTCTGCTCTCCTCCCCACTGAGGTTTCCACTTAGTTCATAAGAACCAGCTGTTTTTTTGAGAGCTCATGACTATACACAAAAATATTCATTGCTGGTGGACTTCTGAAGAGTCCTCCTTTGAATGAGGTACATTTATAATGCACCCAGAGGAATATATGTAGGTGGCACACCTCCCACTTGTTTCCCTGTCAGTGTCCACTTATAAATGAACTTTGGTTGGTTTTCAGTCTATAAACTGAAAATAAACTGAGGGTAAATTCTGCTTTCTTTTCTGTTTTCAATGAGGACAGTAAAAGCCAGTGCATTTGGATTTTGTACTAGAAGCTTCTCTTGTCTTACTGAATAAAAGTCAAATTGAATATTGCCAGGCCACAGAAGTCCTCTCTTTCTAACTGGAAGTTAACACACCCAAGGTGGACTTCCTGAACAGAAAATCAAGTACATGATAAATATTTTAAAAAGTCTTTCTTGCCAAAACAGGGCCTTTTGATGTTATGGTTGTGTTCATATTGTTTCGTCCTTTTGGAATTCAATATCAGAATCAATAAGAAATCCTATCTACTTAACATTCTTTGTCCAGAAACCTAACATACATAGTTTGGCGCCCATCTTCACAGAAATAAAATCACCATCCTTGTGAAAGGTAACTAAAAACTAATATGTTGATTTTAAATAGAGTTCTGGTTCCAGCCCAAACTCTGAAAAGTAAAGCAATACATTGAAAGCAAAAAATATTTCATTATTAGAACACATATTGGGAGGTGTGAGACTGTTTTATTTTTTTACTTTTTTACAGTGGTTATTTTTAAGAGTGCGTATGATGCATGCATAGTTTTGTGTTTGCAGTGGGGATGAATGAGACACAGGGTATTGGGGTGTGCAATGAGCGTGGGTCGAATAAACAGCATTTGTTTTTTCACAGTTAGGTCTTTTGCTGGCTGTCTGAGCAAAGAGGCCAAATATTGAATGTTCTTTGGATAAATATGTCTCTCATCACAAGAAGTAGCCAGGTAATTAATCAGCCACAAAGCACTGGCCTTACAGCATCAGAAAAGCTATGTGGCCAGTGTTTCCAATGTTCTCAATCTGCTGATGTTTCATGAGTACACAAGCTGAAATATAAAGTAATATTAAACTTAAAATAACATGAAATAAAAAACCCAAACAGGATCTGCTATGTGAAAAACAGTTTAAATGTATGGGCCACACAATGAGAATTGTTTGTTTAAACAAAGGTAGTTTTTAAAATCACGTTACAGATTTAGGAGGTGTATGTGTGTTTGTGCTCTCAGTCATGTCTGACTCTTTGCAATCCCGTGGACTGTAGCCCACCAGGCTCCTCTGTCCATGGTATTTTTCAGCAAGAATACTGGAGTGGGTTGCCATTTCCCCCTCCAGAGAACCTTCCAGATCCAGGAATTGAGACTGCATCTTCTGTGTATCCTGCATTGGCAGGCAGATTCTTTACGGCTGAGCTACCTGGGAAGCCAATGTGCTTAGGAAATACCTGGATTTTATTGGGTTGGCAAAATCTTTCTGTGGGTTTTTTTTTTTTTATATATAACATTTTACAGAAAAACCTGAAAAAAACTTTTGACCAATCCATTACTTTTCCAGGTTTCCAGTGCTTTAATCTTAAAAAAAAAAAAGAGTGGCTTCCCTGATAGCTCCTTTGGTTAAGAATCTGCCAGCAATGCAGGAGACCCTGTTTCGATTCCTGGGTCTGGAATGCAGGAGACCCTAGTTGAATTCCTGGGTCTGGAAGATCCACTGGAAAAGGGATAGACTACCCACTCCAGTATTCTTGAGCTTCCCTTGTGACTCAGCTGGTAAAGAATCTGCCTGCAATGCAGGAAACGTGGGTTTGATCCCTGGGTTGGGAAGATCCCCTGGAGAAGGGAAAGGCTACCCACTCCAGTATTCTGGCCTGGAGAATTCCATGGACTATATAGTCTATGGGGTCCCAAAGAGTTGGACATGACAGTGACTTTCACTTTATCTAAAATTAACTTGGCCAGTTGATTTTTGGAATTCAGATTTTTCTTCCAGATTTTGTAGAGATGCATATATTGCATATAATTTGTAGTGATCCTCAGTGGGATCTAGGACAATTCTCTCTAATCAAACCTTAAGATTTCTACAAGAAAAAGCAGAGATATTCGTATTAAATGAGTAAAGAGACTCCAAATAGGGTCATATCAGCTCAAATCAGGTTTTGCCACTAAATAAATATGCCACTCATTTAAAAAAAGAACTTTTAATTTTCAGCATTTTTGTAATAATTGTGGATAAGGGATAATGGCATTGTATTAAACTAACTCTACACAGCTTGCAAAATTATGTAAAAGCCTTTTCTGCTGCCACTGACAAAATTATGTACCTTGTCTTCTTTTCTCTTAACATGGAGAAACACATTTGGTGATGAGTTACAGTTCAGGAAACACAGTGAAATGGAGGAACTGGCAGTAAATAACAGAGACACAACACTCAAGCAGGATTGTCTCTTGAAGCTGGGAAAACACATGGGGTTGGGAAACCACAGTGGCTGATGTGAACTGGATTCCAAATCTGTGCAAAAGTTCAACCCCATGCCTCTCATTCAGTTTATCAGCTTTAACTGATGTGGTTGAGCTTCAGCCATAACGGTTCAAGTGTGGCCGAGACTCAGGGAGTTAGTTATGTTGCCAGTAGTGATTGTTATCCTGGTTGCTGCTCATCTAACATTTTTAGAAACTATCAGTGGTTTAGAATGGTGACAATTTTAATGAGCAGTGTTAGATGCAGTGTTTCTGATGACCTCATTGATTAAATGGAATCATCTACATGACAGAAACTCATGATTAATTGGCCAAAATTTTTAAAAAGAAATACTGGCTTAAAAACTTAGAATATAATAAAAGTTATATGTAGAAAAAGGCTACTTGAGGGCAGGAGAAAGAAGAAGCCCTCACATGTCCAGACAGTTCTGTTAAAAAAAAAATTAAAAAAAGCAAAACAAAACTGCTTATTTTCCCAAGGTTTCAATGTGTTGATTGTTGCTTTCTGGTAGTGAGGCAAAAGTACTGGACCAGAGTGCAGAGCCCTGTTCAGAGCGTGGGGGTACTTTTAAGCCTCAGAGGAAATGGAAAACTTCCCAGGTAAATGTGTTTGGGAAGTCCCTACATGACCACATGACAGAGATCAGTGAACCTTATTAACAAAACCCACCTTCTCCCCTTATGAACTTCAGCCCCTACATACCTGCACCTGACATGCAAAGCTATTGTCCCAAGACCTTCTTTTAGACTTTTCTCACAAACAATCATTACTTCCTGATATTCAGCCCTCTGTTTTGTTTCTGTATGAGGATCCAACCCCTGCCTTCCCCACCCTTCTCCACTACATCAACTTTATCTGATTATAGGGTATTTAATATCTTCATACTTTCTGCCTAAGCCAAAGTTTTAGTCTTTCTTGGTCATCAAAGTCTCCCCACCCTTTCCAAATGTCCCATATCAAAACAAAAAACTGGAGCCCAGGTATATTCCATTACCATCTGGATCCACCTGGAAGAGAGGCAGTTGGGCAAATAGTAGAAGGAATTCTTAAAGAAGAGCAGAACTTTCTGATACAAAGCTGGGCTTTCTCCCTCACCAGTTGTCTAATTGTCAGCGAGCCACGTCACTTCTCAGTATTGAAATCTCTCTCTGTTTAAATGGAAGATTATTGAATTCAGTGACCATCTTCAACTTGAAAAGTTCATTAGACTTTGATTCTTCTACTTTGGCAGACTTGCCATCCTACCCTCATTGGCCTCTCTCACTATGAAGTAGCAAAGTAGAATTTCCTGAATCGATTCTGATCCCCCCCATCACATTATCACCTAATTACTCTTCTGTGTTAGCTACCAACCCCTCCTTCCTTGGCTTCTCCCCCAGACTAATTAAGTGAAGACCATTTGTACATGTGCTCATCATGGAAAGAGAGTAGACAGGCAGTTACATACATGTTTTCCCTAAGCCAGAAACTTGAACAATTACATTTGCTTGTTTCAGGCTTACACTTGAGAATTAGTCAAAAGAGTCATTTACCTGGCAAAACCATAACTCGATAGGAAACATTATTCATTTAAGTGTTTTTTAAAAAAAACATTTCTTGCTTCTCAGCTGTTAATAGCACAATTTTGTTTCTCTGATTGTTCCTGTGAGAGTAATTACTGGCACTTGCTAGGCTTATCTTTAAAAAAAGGAAAGGGTAAGAGAGAAAGAAATATTTGTAAAAATATATTTTGTTCTCTGGTGTTATCATTATAAAACTGTATAGCAACTGACAGTTTAGTATCTGCTGTTTATAATCAATTGCCCTTTCCTTCTGCCTGACCCTACCCGCTATGTTGGGCTTGGAAGGAAAATAGATAAGTCAGTTAAAAATGAAAGTATTGATATTTTAACTATATTTACTAATATAAATTTCATGTAAAACATGAATTTTAGCAAAATGGATAGATTTATGTAAGTAAGCCCCCAAAGGCCTTCCTTGTGGCTCAGTTAATAAAGAATCCTCCTGTAATGTGGGAGACCTGGGTTCAGTCCCTGAGTTCGGAAAATCCCTTGGAGAAGGGAAAGGCTACCCACTCCAGTATTCTGGCCTGGAGAATTTTGTGGACTATTTAGTCCTTGGGGTTACAAAGAGTCAGATAAGACTGAGGCCCCAGAGGTGCAAACATCTGTGATTTTGTTATACAATTTTATCTGTTATAAAATGTTATCAGTTGTATGTTTTTTAAACATACCACAACTAAGCATTTATAATACTGTTCAAAAAAAGCAGCAATTGCTATTGTATTTCAGAAACTATATCTTTTAAAATGTAATTATATGCTCATACTCTAAACTGGCATCAGCAGTCCTGGGAGGCACATGTTGGCATAAGTCCTCTAGGAGGTTGCCAACTGCCCTACCACTAAGCATGTAGACTCTAGGGCTGGATTGCCTCAAGAAACCCAGTAGCAGTATGAAAAGGCAGAAAGACATGACACTGGAAGATGAGCCTCTTAGGTCGATATGTGTTCAATCTACTGCTGGGAAAAAGCAAAGAAAAAGCTCTATAAAGAATGAAGAGGGTGGGCCAAAGTAGAAATGACTCTCACTTGTGGATTGCCTGGTGGTGAAAGTAAAGTCTGATTCTGTAAAGAACAATGTTGCATAGGAACCTGGAACATTAGTTTCATGAATAAAGGTAAATTGGATGTGGTCAAGCAGGAGATGGCAACATCAATATTTTATGAATCAGTAAACTAAAATGCACAGGAATGGGTGGATTTAATTCAAATGACCATTATATTTACTACTGTGGGCAAGAATCCCATAGACAAAATGGAGTAGCCCTCATAGTTAACAAAAGAGTCTGAAATGCAGTACTTGGATGCAATCTCAAAAATGACAGAATGATCTTGGTTTGTTTCCAAGGCAAACCACTCAACATCACAGTAATAATCCAAGCCTATGCCCCAACCACTAATGCCAAAAAAGATGAAGTTAAAGGGTTCTATGAATACCTACAACACTTTCTGGAACTGACAGCAAAAATCGATGTCCTTTTCATCATGAGAGATTGGAATGCAAAAGTAGGAAGTCAAGAGATACCTGGAGTAACAGGCGAGTTTGATTTTGTAATACAAAATGACGAAGGGCAAGGGCTCATGGAGTTTTGCCAAGAGAACACACTGGTCATAGCAAACACCCTCTTCCAACAACACAAGAGATAAGCCTACACATGGACATCACCAAATGGTCAATACCAAAATTGGACTGATTATATTCTTTACAGCCAAAGATGGAAAAGCTCTATACTGTCCACAAAAACAAGACTAGGAGCCGACTGTGGCTCAGATCATCAGCTCCTTATTGCAAAATTCAGGCTTAAATTAAAGAAAGTAGGGAAAACCACTAGACCATTAAAGTATGACCTAAATCAAATCCCTTGTGATTATACAGTGGAAGTGATGAATAGATTCAAGAGATTAGATTTGGTAGAGAGAGGATCTGAAGAACTATGTATGGAGGTTTGTAACACATGTTCACGACCTTGTATAGGAGGCAGTGACCAAAACCATCCCATAGAGAAAGAAATACAAGAAGGCAAACTGGTTGTCTGAGGAGGTCTTAAAAATAGCTGAGAAAAGAAGAGAAGCGAAAGGCAAAGGAGAAAGGGAACAGTATACACAACTGAATGCAGAGTTCCAGAGATCAGGAGAGATCAGAAAGCCTTCTGAAGTGAACAATGCAAAGAAATAGAGGAAAACAGTAGAATGGGAAAGACTAGAAATATCTTCAAGAAAATTGGAGATTCCAAGGAAGCATTTCATGCAAAGATGGGCACAATAAAGGACAGAAACAGCAAGAACCTAATAGAAACAGATGAGATTAAGGAGAGGTGGCAAGAATACACAGAATAATTATACAAAAAAGGTCTTAATGACCTGGATAACCATGATGGTGTGATCACTACCCTAGAACCAGACATCCTGGAGTGTGAAGTCAAAGCATCCTGGGCTTTAGGAAGCATTACTATGAATAAAGCTATTTAGAGGTGATAGAATTCCAACTGAACTATTTAAAATCCTAGAAGATGATGCTGTTAAAGTGCTGCATTCAATATGTCAGCAAATTTGGAAAACTCAGCAGTGGCCGTAGGACTAGAATTACTCATTTTTCATTCTAATCCCAAAGAATATTCAAAGTGCCAGAAAAACACACTGGTTCCAAATTGGGAAAAGAGTACATCAAGGCTGTATGCTGTCACCCTGCTTACTTAACTTGTATGTAGAGTATATCATGCACAATGCTGGGGTGGATGAAGCAGTTGAAGCTGGAATTAAGCTTGCCAGGAGAAATATCAACAACCTCAGATTTTCAGATGATGCCACTGTAATGGCAGAAAGTGAAGAGGATCTGAAGAGTCTCTTGACGGGTTTGATCTCCCTGCTGTTCAAGGGACTCTCAACTAGATAAGGAAACAATGGAAACAGTGACAGATTTTCTTTTCTTGGGCTCCAAAATCACTGTGGAGAGTGACTGCAGCCATGAAATTCAAAGACACTTGCTTCTTGAAAGAAAAACTATGACAAAGCTAGACAGCATATTAAAAAGCAGAGACATTACTTTGCCAACAAAGTTTCATATATTCAAAGCTATGGTTTTTCCAGTAGTCATGTATGGATGTGAGAGTTGGACCATAAAGAAGACTCAGTACTGAAGGACTGAGGCTTCCAAGTTGTGGTGCTGGAGAAGAGTCTTGAGAGTCCCTTGAACAGCAGGGAGATCAAATCAGTCAATTCTGAAGAAAATAAACCCTGAATGTTAATTGGAAGGACTGATGCTGAAGCTCCAATACCTTGTCCACTTGATGTGAAGGGGCGACTCATCGTAAAAGAACTCGATGCTGGGTAAGATTGAGGGCAGGAGGAGAAGGGGGTATCAGAGGATGAGACGATTGAATGGAATCACTGATTCAATGGACATGAGTTTGTGCAAACTCCGGGAGACAGTGAAGGACAGGGAAGCCTGGCATGCTGCAGTCCATGGGGTTGCAAAGAGTCGTACATAACTTAGTGACTGAAACTCTAAACAATATTTTAAAATGTACAGTCTCTGCAAAAGAAAATATTCACCCAAAGAGATCATTTTTAGTATAAGTAAAATGCTACAAGATTTTAAATTGAGGTTATCCTTAGATTTTGCATAAAACAATGTATAGAAATTTGCAAACCTCCTGTATAGAGCAGTATAATCTTTACTTGAGTGATGTGTCATAACACTTTGGTCATCTCCCACAGCTATAGTTAAAGTATTTAAGTACTTTACTACCCCTAAGTATTTGTTGACCAAAAAAAGCTTCCCACTTAGGAATTTAGGAAAAGAGAGATTTCATTTGATATGTATTTTCAAGAAAGAACAACTGAATACGAGGTGCAGAGAAGCTTTAAGTCAGAAGAAGGCAAATAATCACTGTAAAACTGCATTTTACCTGAAATCATGCCAGATGCCATTTTTAATATCTGAATAATTAGTCCAAAATTAGCCTGTGCAGTCTTTACCCACTGAGAATCCAGGACAAAAGCAGAAATTATAATTTGCCAATTGCTTAACCTGTGGAGATAGGGAACTTATGCATAGGGAAAAATTACCCACAGGATTTAGTGTTTAAAATTTTGACCTTTAGAAGGTTCATTAATCTCTCCAGTATTCCATTTTTTAGTCAATGAAATGGGATATTTGCCAACTACCCTACATGAGATTTGTAATATAAATGTAAGTAAATCTTTTAGAAATATAGAGAAATAAGTGCAAAAAACATGATCATTTCCTTTTAATGTCTATTTTTGTTCATTATAAATGTGATTCATGCTTTTTAAAGACAGTTTAAAAAATAAATATGATAGATATATCCCAGGACTTTCTTATAAATGTATGTCTGTTTCAAGTCTAAATGGGCCTGAGTGTTTTACCATTTTGATGAGAGGAAATCCAGTTTTCCTCAGGAATCTTTTCTTAAAGAATTCCCTCTGGGAATCTCTGATGTAGACAGAGAAGTAGGCAGAGAGTTTTCTTCTGTGCTGCCTGTCCTGTCTTCTCTGGGGGCTGGTGACTCTGTTTTGCGCCTAGAACTGCCAGCACTCAGTGCCTCACACCCCTGTCTCCCTTTGTGATCTTGTCCTCCCTTCATCCATCATTCAAATGACAGATTCTCACCTGGTGGATCCAAGGTGTTGCAGGACTGAGGCTTGGGGTAGCTTGAGGTAACACTGGGTAAGCTTACCTTATGCAACTATAAAATGTAAGACTAGAAACTGTAAAACTCATGCATGTATAGTTTCTGATCTTGCATTTAGGTAAGCTTGAGGTTTTGGGTAACTTGGGATAGGCTTGAGGTTAGCTTAAAATTTGGCAGCCTTTCCCTGCCATCACTGTCACTGAATTTCTCTCCAGAAGTCCATTTTCTTCCTTTACAGTGCAGCCTCTCGGGCAGTAGCCTGGCCCATCTAACAGGAACTTGAGTCCTATGATGGTCAAGGGGGCTGCTGCCTTGGGACAGGACTGAGAAAGATGACCGCCATCAGTTGGCGTTTCCCCTCAGCCTTCTGAAACTTGAGCCAGACTGGTGAAGGCCTGACCCTCTTGCTTTTGTTCCACAAAAAACACACATGGCCTGGCTCTACTGAATCTGATCTAATACATGGCGTTGAACCCCTTTCTCTGGATGAAGCTCAAGTCCTCTCTCACAGTGATCCCAGGCCCATGCACTATTCATGTAATGAGAAGTTTCCGGGACAACCTGCTGCTGCTGCTGCTAAGTCGCTTCAGTCATGTCCGACTCTGTGCGACCCCACAGACGGCAGCCCATTGGGCTCCGTCATCCCTGGGATTCTCCAGGCAGGAACACTGGAGTGGGTTGCCATTTCCTTCTCCAATGCATGAAAGTGAAAAGTGAAAGTGAAGTCGCTCAGTCGTGTCTGACTCAGCGACCCCATGGACTGCAGCCTGCCAGGCTCCTCCATCCATGGGAGTTTCGAGGCAAGAGTACTGGAGTGGGATGCCATTGCCTTCTCCGTCCGAGACAACCTAGAGGAAGGTTAAGTAGTGCTCCCCACCTGCACCTACTCAGCTCTGCCTCCATTGTCAATCTGACATGGCCTCACCTCTAACAAAGCAAGAGCTTTTCTTCTAACTTCCTCAGTTTCCATCCTCTATATCTGAGCTCTCAGTGTACAGGTTCTGTTCGGCTTTTTCTTGGGTTACATTGTTTTCACGCTCCTCATTCTCTCTCTAGGTGAGCTCATCCATCTTTAAGTCTTTCAAATCTAACAATTTGCTGGTGACTGCCTCATATGTAACCTTAGTCACAGTTCTCTTCAGATCTCCAAGGTGATGGTGGTTTTAAGGAGCAGGGGTGATATAAGTGATTGGGTGAGTCTAGATTCTTGATCTATTTTGAAGGTGGAAACAATGGAATGTCTTGGTTACTGTGAGAAAAAGAGAAGAGACTTCGGGCGGAACAAATTGTTGAATGGAGGTCCCATTAGAGATAGAGGAGTTTGAGGGAAGAGCAGGTTTGGCTGGGAACATCACTCATTTAGCTTTGAGATGTCTATTGGTTATGCAAGAGATGTTGAGAAGGCAGGTCGCTATCAGAATAAAGAGTTAGAAAAGAGGACAGAGAGTTGTCAGCATAGAATTCATAAAATAGGACAAGGTCACCAGTAGACAAGTATAAAAGTACATTTGGTATTTGCATATACATAGTACATATTTGCATTATGTTTATGCATTTAAATATTTTCTATTATTTATAATGATCATATAAATATGTATATATGTATAACATAAAGGATATGCTATTAATATTTCCAAGTCCTTTTTTATTGGGGTACAGTTGTTTTACAATGTTATGTTAGTTTCTGCTGTACAACAAAGTGAATCAGCTGTATGTATATATATCCCCTCTCTCAGGACCACGCTTCTATCCACTCCAGTCCCATCCATCTAGGTCATCACGGAGTACAGAGCTGAGTTCCCTGTGCTATACAGCAGGTTACAACTAACGAGCTTTTTTACACATGGTAATGTATGTATGTCAATCCTAATGTACCAACTTGTCCCAACCTCCTTTCCCCCTCTGTGTCCACATCTCTCTTCTCTCTGTGTGCAGCTCTTTCCCTGCCCTTCAAATAGGTATGTATGTATCCTAGATTCAGATTCCACATATATGTGTTAATATATGATATTTGTTTGTCTCTTTCTGACTTACTTAATTCAGTACGACAGACTCTAGGTCCATCTGCTGCTGCTGCTAAGTCGCTTCAGTCGTGTCCAACTCTGTGTGACCCCAGAGACGGCAGCCCACCAGGCTTCCCCGTCCCTAGGATTCTCCAGGCAAGAACACTGGAGTGGGTTGCCATTACCTTCTCCAATGCATGAAAATGAAAAGTGAAAGTGAAGTCGCTCAGTTGTGTCCGACTCCTAGCGACCCCATGGACTGCAGCCTACCAGGCTCCTCCATTCATGGGATTTTCCAGGCAAGAGTATTGGAGTGGGTTGCCGTTGCCTTCTCTGCTAGGTCCATCTACATCTCTGCAAATGACCCAATTCCATTCTACTTTATATGAGTAATATTTCATTGTATATATGTGATTGATCACATTGCATCATTACATTCAAAGTGGCTATACAATTTATAGTCCCTTCTGTCTACAAATGTAGACATTTCCCTCTGAAATGTCACTTACTTAGGCATCACATCCCAACTGGGCATAAAATAACCAGAAACTGGTGCAGAGCAGTTTTATCTGCAGGCTAAAAGATGGCACTTCTCCAAAATTATGAGCAGTTCAGAGACTACTCTGATAAGCACAAGATGAGTAAGGGGATTTTGGCTTTCAGTTTAAAAGATTAACTCCAAGGGAACTGTCCTGGTTCAAATAGCCAGCTACAGTGAAAATCTGATGGTGATCAAGATGACTGATAGTTCTTGAGGAGTAAAGAGGAGAATCCGTCTCCCTGATGCTGTCACGTGCCCAATAGCATTGGGTCATTGCAGCATAGAAAATGAAATAAATTTAAGGAGACGGTATTCCATTTATGAACAGATGATAGAGTTTCATGAGCCCGTGCTTTTACTGTTTTTACAGCAACTATTGGTAAAGCTGTATTTGTAACTGATATTGATTTGAAAAATAGATTATTGTCACTTTTGTTAGCTATTTTCCCTGCTCTTTCTCCCAGCGACCCCGTGCCTTCATTTTTGCCAAGCCTGGGAGTTAGGTTGTC
Organism: Neotragus pygmaeus; assembly: GCA_006410875.1. NCBI lineage: Eukaryota > Metazoa > Chordata > Mammalia > Artiodactyla > Bovidae > Neotragus > Neotragus pygmaeus. Next base: position 2,156,327 of record SJYV01042641.1, read on the forward strand.
TTCCTACTAGCTTAGGAAATGAGCCAACGACTGCTAAGTGATCATTCTCACCAGGACAGCATTTTCAGGCTGGGGGAAGTGGTTGAAATTTATAGTAATACTATATCGTTAGAGAGCATCTTTCTCTTAGGAGCTTGTTGTATTTTATAGGCATTCAGCTTGACTCTCCCCAGGACCCAGGAGAAAACCAGTAATGGTAATGACATACACAAATACCTATAAACCTTAATGATAGATACCCATGTTGTCCTAGGAAGGAAATGCCTACCTTGACTATAATCTTTCTGCTTAATGCAAAGCTCTGCCAAAAGAGACTTCACTACCCCTTGCCTAACTGTGTCCCCCAAGCCCTAAAGATTGAGTTGCATCATGAGGGGACCCTGCAATACGGTAGAGGAAAAATGGTGCTCAGTCAGTCAGTTCAGTCACTCAGTTGCGTCCAACTCTTTGCGACCCCATGGACTGCAGCAAGCCAGGCTTCCCTGCCCATCACCAATTCCCGAAGCTTGCTCAAAGTCATGTCCATCAAGTTGGTGATGCCATCCAACCATCTCACCCTCTGTCCCCTACTCCTCATGGTTTCAATCTTTCCCAGCATCAGGGCTTTTTTTTCCACTGAGACAGTTCTTTGCATTAGGTGGCCAAAGTATTGGGGCTTTAGCATCAGTCCTTCCAATGACTATTCAGAACTGGTTTCCTTTAGGATTGAGTGGCTGCATCTCTTTTGCAGTCCAAGGGACTCTCAAGAGTCTTCTCCAACACCACAGTTCAAAAGCATCAATTCTTCAGCACTCTTTCTTTATAGTCCACCTCTCACATCCATATGTGACTACTAGAAAAACCACAGCTTTGACTAGATGGACCTTTGTTGGCAAAGTAATGTCTCTGCTTTTTAATATGCTATCTAGGTTGGTCTTAGCTTTTCTTCCAAGGAGTATGCGTCTTTTTATTTCATGGCTGTAATCACCATCTGCTGTGATTTTGGAACCCCCAAAATAAAGTCTGTCACTGCTTCTATTGTTTCCCCATCTATTTGCCATGAAGTGATGGGACCAGATGCCATGATCTTAGTTTTCTGAATGTTGAATTTTAAGCCAATTTTTTTCACTCTCCTCTTTTACTTTCATCAAGAGGCTCATTTGTTCTTCTTCACTTTCTGCCATAAGGGTGGTATCATCTACATATCTGAGGTTATTAATATTTCTCCTAGCAGTATTGATTCCTGCTTGTGCTTCATCCAGCCCAGTGTTTCTCATGATGTACTCTGCATATAATTTAAATAAGCAGGGTGACAATATACAACCTTGACATACTTCCTTCCCTATTTCGAATCAGTCTGTTGTTTCATGTCCAGTTCTAACTGTTGTTTCTTGACAAGCATACAGATTTCTTAGGTGTGCTCATCATTATCCTCTTGTGGAGCATATCATTGTAGAGACTGATGGCTCAACAGCTCAGTTCAATAGCAGTTCACTGAGTGGCTGCTATGTGCTGGACCATTTGCAGCAGATGTGGTCCTGACCAAATGTTTAGCATCTAAGATGTAGTTCCTAGGCATGCGCCATCAAGTAAAGCCAGGCATGTTTCATTAGAACCAACTGGGGAGGTGTTCTAACAGAGATTCCAGAATCCTGCCTCTAAACAGCCAGGAGGTCTCTGGTGAGTTCCAGGTCCACCTTTTTAAAATAAAGTCTATTTTGAGCAAAAAGTTTTTTCCTGAGCTGTCAAATCCAAAGTCATTGTTCTCATTGATTAGCTACACTGTAATATCCTTGTATTTTTAACAATTTGGGAAGAGTAAGCTTGGCAGTAGCATATTCTTGAACTGGCACAAGTCTGTGCTACTGTATGGTAATGAAAGCTGGAATTTGGAATCAGACCGAATCTCTACTCTTCCTCCTCTGGGGGACACTGGGCAACTGTTCAATAGGTTTAGTGTTTTGCTCAGGCACACAACTCTCTTCTGTAAAGCAAAGGGAGTGTTTCCTTATTTTATAGGTTGTTTTGCTGATTAAATGAGATATTGCATGCCAAGTGTGACACTATGCATCCTCTTGTTAGTGGTAGTTATCATTGTTTCTGTCATCATAAAGCACTCAGGAGAAAAATCAAAGCATCTGTATTTGCCCTCTTCATTAGAATATCGGGCCTCCCTGTCATCAGTTCTGTAGTGACAGATATCAAAGACACACACATGCACACACAGTTTATATGCATAGTATCCATAAGTGGAAGTCATATAACCAGTCATGACCAGTCATGTGTCTCAAATACCATTTCTCTTTAGTTTTAATCTAATTTTTTCTTTAAGGAGTATGTTAAAATAGTCTTGTTCTCCCATGGATTCCTAGGTTATTTTTCCTGCAGGCACTTGTTGGCATCATTGGTTTTGGGTTCTTCTGATGAGGGCATAGGCTCTGTTGGGTATGAACCCAATCCATAAATATATTCATTGTTGGCATGGGCTGGCTGACCAGATCATACATTCTGTGCTAGAACTCCAGATTTTCCTCCCAAGGGAGACAGAAAAATTGCTGGGGCACTTCCTGAAAAAATCAATAGATGTCACATAGAAACTGCAGGAGAAAAATCCCTTAAGGCTTTTATGATCTGTGGCTGGCTGCCTGGCAGTTTCCTTCATCATCAGTTAAGATAAGACATGCCCCCTAGGGGAGAAAAGGAATGTAAGTTATAGGATAAGACAAGATGCAGAACAGAGTCCCTGCCAAGCCAGGAAGGAGAGGGTAAACAGAGCTTAGGTGAGTTACCAGGTAGCCTTTCTGAGGATGTCTTATAGACAGATCTAGTAAAACAGGCTGGATTCCAGATGCCAGAGCTGAGGTTACTAGCCTCTGGAGGGACCTTTACATAATCCCTCTTGATTCTACTTTCTTCAAAAGGTGGAAAGAAGAGGAAAAGGGTTGGAGAAATTAATCAGGGAAGCAGGGTGGACAAAAAAGATCTTCACAACCCAGATAATCACGGTGGTGTGATCACTCACCTAGAGCCAAACATCCTGGAATATGAAGTCAAGTGGGCCTTAGGAAGCATCACTATGAACAAAGCTAGTGGAGGTGAGGGAATTTCAGTTGAGCTATTTCAAATCCTGAAAGATGAAAGACTGTGAAAGTGTTGCAGTCAGTGTGTCAGCAAATTNAAGACCTAAACAGACATTTCTCCAAAGAAGACATACAGATGGCTAACAAACACATGAAAAGATGCTCATTATCACTCGTTATTAGAGAAATGCAAATAAAACTACAATAAGATATCACCTCACACCAGTCAGAATGGCCCTCATCAAAAAGTCTACAAACAGTAAATGCTGGAGAAGGTGTGGAGACAAGGGAACGCTCTTGCACTGTTGGTGGGAATGTAAGTTGATACAGCCACTATGGAGATTCCTTAAAAAACTAGGAATAAAACCACCATATGACCCAGAAATCTTACTCCTAGGCATATACCCAGAGGAAACCAAAATTGAAAGAGACACATGTATCCCATTGTTCACTGCAGCATTATTTATAATAGCTAGAACATGGAAGCAACATAGATGTACATTGACAGATGAATGGATAAAGAAGTTGTGGTACATATACACAATGGAATATTACTCAGCCAAAAAAATAACTCATTTGAGCCATTTCTGATGAGGTGGATGAACCTAGAACCTACTATACAGAGTGAAGTCAGAAAGAGAAAGATAAATATTGTTTTCCAATGCATATATATGGAATCTAGAAGAATGGTACTGAAGGACTTATATACAGGGCAGCAGTAGATAAACAGACATAGAGAATAGACTTATGGACATGGGGAGAGGGGAGGAGAGGGTGAAAAGTATGGAAAGAGTAACATGGAAGCTTACATTACCATATGTAAAATAGGTAGCCAATGGGAATTTTCTGTATGGCTCAGGAAACTCACACAGGGGCTCTGTATTAACCTAGAGGGGTGGGATGGGGAGGGAGATGGGAGGGAGGTTCAAAAGGGAGGGGATATAGGTATATCTATGGCTGATTCATATGAAGTTTGACAGAAAACAACAAAATTCTGTAACACAATTATCCTTCAATAAAAAAAGAGGGGGGCGGGTAGGGGTTGTTGTAAAGCTCTGTTGAGGAAGTTGATATGGAATGCGGTAGTTTCAAGGTAGAGCTCTAGATTCAGATTCCCTGTTAAGAGACCAGGCTTAAAAAAAAAAAAAAAAAAAAAACAACCTTTGCAACTCAACTCCTCAACGATACTCAATAAATGTTAGCTATTTATGATAACATGACTGTCCATCAGAGGNAGAGCTCTAGATTCAGATTCCCTGTTAAGAGACCAGGCTTAAAAAAAAAAAAAAAAAACAACAACAACAACCTTTGCAACTCAACTCCTCAACGATACTCAATAAATGTTAGCTATTTATGATAACATGACTGTCCATCAGAGGTAGAAGTCACTCTGGAGCATGTAAAGGAAAGTGTTGTTATAAATCTGGGTTAACTCTGAAGTTCTGTTCACACCCTTCTCCTGTTTGCATCTCCTGCTCGGCCCAGTTTGGTGGGTTTACTAGACAGTCCCTGAGCCTTTTTCCTCTCCCTGGTAACTTTTCATCTCTCTGACATCTTATTTTCCCCATCTTGCCATGTCCTATTCATCTTAAGTTTCGGCTTGAATTTCTTTTCTGTGGAGTCTTCCCAGTTAACTGTCACCTGTGATAGTAATCTCTCCTTTAACCCTTCTAGAACTGGACCTGCATGGTTATGGGACCAAAGTTCATGGTTATAAGGAATGGTGTTGGAAAGTCTTTGGAATAAAATAAAAAGAATGTGCTCAGAGTAGCAGGGGTGACTTCTCAGAAAGACAGGAGACTGTGTTTGCATGCTAAGTTGCTTCAGTTGTGTCTGACTCTTTGCAACCCTATGGACTATAGCTTACCAGGCTCCTCTGTCCATGGAATTCATAGGAGACTATAGGAATGCTGAAATCTCTAAAATCAGTAAGGGTATCTTTAGGGTGATGAAACTTTAAGGAAAGAGAAATGAGCACTGACTTTGGGCCCAGGGAGTAGAAACAAAGACAACGGGGATGGATTTTTTTAAGTTGTTCTGTGTTAATGAAAAGCCATTTGGAATGGCTTTGTGGGCCTGTTTTCCATACCATCACTATCTCTTGATGACAGAAGTGAACCAATAGACATGCAATCTTACAGCACCTACCACCATACACAGTGCCTTACACACCATCAGCTCTCAAAGAAAACTTGTTCCAATTATTCTTCTTTGGAATCAGAATGCTCTACGCATGCATTCCAAGTTCTATCAAAACTTAGTATATAGTGGTAATTCAGGAACATATTTTAAGAACTAGAAGAACATAACATAAAATAGGAAGATGAGACAGACTAGGAGAAAATATCTACAAAACACATATTTAATAAAGTATGTTATCTAAAATATACACAGAACTCTTAAAACGCAACAGTAAGAATAAGAATAACACAATCTAAAAAATAAGCAAGACTTAGATGCCTCACCAAAGAACATATACAGATGGCCAAGAAGCAGACAAAAGATGCTCAATATTACATGTCATTAGGGATTTTTAAGTTAAAACAGTAATGAGATACTGTTACATATCAATTACAATGGCCAAAATCCAGAACAATGACAGCATCAAATGTTGGTGAGGGTGTGGAGCAACAGGATGTGGAGCAGTGAGAACGCTCTTTCTTTGCAGGTGGGAATACAAAACACTACAGCTGCTTTGGGAGATGGCAGTTTCTTATAAACATAGTCTTACAAACCAGTCAGCAATTATGCTTCTTGGTATTCTCCCAAATGAACTGAAAACTTATGTTCATACAAAAACCTGCACATGTATGTTTATAACAGCTTTGTTCAGAATTGCCAGAACTTGGAAGCAACCAGACTATCCTTTAGTAGGTGAATGGATAAATAAACTGTGGTGCATCCAGACAATGGAATATTATTTGCCACTAAAAAGAAATGAGCCATCAAGATAGAAAAAGACAATTAGGAAACTTAAATGCATATTGTAAAAGTGAAAGAAGCCAATCTGAAAAGGTTGCATATGGTATGAGTTCAACTATGTGACATTCTGTGAAAGGCAAAGCTAAGGAGATGGCAAAAAGTTTGTCAGAGGTTGGAGGAGAAGGAAGAACTAATAGGTGGAACACAGAATTTTCAGGACAGTGAATCTACTCTATGTGATTGTTGTTGTTGTTGTTGTTAGGTAACTAAGTCATGTCCAACTCTGGGACTCCATGGACTGTAGCTTTCCAGGCTCCTCTGTCCATGAAATTTTCCAGGCAAGAATGCTGGAGTGGTGTGCCATTTCCTTCTCCAGGGGATCTTCCCAATTCAGGGATTGAGCCTAGCTCTCCTGCATTGCAGGCAGATATTTTACCACTGACCCACCAGAGATACTATAATATAAACCATGGACTTTGGGTGATAATGATGTGTCAATGTAGATTCATCTGTTGTAATAATGTACCGCTCTCAGATTACTGATGTTGATGGTAAGGGAGGCTGTGTGTGTATGTGAGCAGAAAATATATGGAAAATTTCTGTACCTATTGTTCTATAAGTTTAAAAGTACCCTAAAAAGTCTACTAATTAAAATTATTTATTTATTTAAAATAAGTCTTATTCTCTAAATATCCTACTTATACAGGGTGCCCTTTAATGTATAAGAGATCACAGTTTGCCAGTTTTCTTCCTTCCTTACTGATATCCTCCATGCGTTTGGACCTTCAGTCTCCAAGGTCAGCTTTGGCTGTCAGTGATCAGGAATTATTAAATAAATGAACTGTGTTTTCACTCCCTATTAAAAAAAAAACAACTGGTTTTGTCCTTAGTATACATTTTTTAAAGTCTTTAAGTCTTGCCCCTCCTCACTTGAATTGTTTTTGCTCTCATTAATTAAAAAATAATTTTTTTACTTGAAAATGAAACTTTAATTTTGTTGTTTTCTCTACTGGCACCTTCACACTTCTTGTTCTCTTTTTCTAGATTATTCTTTCTCTCATCTATTATTCTCTCTCATCTCTCTCATCTATCTCCCTTTGTTTTTTCAAATTTATCTGTCCTATATATTTC
>SJYV01042641.1:2163453-2219805 GCA_006410875.1 Neotragus pygmaeus
TTCAACTATGTGACATTCTGTGAAAGGCAAAGCTAAGGAGATGGCAAAAAGTTTGTCAGAGGTTGGAGGAGAAGGAAGAACTAATAGGTGGAACACAGAATTTTCAGGACAGTGAATCTACTCTATGTGATTGTTGTTGTTGTTGTTGTTAGGTAACTAAGTCATGTCCAACTCTGGGACTCCATGGACTGTAGCTTTCCAGGCTCCTCTGTCCATGAAATTTTCCAGGCAAGAATGCTGGAGTGGTGTGCCATTTCCTTCTCCAGGGGATCTTCCCAATTCAGGGATTGAGCCTAGCTCTCCTGCATTGCAGGCAGATATTTTACCACTGACCCACCAGAGATACTATAATATAAACCATGGACTTTGGGTGATAATGATGTGTCAATGTAGATTCATCTGTTGTAATAATGTACCGCTCTCAGATTACTGATGTTGATGGTAAGGGAGGCTGTGTGTGTATGTGAGCAGAAAATATATGGAAAATTTCTGTACCTATTGTTCTATAAGTTTAAAAGTACCCTAAAAAGTCTACTAATTAAAATTATTTATTTATTTAAAATAAGTCTTATTCTCTAAATATCCTACTTATACAGGGTGCCCTTTAATGTATAAGAGATCACAGTTTGCCAGTTTTCTTCCTTCCTTACTGATATCCTCCATGCGTTTGGACCTTCAGTCTCCAAGGTCAGCTTTGGCTGTCAGTGATCAGGAATTATTAAATAAATGAACTGTGTTTTCACTCCCTATTAAAAAAAAAAACAACTGGTTTTGTCCTTAGTATACATTTTTTAAAGTCTTTAAGTCTTGCCCCTCCTCACTTGAATTGTTTTTGCTCTCATTAATTAAAAAATAATTTTTTTACTTGAAAATGAAACTTTAATTTTGTTGTTTTCTCTACTGGCACCTTCACACTTCTTGTTCTCTTTTTCTAGATTATTCTTTCTCTCATCTATTATTCTCTCTCTCATCTCTCTCATCTATCTCCCTTTGTTTTTTCAAATTTATCTGTCCTATATATTTCTCAGACTATTGAGAAGATTGCAAATAAAATACATAATTAGAGACTTTCTAAAAGAAAAAAGGGTGTTTTACATTTGTGGAAACCCAAGTTTCTGAAAGGCATCTCTGAAAAAGTCATTATAAAACTGAAATGGGAAAGGACCACTAGGATGAATCATGTAAATGAAAGAAAAAAAAAATATCCAGGCTGGGCAGTGATTAATAACAGAAAAGACCCTGATGCTGGGAAAGATTGAGGACAGGAGGAGAAGGGCACGACAGAGGACGAGAAGGTTGAATGGTATCCCTGACTCAATGGACATGAGTTTGAGCAAGCTCCAGGAGATGGTGAAGGACAGGGAAGCCTGGTGTGCCGCAGTCCTTGGGGTCACAAAGGACATGACTGAGTGAATAGAACAACAACAACTTATCGGGGGATTTAGGTCCAAATCATAGTTCCTTATAACCACATGACCTGGACAATCAACTTCTTTAAGCCCCAGTTTCCTCATCAGTAGAAATGGGAATATAATAGTCTCCTACCTGATAGGGTTTTTGTGAAGATTATGATTGTAAACATTATATTTGTATTAAATGTAACTAGCATTATTATGGGCTTCCCTGGTGGCTCAGATGGTAAAGCATCTGCCTGAAATGCAGGAGACTCAGATTCAATCCCTCGGTTGGGGAGATCCCCTGGAGAAGGGAATGGCAACCCACTCCAGTCTTCTTGCCTGGAGAATTCCATGGACAGAAAAGTTTGGCAGGCTACAGTCCATGGGTGGCAAAATGCCACATTGAATATGTTGGATTAAAGAGCCAGTGGGATACCCAGTGTCCTAAGAAGCAGTTGCATATACGCTTCTGAATTTCGGGAGTGAAATCTAGGTAGATGATTTTAATTTGAGAATTATCAACATTCTCCTAGAACTTGAAGACTTGGAATGAGGTGACCTAGGTGGAATGTGAAAAATGAGAAGTTAGGTCTTCAGCATTTACAGGGTGAGAATAAAAAGAGAACCAGAAAAAGGCACTAAGCAAACGTCAGAGAAGTTAAGGTGTGTTATATTTGGAGAAGACAGATGGTCAGTTTGGTGGAATCAGTAACTTCGTGACTTGGCTCTGCATTTCAGATCCACCATGCATGTGAAAATTATGCTTTAGGAAAATGACTAATGATTGCGTATCACAGAGCTCCAAAGGTTTCTGATAAAGTCAAAATCTCTGACTCTTACATCTGCAGAAATCAAGAGATGTTTTGGGAGAAAATTTCATCATCTTTGTAGGACAATACTCTCCATGACATCACTGGCGATGAAACTATCCAAGCTTTAAAAATAAATTAAAAATACAGAATATTCTTTGACTACTGGTTCCTGTAGCATTAAAATATATACTTTGAGTTACTTAGAGTTCTGGTTTAATTAAAAGCCAGCACCCATGAATATTATAGTGATGAGACCTATAAGCCAAGGGCGAGGTGCCTTATCTGAAAATGCAAACGTAACAATTAGTAATGTGATCTTCTGGATTGGATTTTTAAATGGAGTAGCTGTAATACCCCATAAAGCAACACTGTTAATTTGTAAAGTTGAGTTGTACCCCTTCTCTGCATCCCTTTGCTGGATTTTAGTTCTGGCTGAGAAAGGAGGATGTGAAACTTGAAATAAGATCTTTGCATAACAAACAGATATAATTCACAACCTGACATGCAGAAAATGGCCATCTGCTAACAAGTAACCACGAATGGCCTAGCCATTTGTTGAAATCTCCCAGGTAGACCTAGATTTAATCCTTCATAGAAGAGGAAGGTGTTTCTCTTCTCAAAGGGAATAGCTCATCTGCACTGGCTAATGTAGATGATGCTGACAACGATGCACTTACAGAAAATGGCCATTCACAGAGCTTAGGGTAGGTGGGCTCGTTCACTTAATAGTACCATACTGCCTCGATTTCCCCTGGTTGGGATCAAAAGGGGCTTTAGCTTGAAGTGAAATGAGAAACAGAAAGCCAGCATCTCACCCTTTTTGGGCTACTAACCCTGCTCTCCTAAGCTTGCAGTGTTTTGAAAGCTGCTCTGTCTGGCCTTTGAAATTGCATTCAAATCCTTCTCTGAAAGTCCTCTGACAATAACGAATCTCATATGGTGAGGGCAGCTTGAGACTGAAAAAAGAACATATAACTGTGATGGGTCTATTGAATATACTAAAAGGCATCTTAAAGTGGAATAATACAATTGGTTTCAAAAGCTATACTTCCCCCCAAAAGTCACCAGCAAGGGTAAATTGGATGGGAATGCGTAAAAATTGAGTTCCTTGGGCTTTTTTTTCCTGTGACTTGGTACCAGTAAATTTTCCTCAATCTCCTTTTATTTCCTGGCTTGCTACTCTCTCATTCATGTACTAGAGTCGAATATAAACAGCTGGTTCATTTGCAATCCATAATGACATTTATAATACTGCCATCCTCATAAAGACAAGGTTTATTGTTAAGAATATGCTATTTCCAGAGTCTAACAACTCGTTATCTGACAGATTGTATATCCGGATTTCTGATTTATTCATCACAATTTGGTCCACTCGAAACTGACCCCTGAAACACAAACACAGGGATATTTTTTTGCTTTGCTTTTAAGAATAACAGTTGAAACAAGATCAATTACTCAAAATGAACCCTCTCCCTTTGTCTCTTTGGGGTGAAAATATTATTTTTAGTCAGTTCCTAGGTTTACATGAGCTGTACATTTTGACTCTGACACTTCCCTCCTGGTATTTATACTTTTATTCATAGACTTGGAAATTGACAAGGCATTGTAAATAGTCTTTCAAGAATCCCTATTTTAGGAACTGTTCACCAAGGGGGGAAAGAAAGATCAGTTGCCTCTACCTTAATAGGTTTAAAACCTCAGCCGGGGGAAAAAAGTATGTCTTTTTAAGTAATACCATGTCATCTTTTTAATCATGCTGATTCTGAATAATTCAGCCTCTATGGAAGTTGCCCAGCCAGAATCTATAGCTGTGTCTCTCTTGGGGGTGGTGGTGGTGCGGGAGGAGTTTATTATTACTGAGCCTGACAGGAGTGCGCTCTGGCAGGTTAATTGCTGCAGCAGGACTAGCTGGGAGTTTGCTGGTTGATATATAGCAACTAAAGGGAGTGAAGGGGATTGACTATGCCTGTTACAGCACAAATATCTTCATGCGCCTCAGGTTTCTCAGAAAGATATGAGAAATAAATGTTCCCTGTTCATTTTCTGTCTGCACAATACAAATAGCCTCTGGCTGAACATGGCGTCTGCAGCATAGAGACTTAAAAAAAAAAAAAAGAGGAAATTTGCAAATTAACATTATTAGAAACATTCCTGCCTGAAAGTGCTGAAAATCAATTCCAATATATTTTGCATTTTAATGAATTGCCAAAGAGATAAATCAGCTGTGTTTGAGGAAAGCTTGCCTGGCAATGATGTTTTCTTATCGCGTCTTGTCTTAACTGATAGCATTTAAAATGAAACCAGTGTTAATTGAAGGCGTGGGAAATGTAACTGCTAGTTAATGAAGTAAATTCATGCTAGTTAGGCAGAATTAGAAATTTGCTTTAATGTACTGGCTCTAACATTGTCTTCCTGTTCTTACAGTCTGTAATTCCAGACTAGTGATATTCAATATTATAAACGGTTGAAAGGCAAGGCAACAGTGTTGCCCAACCCTAGAGCTAAAGGCCACTGTGTTCAATCCCCTAGTGGAAACACAATGCAAATAGAACCGGCGGTGTTATTTTACACCATGAACAACAGATTTCAACTCCTTGAGCCTTCTGGGAGGCTACCTCTTCTCTATTAAGAAAATAAACAACATGACTTTCCAATGTATCAGCTGTTTTGCACTATTTAAAATTGCCTAGTGAAGGAGGAACTGGGTTTGTTAGTAATACTGAGGGTCGGAGAAGGCAATGGCACCCCACTCTAGTACTCTTGCCTGGAAAATCCCATGAGTGGAGGAGCCTGGTAGGCTGAAGTCCATGGGGTCGCGAACAGTCGGACACGATTGAGCAACTTCACTTTCACTTTTCACTTTCATGCATTGGAGAAGGAAATGGCAACCCACTCCAGTGTTCTTGCCTGGAGAATCCCAGGGACGGGGGAGCCTGGTGGGCTGCCGTCTATGGGGTCACACAGTCAGACAGGACTGAAGCAACTTAGCAGCAGCAGCAACAGCAGCTTCACCATATCCTATCTGTTTGTGCCGCCTTAGCACATAGTATGTGCTCATTCAAATATTATCAAATGGGTGGATAATTGCCCTCCTTTGATCTCTTTGTCTCTGAATAACACGTGTATATATACACATATATATGTACATTTCCCACTGTGTACATATATATGTTTAACAACTATAATGTGTTATATATTGACACTTTGCATTGTATATATAAGAGATGCATGCATTTTTTTCCTGATATCTTCTGCAAGGATATGATCCATCTCTAACTTCAACTGTTCTTAGAATTGCATTCCTCCTGTAGGTAATTTCTTTCTTTCTTTTTTGAATTATGTAAAACCAAATAAGGAAATATCTTCCTTGGGAAATAATTTCCTGAAAAGTAACAAATGACATCATTTGGCAAACTGAAATTAGATAGCAACAAGGGAGGCAATTTATATTATCTTATACACCACAGAGCATTTTGAATCTGGAAGTTACTGAGGTGTCCCCATTGACTTCCTGTCAATGAAATGGAAATCTTTGCCTTATGAAATCATTTGGCTATGCAAGACTTGCTGTCCTTAATACAAGGAGGTTTTCTTCCTTAAATTTTTAATCTCATCACTAGTGTGCCAACTAAACATCAATTTTTTAATTGTGAGTGATTTGTAATTAAATAACTTTATATAACAATTAGTGAGAAACATACTTCCTAATGGATAGAGAATATGGTCATTAGATATTAAGCATGGAAACACTGGATGATGTGATACAGTGTGTCATCTGCTGAATAAACTGGACCTTGTAGATAACTTATCAGGGATAACATGGCTCTTAGTCTTTATAATTGAGATTAAGTGAGAAACAATTTTGATGCCTAATGGTTAATGGGCAATTTATAACTGCTTTTATTTGTAGGGCCCTTTTAAAGTCGATTATGCCCCCCAAAGCCCTTTCCAGGACAGAACATATCTTTCTGTATTTACAAGTCTCTCTTGTACCGTCCCCACCCTCAGCATTATTGATCACCTTGTGGAGCAAAGAGCTCTCTGCAGGGCAAGGAGAGTGGAGAGCCACGTCCCACTGTCTTGCTTCTGGTCCTTTGCTCAGTGATGGGAAGCAGCTAATTGCCGAGGCCATAGAACCTGAACCATTTAGAAGGTGAGTGTCAAAAATGATGAAGCTGTATACTTCAGAGGATGCACTTGTGTATCTTGCTGGACAGTTCTTAGTTCTTGCTTTGCCCATTGTTAAATCTCCAGCATTGGAGAAAGCAACCACCTTTCCGCTGTCCTGGGTATCTGCACTCCTGCTCCATTTAGTAACATCTGCTGCTGCCTACTTGGTGCAAGTTGACTATGCTTGGAGCTGTGGAGCACAGCTCAGTTGGCGAGGATACTCTCAGAGATGTAAACCCTGGACACAGGTCGTAAGGCTTCAAGTCAAATCCCACCTCTACCATTCACTCCTTGTTCCCTCCACAGATATTGGTATGTTCCGAGATTCAGTTCCCTTTTCCATGAAATGGGTCTATTAACACCTGCTCTAGAACTCTTGTAGGGTTGCTTGAGGGCTGGGATGGTGAGTAACGGACATCACTATGAAAACAACATAGACACTAAGGGCAGCAGTGATACAAATTTTAATATGGTTTCACAGAGAATGGGGCTTTTAAGTTAAACTTGAAGAGTCAAGAAAGGCTTTTTTTGTAAGCTGTGATATTGAACTGTAATGTTACTCTCTGAAGATTTATCTCATGTTTATGTAAACATTCTCTGTGATTACAGCTTATAGAATTAAATACCTTTCTTTTTTATATTTGGATAAAATTAAATATAACATAGGATGGAATCTCTCTATTATCATGATCAGGGCTCTATGTATTAATTTGTTAACATCTTTCAACCCTGATTATCTCACATAGCCATGTGGGGAGTCAAATATAAACTCCTCACACAACCAAATTTTATAAACATCATATATAAAACATGGAGTTACTTAATAAACATGAGGTGTTAAAATGATGGATTCTTACAGTAAACTCAAGGGTAACGAGCCTTTAAAAATTAATCTAATTCCTCCTGATACGCTTTTCTAGGGAGATCATGCCATAGTATGCAGCCAAGCGGACTTTGAAAAAAACATCACTAGCAGCTATTTTTTCTGATCATTTAAAATGCCAGTTGCAGATGTCAAAGGAATAATTGGCCTGAGCCTGTACTGGAAACCATATTGCATAAAAGGCTTAGGACTTTCTCCTATTGATTTCAATTTAATATAAGCAATAGTTTAAAGTAGTACCAAAAAAATAAATAACCAGACTTTAGATTTGTCCAGGACCTTACATCTGTCTAATCAAAACAGTGCACATAGTATTTTTCAGACAGTTTTACTGAGGTATAATTGATAATAAAAAAGAAATTTAACATATTAAGTGGATACAATTGATGAGTTTAGAAACATACACATATCCGTGGAACCATCATCATAGTAATAAACATATCCATCACCTCTAAAAGTGTCCTCCTGCCTCTTTGGGTTTGATTTGTTTTCTTATTTCTGTGGTAAGAACATTTAACATGAGAGTCATCCTTTCAAAAACTGTTAAAGGCAATGGGTTGACTTTTTATTTCTTTTGCTGTATGGAAGATTTTTCATTTGATGCATTCCCACTTTTCTATTTTTGTTTTTCTTGTCTATGCTTTCATTGTCATAGTCAAGAAACGGTTACCAAGGCAAATGTCAGGAAGCTTTTCTCCTGTGTTTTCTTTTAGGAATTTTACAGTTGTAGGCATTACACTGAAGTTTTTTATCAGTTGAGTTGATTTTTGTATAATGGTATAAGATAAAGATCCAATTTCATTCTTCGGCATGCAGATATCCAGTTTTCAATACCATTTGTTGAAGAGATTATTATTTTTCCATTGCATATTCTTTATACCTTTGTTGAAGATCAGTTTGACAATATGTGTGGATTTATTTCTGGGTTGTCTTTTCTTTTCCATTGATCTATATGTCTGTATGTCAGCAACATTATTTTAATTACTATTGTTGTTGTTCAATCACTAAGTTATATCCAACTCTTTGTGAACCCATGGACTACAACATGCCAGCCTTCCCTGTCCTTCACCATCTCCTGGAGTTTGCTCAGATTCGTGTCCATTCAGTTGGTGATACTGTCCAACCATCTCATCCTCTGTCACGCTTTTCTCTTCCTGCCCTAAATCTTTCCTAGAATTAGGGTCTTTTCCAGTGAGTTGGCTGTTCGCATCAGGTGGCCAAAGTGTTGGAGCTTCAGCTTCAGCATTGTCCTTCCAATGAATATTCACGGTAGATTTCCTTTAGGATTGACTAGTTTGATCTCCTTACTGTCCAAGGGACTCTCAAGAGTCTTCTTCAGCACCATGGTTCTAAAGCAATAATGCTTCAGCAGTCAACCTTCTTTATGTTCCATCTGTCACATCCATACATGACTATTGGAAAAACCATAGCTTTGACTAGATGGACCTTTGTCAGCAAAGTAATATTTCTGCTCTTTTAATATGCCTCTAGGTTTGTCATAGGCTTTCTTCTGAGGAGCAAGCATCTTTTAATTTCATGGCTGCAGTCACTGTCCACAGTGATTTTGAAGCCCAGGAAAATAAAGTCTGTCACTGTTTCCATTTTTCTGCCATCTGTTTGCATGAAATAATGGGAATGGTTGCCATGATCTTAGTTTTTTGAATGTTGAGTTTTAAGCCTGCTTTTTCACTCTCCTCTTCCACTTTCATCAAGAGGCTCTTTAGTTCTTTGTTTTCTGTCACTAAGGTGGTATCATCTGCATATCTGAAATTATTACTATTTCTCCCAGCAATCTTGATTCCAGCTTGAGCTTCATCCAGCGTGGCATTTCATGTTATGTATGCTGTATATAAATCAAATAAGCAGGATGACAGTATATAGCCTTCATGTACTCCCTTCCCAATTTGGAATCAGTCTGTTGTTTCATGTCCAGTTCTAACTGATGCTTCTTGACCTGCATATAGGTTTCTTAGGAGGCAGGTAAAGTAGTCTGGTATTCTCATCTCTTTACAAAATTTCTAGTTTTTTTGTGATCCACACAGTCAAAGGCTTTAGTGTTGTCAATGAAGTGGAAGTAAATATTTTTCTGGAATTTCCTTGCTTTTTGCATGATCCAAGGGATGTTGGCAATTTGATCTCTGGTTCCTCTGCCTTTTCTGAATCTAACTTGTACATCTGAAAGTTCTCAATTCACATACTGCTGATGCCTACCTTGTAGGATTTTGAACTAGTATGTGAAATGAGAGCAATTGTCAGTAGTTTGAACATTTTTTGGCATTGTCCTTCTTTGGGATTGGAATGAAAACCGATCTTTTCCTATGGCCACTGTTGAGTTTTCCAAATTTTCTGGCATATTGAGTGCAGCACTTTAACAGCATCATCTTTTAGGATTTGAAATAGCTCAGATGGGATTCCATCACCTCCACTAGCCTTGTTTGTAGTAATCCTTCCTAAAACCCACTTGACTTTACACTCCAGGATCTCAGGCTCTAGGTGAATGATCGTGGCCATCTGGTCATTAAAATCTTTTTTTTGTACAGTTCTGGGTATTCTTGCCATATTTTCTTAATCTCTTCTGCCTCTGTTGGGTCCCCACCATTTCTATCCTTTATTTTAATTACTATAGTTTTATAATATAGTTTGAGATCAGGAAGTATGATGCCTCTAACTTCATTCTTTTTTTTTTTTTTTCAAGGTTCCTCTGGCTATTTACTGTCTTTTGAATTTTTTTCTCTTTCTGTAAAGAATGCCATTGTGATTTTGATGGAGCTAACATTGATTCTATAGATCATTTTGGGTAGGATGATCTCATCTTTATAGACTGGAAGACTTCAGTTCAATTCAGTCACTCAGTCACATCCAACTCTTTGTCATGCCATGAACTGCAGCACACCAGGCCTCCCTGTCCATCACCAACTGCCAGAGTCTACTCAAACCTATGTCCACTGAGTCGGTGATGCCATCAAAACATCTCATCCTCTGTCATACCCTTCTCCTCCCACCCTTAATCTTTCCCAGCATCAGGGTCTTTTCAAATAAGTTAGCTCTTCTCATCAGGTGGCCAAAGTAATGGAGTTTTAGCTTCTACATCAGTCCTTCCAATGAACACCCAGGACTGATCTCCTTTAAGATGGACTCATTGGATCTCCTTGCAGTCCAAGGGGTTCTCAAGAATCTTCTCCAAAACAGCAATTCAAAAGCATCAATTCTTCGGCACTCAGCTTTCTTCACAGTCCAACTCTCACATCCATACATGACCATAGGAAAAACCATAGCCTTGACTAAATGGACCTTTGTTGACAATGTAATGTCTCTGCTTTTTAATATGCTGTCTAGGTTGGTCATAACTTTCCTTCCNACTTTGCCAGCAAAGGTCTGTCTAGTCAAGGCTGTGGTTTTTCCAGTGGTCATGTATGGATGTGAGAGTTGGACTGTGAAGAAAACAGAGTGCCAAAGAATTGATGCTTTTGAACTGTGGTGTTGGAGAAGACTCTTGAGAGTCCCTTAGACTGCAAGGAGATACAAGTCCATCCTAAAGGAGACCAGTCCTGGGTGTTCATTGGAAGGACTGATGCTGAGGATGAAACTCCAATACTTTGGCCACCTTATGCGAAGAGTTGACTCATTTTAAAAGACCCTGATGCTGGGAGGGATTGGGGGCAAGAGGAGAAGGGGACAACAGAAGATGGGATGGCTGGATGGCATTACCAACTCAATGCACATGAATTTGGGTGAACTCTGGGAGTTGGTGATAGACAGGGAGGTCTGGCATGCTGCCCTTCATGGGGTTGCAAAGAGTCGGACACGACTGAGCGACTGAACTGAGCTGAACTGAACATAAATAAAACAAGTATCTTTTATTAGGATTACTACCTTCAGGCAGGACTCCAAAATTATTTCACCTCATTTCTTCCTATTGGCATCTGTTCTGCAGTCATGTGAATGAGTGTCTTCAATCCCTCCATCCTCTCTGCATATACGCTCTTACTGTGGTCTCATTGTGGGTGGATTGCCCATCCCTAGTCCTTGAATTTGGCTTGATTATGGGACTTATTGGGCTCGTGGCATGTGAGCAGAAATGACAATATGCCAGTACTGAGCTTAGGTCTGAAGAGATCCTGTTTGTCTACCTGCATCTTGACCTTTGACATTGCTATGAGTAGAACCAGTCCTGTTTTGCTTGCAGGTCCAAGATACACAAAACATACCTGTTGCAAATCTAGACTTGCAGATGCACCACCAAATACCACAGCCCATCAATCCGTGAGAATCAATGACTATTGTGTAAGTTTCTGAGAATTTTTGATTGCTTATTACACAGCATTGCTGTAAAAATTGTTGACCAATATGAGTACTTTGACCAATTCCTCTTTTGAAATGGCTGTTTACAAAATGTTAGACTTGAGTTTGTGTTTCCAAGGTGGTGTTGGTGGTAAAGAACCTGGCTGGCAATGCAGGAGACATAAGAGATGCAGGTTCCATCTCTGGGTCAGGAATATCCCCTGGAGGAGGGTATGACAACCCACTCCAGTATTTTTGCCTAAAGAAGCCCATGGCAGAGGGGCCTGGCAGGCTATGGTTCATAAGGTCCCAAAGAGTCAGACATGACTAAAGCGGCTTGGCACACATGCAGACTTAAGTTTAACTTGTTGTTTTTAGTTTTAATATTAGATATGTATTCTGAGTTGTATAACATTTTTAGTTTTATATAGCTGGAATGATTACAGGTTTCATCTTTTGTCCCAATTTTCATTGTTGATTAATGGGAAAAAGAAATATGAAACTTCAAGTGAAAGAAGGCTTTGTTTTATTAACAATAACTGCCATAGGCATACATACTACATATGTTCATGTACTTATCAAAATGCTAATGTTGAGTCTGATTTTTCTCTTAGACCTTCACATTCATAGCTGCATTTCAGCACTGGATATGCTGATCTTGTAAACCATAAGTCAAAGATCAAGATATTACCAACTAATTCTGTTTTGAAATAGCATAATATAGAGCATTAGACTGAGAGTCAAAAGGTTCAGAACCCACCATTTGTTATGCTACAAATTACCTGTTCTACTTAGGAAAAGTCTCGTAATAACTACTTGAGCCACATATCCCATAAGACTATAAAGTTCTATACAGTTTTCTGATTCTGGACCTTTCACTTAGATGTGTCAATTCACAGTAATGTCAGAAAATGAAATTCTGACAATGGTGTCATTAATATTATAAGTATGGGAGAGACCAAGGAGGTGTCTACAGAGACTTTTGTGGCTGCTCAAGTACCTCTCCAATAAGATTGATTCAAGAAAGGACATGTATAGAAGATAAAAAGAAAGTCATGTGACCAAAGGGAAATGCTGCTAATAAAGCTAAATCGCAGAATGAGATGAACTTATGAGACATGATAAATTTAAAATAAGATGAGTTATGATGAGAATGAGAAGAACAAAGATGGTTTTGGCTCATTGACTGGAGTACCTAAGACCCAGGAAAGTGTAGTCCCTACCCTGGACCCTGTGCTTTCAGAGGCTCACATGCTGGTCTGCCTCTTGAGACAAAAAGATCATGAGATTTAGGGGATTCACTCACATGGAGCGGACCTCTTATCCTTAGACCGTGATCCAAGTAGCTTGGAACTCTGAAATTTCCTGCCCTCAAATCCTGTGTTTCCAGTGCCCGCACAGGCCTCTTCTCTGGATTTGTCCTCACAAGGGTCGAAGCCCAACACAGAGCTGTTTGCAGGGAATGGGGCATGGTTTGATTGGGCTGATGTGTGAAGGTATACAGGATAGAACTGAGGCTGGGAAGACAAGTGAGGTGGGCAACAGGCATATAATCTGTGCAGTCACAGAAAAGAACCCTGCACTTAGTTTAGTTTAGTGCTCTGCTATTGATGTCTTGGTGCTCCTTAATAATTCCACCTTTGAATTTGTTTTCCAAAAGTGGAGTCTAATAAAACAATGGAGCATGCATATAAACAGAGGAGATATACACAATATGCATGCTCACCACTGTTCCTTGCCACCCTATTTGTATGCCAGCATTCCTAGTGCCCCATGAGCATAGAATTTCAGCGAATTCACAATGCATGGAAGCTCAGTGAGACTCAGAGCAAGTGTAGGTAAGTATATTAGGTCTACTACTAAAGACAGGCACTGACAGTCCTGAGAGGCCCTGGTTTCCATTTGAACCAACTTGCTTTGAACACAGAAAGAAAGCCTTGGTGTTTTAAGAAATGTGAACGACCAAGGAAGCCTATCATATTTGTTCTTATTTATATTGCCTCTCTTTAATAGCCAGCTACTTACACTGAAAGTGATGACATGAAAGGAAAGAGAAAGAGAAAGCAATTGGTAGCCCTTTTCCTGGTTAACCCTTTCTTACTCACTAATAAGGTAAAAGAAATTTTTGGTGGATGTGCATATATGAAAAAATGAACTAAGAAAGTTTATTTTGTGCAGCGTTTCCCTTGTGGTAAAGATATATGGTTAAGTATATGATTCATTTGTATGTGTGTATATATTTGCATACACACAAATGAATCATGTAATTTACGTAATTTTGCATGAAAGTTAAATGCTTCCATAGTCATATTTAAAACTGGCATGGTACAACATACGGTGTCATAGAAAGATTTTACAGTATAAAGATGTTTGCATTTAAGGATATAACATTCATGCTAATAATTTAACATTTCAGTTTTATTTTGTTTCTTAATTAATTAATCTTTGGCCGTGCTGGGTCTTTGCTGCTGCACAGGCTTTTCTCTAGTTGCAGAGAGCAGGGGCTGTTCTCTGCTTGTTGTGCACAGGCCTCCCTTGGCAGCGGTTTCTCTCGTGTGGTGCACAGGCCCTTGGGTGCGTGAGCTTCTGTAACTGCGGCTTGTGGGCTCAGTAGCTGTGGCTCCCAGGCTCTAGATCACAGGCTCAGTAACTGTAACTCATGGGCTTAGCCACTGTGATGCACATGGGATCTTCCCGGATCAGAGACTGAACCTGTGCCTCCTACATTGACAGGTAGACTCTTCATCACTGAACCACCAAGGAAGTCCAGTTTTTGTTTTTATTTAAAAGCAAATACAAAACACCCATGTTAAGTCGAGAAGGAGAAAGACTGCAGAAGAAAGGAGAAAACTTCATATTTAAATATCTTTAATGACTTTGACTGTTTTTATACTTTGCTAGTAATGGAGAAGGCAATGGCACCGCACTTCAGTACTCTTGCCTGGAAAATCCCATGGGCAGAGGAGCCTGGTAGGCTATAGTCCATGGGGTCACGAAGAGTCGGCTACGACTGAGAGACTTCACTTTCACTTTTCACTTTCATGCATTGGAGAAGGAAATGGCAACCCACTCCAGTGTTCTTGCCTGGAGAATCCCAGGATTGGGGAGTCTGGTGGGCTACAGTCTCCAGGGTTGCATAGAAGTCAGACACGACTGAAGCAACTTAGCAGCAGCAGCAGCAGTAATGGGCCTAAACACTTTTATTTTGCACTGTGCCATGCAAAGTATGTAGCCTATGTTGGGTGGGCCATGGGTGAGAGGTCACTGTTGAGGACTGGCTCTCCCTGTATCAAAATTGTAACCAGCACTTCCAAGTTTTTATTAAGGCATCTCTCTCAAGACAAGAGGATATAAAACATACTTAACATATTTGGGCAGCTATTTAATTCTAAATATTTGGGTATATGTTGCATAGCAGTCCATATTTTCTCTTGTTCCTGGCCCTGTAGTGATTATCTGTGTGTTGTTGATTGAAGTCAACAGTACTATGAAAATAAAACAGAGGAGTTTGGGTTTTGGACCACTGACATAGGATGCTGGTTGTCTCCTGTAAATCCAACTCTGGCAATGACAGAAAAATATAGAAACCTATGTAGACCTGAAAAATGAATGTAAGGCCCTACAGAAACTCCTGGGGAAATGGAGGTGGTTGTGACCTGGCACAGGATGGAAGAAAGAGCCTAAGTAGGTATAAGACTGGGAGCCCCCATTGAAACACTGGTCAGGAGAAAACTCTGGAGTGAAGTTGCTTTAGGAAAGCAAAAAGCAGCAGCCACCCAGCATACCTTGGTTGGTCGGTAACTCTAGGGCAGTATTAAAGTCTAGCTTATGTTTCAATAAGCTGCCTGAGTCTTCATAGTTACATTCTACTTTTCTCCTAGATTCTGAATGTCTCCTGACCAGTGTTTCAATGGGGACTCCCAGTCCTATACCTACTTAGATTCTGAATGATTGGAAGTAAAAAGCCCTTGAAGGAGAGCTTTGTTCAAGAAAGCCAGAAAGGAGTTATGCTGAAAGGTAGAGTTTCACACTTATTTGGAGTTTAGTGACAAATAGGTAAATTCACGGAGAAGGCAATGGCACCCCACTCCAGGACTCTTGCCTGGAAAATCCCATGGGCGGAGCCTGGAAGGCTGCAGTCCATGGGGTCACTGAGGGTCGGACACGACTGAGCGACTTCACTTTCACTTTTCACTTGCATGCATTGGAGAAGGAAATGGCAACCCAACTCCAGTGTTCTTGCCTGAGAATCCCAGGGATGGGGGAGCCTGGTGGGCTGCCGTCTACGGGTTACACAGAGTCGGACACGACTGAAGCGACTTAGCAGCAGCGGCAGGTAAATTCACACCAAGATCATTGCTCCAGGACTCATCCACTCTGGCAGATCTCCCTTTAAGTCTTTGAGAAAGTCACAAAATAGAGCCTGGGCTTTAGCCCCCTTCCTGAATACACATCAGTAATCTACCAAGTAGTGGTAACATGCAAGGTTATAGGGAACCTACAAATAGAATGACCACATAATTTATCATCCAAGTTGGGACATTTTGACACTGAAAGGCGAGCAATTAATAACTACCTTGGCTTGGTAGGTATAAACTGGGAAGGTCCCAGGTTGACCAGGGTGGTGAAAAGAAAGTGAAAGTGAAGTCGCTCAGTCCTGTCCGACTCTGCGAGTCAGACTGTAGCCCACCAGGCTACAGTAAGTGTCCATCTAGGCACTTAGAGTAGTAAGTGTGCAGTCCAGTGGACTACTACTAGACACCCAAGTGTAGTAGTAATTAAGTGTCTAGTTCAGTAAGTGTCCATCTAGGCACGTACTCTAGACCCAAGAATTAGGAAAAGACAGCACCATATAGTCTGACTTGACAAGTAGATGGCACTTTGGGGTAAAGAAAGTTTACTTCAGTTTCTTGGAGGATCAGCCCTGTGCCAGGGCATCAAATTGGTGATGAAGTGCAGTGCATGTCAAGTCCCCAAGTCCCCTTGCCCAGGCATGTTCATGCAATGTTCAGTTGGCATAGTCACGTGTGATGATCCTGCTTATGACTGCAGGAGAATATAAGCTTTAAGAGATACTGACACATATATATGGAATTTAGAAAGATGGTAACGATAACCCTGTATGTGAGACAGCAAAAGAGACACAGATGTATAGAACAGATTTTTGGACGCTGAGGGAGAGGGAGCGGGTGATTTGGGAGAATGACATTGAAACATGTATACTCTCATGTAAGAAATGAAGCGCTAGTCTATGTTCGATACAGGATACAGGATGCTTGGGGCTGGTGCACGGGGATGATCCAGAGAGATGATATGGGCTGGGAGGTGGGAGGGGGGTTCAGGATTGGGAGCTCATATACACTCGTGGCGGATTCATGTCAATGTATGACAAAACCAATACAGTATTGTAAAGTAAAATAAAGTAAAAATAAAATTTAAAAAAAAAGCTTTAAGAGATACATCAAGCTGTCTGAGGAGCCTGAATGCTATAAAACGTGTACTGAAATAATACATGTTGACCCATAGTGCATGGCAACCCACTCCAGTACTCTTGCCTGGAAAATCCCATGGACGGAGGAGGCTGGTAGGCTGCAGTCCATGGGGTTGCACAGAGTAGGACACGACTGAAGTGACTTAGCAGCAGTAGAAGCAGCCCATAGTGCAGTGGTAAAGAATCCACCTATCAATGTAGGAGATGGAAGAAATGCAGGTTAGATCCCTGGATGGGGAAGATACCCTGCATGAGGAAATGGCAACCCACTCTAGTAGTCTTACCTGGAAAATCCCATGGACAGAGGGGCCTAGTGGGCTGCAGTCCATGGAGTTGCAGAGAGTCAGACATGACTTAGTGACTGAGCATGCAAGTCAATAATAATCAATGCCAGATTCGAAAATCATCATGCTAAATACTTAAAAAGTAATATGGGAATCTAGTCATATTTTGAAACAGGAACAACATTGGTGAATAACATGAAAGGGTCCTGGATTAAAATCATAAAGTGGTCCAAATGGGATAAGAAAGAGAGGAAAACAACACAATAAATTTGTAAGAAAAATTAAGAACTTTTCAAAGAAATATTCAAAAAGTCCAGAAAAAGAAAAATAGTAGATGAACTGTAAATCAATAGGTGTCATATGGACATCAGGTTTCTTGATCACAAATGCAGGCCAGAAGATAATGGAGTAATAATTTCAAACCTTTGAAGGAAAATAAATGTAATCCTAGAATTTTATATCCTGCTAAATTATCATTTAAAGGTAAAATCATAATGAAGATATCAAACAAAGCATCATAAGGGTTACCAATAAAAACCTTCTTTGAAAACACTTGTTACAAAAATATGTCTAACTAAATTAATTAATTCAATACTATGCTATAAAATTTTTAGTGGGAAGAGTGGGTATATGAATAGGTAAGGGAAGCCCAGAGAAAAGAAAGATCATTTTAGCTTATTTTTCTTATCTGAAAAGCATATATTGATATTTAGACTATTCATAGCAAGAAATGACTTTAAGCAGCATGGGTCTTTTTTTTTTAAATAAATTTATTTATTTTAATTGGAGGTTAATTACTTTACATTATTGTATTGTTTTTGCCATACATCAACATGTATCCGCCACAGGTATACACGTGTTCCCCATCCTAAACCCCCCACCCTCCTCCCTCCCAGTACCATCCCTCTAGGTCATCTCAGTGCACCAGCCTCAAGCATCCAGTATCATGCATTGAACCTGGGCTGGTGACTCATTTCATATAAGAAAAAACTATAAAGCACTATATAACTTCCAAAAAAAAAACCAATCTATACAATGAAAGATCATATAAGAGGAGACAGAAAAGCAGAAAATGAAAGTGTAAGAAATAGAAAATAGAAAGTTAAATAGAAAAATCCTAATATAAAGTTAACTGCGGTAAATATAAATAAGTTGAATTCAAATACCAGAATTGGATTAAAAATATTTAAAAATTGAACATTTTTTCTATTTGATTTATTTTTAAAATAATAGGCAAAAGATTAATAATAAAAAGTTTTAAAAGATATATCAATCAATATAAACTATAAGAAATCTAATATGAGTGATTTAAAACTAGAAAAAATAGAATTCATGATAAAGTTCATGCTAAAACTTAAAGAGGTTATATATACTAGTAAAAGAAAAAATAGATAAACAATATATACCAATTCTGAACATATAGGTACCTAAAATATACTGTAAAACATGTGATAAAACAGCTGCTAGAAACGTAAAGTAAAATTGAAAACTAAAAAAATTTTAAATAAAAGAATACTATTTCACTGCAAGTTTCTTAAAACCATATAGGTCAAGCAGAAAAAATCAAGGAGAGATAAAAGTTTAAGTAATGCTATTAATAAGTTCACATCAAATGATTTAGGAAGAACTTCATATAAAACAACAACAACGCATTTTTTCAAGTCATGAGAATTTCACAAAAATTTTCGGAAAGAATAAACATATTATTTTAAATAACAACATTATGTAAGATAGAGTCTCCTATGATAATGTCATATGCATAAAATCAGCAGCAAAATTTTGTGTATATGATTATTAAAAACAAGTTTAAGAATCATATACAATCACCCTTGAATTAAAGAGGAAATCGGAAAAAATGTAGTAAAAATGCTTAAAACCAAAATGAAATGACAAAACACTATTGCTTTAAGTTAAAGTGGGTAATTTTGCAGTGTTCCCTTTAGAAAGTTATTAAACCAAAAAGCTATTGTTTGGATAATTGAAGGTGTATGTGTGGGTATATAATTTTTTTTTTAACTTTTCTATTATGGGACATTTCAATGGTGGCAAATTAGAGTACTCAGAGGATGACCTTAAACGAAGGAGGCTAAAATTGGGAGGAAAAAAAAGAGTTACATGTTGTTTAGAATGAGTTATATTTGATGAACTTAGGTAAGGTTATATCTACAAAGCCATATAAAGGCACACCTCAGAGATATTGTGATTTTGGTCCCAGACCACCAAAATAAAAAGAGTATCCTAAGAAAATGAGTTAATACAGTTTTTCTGCTTACCATATGAGTTATGTTTACACTATATTGTGTGCATAGCATTATGTTTAAAAAGCAATGTGATAGCTTAATTTAAAAATACTTTGTTGCTAAAAACCATCATGAGTCTTCAGCAAGTTGAAAAATTTTTTAATACTAATACCAAATATCATTGATCACAGGTCACCATGGCAAAAATAATAATAATGAAAAAGTTTGAACTATTGAAGAGAATTACCAGATTGTGACATAGAAATGAAGTGAGCAAATGCTGTTGGAAAAATAATGTGGATAAATTTGCTTAACACAGGGTGGCCACAAATCTTTAATCTGTAACAAACACAATGCTGTGAAGTGCAGTAAAGCAAAGTACAGTAAAATGAGGTATGTCTTTAAATGTATGTGTATGTATATGTGTACGTGTATGTATGTGTGTGTATCAGGATAAAGGTTAGTTATAAAATGTCAACAGTTAGTGTCAGTGGCTTTTACATTTTCTTTCTGTTTACCCTAAAACTGTCTGTATGTCAGAATCACCTGTGGAAGCAAAACAATAAATAAAATACAGATACTCAAGACCTACCTCTGAAGATTCTCATTCAGTGGGGACTAGATTTCCACTATGTTTAAAAGTCTCTACAAGTGATTCTGATACAATGCATAGACACAGTGTCAAGCTTTTGCTTTATATGAAATAATACCTCGTTATTTTATAGTTGTATTAACATGTTCTACTTTTGATGGATAAGTCTGCTGTCAAAATGCACTCCCCACTCTGAAAAAAGAACTAGTACTCTCTACTGCCACTTGGTGGCAGCATACATATATTGCAAGGGCAGTTATACTGTAGGAGTCCAATTTAATGGAACCTTTTAGAATTGGAATACTATAAAGAGATCACGTAGTCAAGCTTCCAACTTTTATAGCTGTGAAAACTAAGCCCCATATAAATGAAATGATTGATCTCTAAAGAGTGTTAGTGAAAGAGTATGAAATAAAAAATATCTATGAACTTTTAATTTTGTGCTATTTCTTTTAATCCTAAGTATTAACTCAAACTTCAGTGTGACAGATTTAGGATTTAATTCTTGCTCAGATTTGTTGGTTGCATGCCTTTTAGTAAGTTGCTAAAACATTTTGAACTTTGCTTTTCACATATGTAAAATGGTGAGCCTTGACTGATACAAAGTATGAAAAAGATTAGCACTGTTCTTAACATACACAAGTACTTAAAAAATTTTGGCTCTCAGCCCTCTTAAACAGCCTCTATCTGTTAGCAATAAAAGTGTCTTTCAGCTAGAAAACCACCCGAGATCTGACAATGTTCTGGCAAGAGATATAGGATTCTTTTTCTTTATATCTCATATTTGAACTGCATTTAAACATCAACATCTCTTGTTTATACTGTATTAATGAATTTGATAGATGAATTTTTAAAAGTATTATGCAAGAATTAAACTGCCTTACTCTAAAGAAATATAACTCAATAGTGGTAGCTGGAATGATAAGCATTTATTGTATTTGTTTGTATTGGATATGAACAACCTGTACTCTTGTTCTCCTATTAAGAATAAATAGAATCCTTTCAAAATTTGCTTTCAAGGGCAGTTATTTTCATCTGACTCATTTAAGTTACCTGCAAGAAAAATACAATTTCCTGAATCCTTGTTTAAAAGACTTTTAGTATAAAACAAATAATTTTCTGCAACATTTCCCAAACTTTTTATCAAATTGGGTGAGGTTTCTCAATGATTATCATTTCACAACAGTATCTCCATTTTTACCTTCTTTAAATGAATTGGCCTAGCAGCTGTGCAATTAAAACAGAGTTTCATTTCTTAACATATTTTGCATTTTGTATTCAAACAGTAAGAAGAAAACAGGATCAGGGAATTGAGCCATAAAAGTGAATGGATTACTGATACATGCTACTTTATGGATGAAACTAAATGAAAGAAGTCAGACACAAAAGGCCACATAGTATATGGTTCCATTTATAAAAAATGTCCAGCATAGGCAAATCCATATGTTGAGGGAGTGTGTAATTTCCTTGGTTCTGTCTCACCACAGCAAAAATTTGAAACAGCAGACCAGTGTTACAGCTGCGGTTACAGCTCAGTGTTATTTGGCAAGCAAAGGAAAATGCATGCTCAAGGTGTGAGGGTGGGCCAACCCGAAAGAAGAGTGGGGCTCAACTTTGGCTCCTCTTTTTCTATGGTTTTTTTTCTCCTCCCCTGAGCCTGTCCTATGTAAGCTGGACTAGCCAGGAGGGCTATTTGTTTCACCTGAGGTTCTCACTCCAGTCCTTGGACCTTCCTTTGTTCCATTTTCGTGGACTTCTCCCTTCTTTGTCTTTTAGCCACTGCCATTTTGGACTCCTTTTTTCTATTCTAACTACTTCACATTCCCCCATCAAGAGATGAAAGGCCCGATTCTTTGGGAATAGGGCATCAAGGTCTCCCTGGCTACTTCCTGGCTGAACTGGAACAGGGAGAGGCACTGGGTCTCCCCTTCTTGCTAGTCTCAAGCCTCAGAGTGCTTATAGTAGGGTCCATCTAAGGGTGATTGATATTTTCTGTGTTCAGGTGTAGTTTCATATATCCTTGTTGAATTGGCACTGCATGTTGTAGCTTGTTGACTTGGGAAGAGACAACATGAATTAAACAATTGATAATACATGGAACAATCACAAGCAGCATCAATATAGTGATAACAGGGATTAGTAAGGGCGTTAGCCAACTCCAAACTCCCCCTCACCGGGAGAAGGATCCCCCAAAGAGAGATTTTAGCCACCCGGAGAACTCTCCAGCTCGTTCTTTGACATTCTGTAGGATCTGAATGTTTTTCTTGAGGATTGTGAGACTTTCTTTAACTTAGCTGGAGGTATTTACCCAGAACAACACATCTTATTCAAGATGGCTCTAGTTCCTCCTTGTTCAGGGATCAGGAGGTCTAGCTCCTGTCTGTTTTGGAGGACAACCCCTGCCAAGCTGTGTTGGCTCTTTAGAGCTATCCTGAGAAGTCTTATCCCCAGAAGCTTAATTTGGGGGGCATTCATTAGAATGGCACTCATTTGTAGTTCTGAATGGTATCTGAGATCTCCCAGGGGCTCACTGCTGTATTGAGTGTCCTCTTCTGTTTTCTTCCACGGCTTGACTCATGAGTAGTGAATCCAGGAGTCATGTCCTGGTATCTTGACTTCTGTGGGGGTAAAAAGTATTACAGGGTAGGGGCCCTTCCATGTGGGCTGGAGTTGAGCCTTTGGGGACCCATATTTCCTGACTTTAATTAGAACTTGAATCCCTGAAGCATATAGTGGTAGCTCTTTAGAATCTTTTGGGTCCTAGTTGACACCCCACAAGTGTATATCCTGTTGGAATTGCCCAATGGCCATGGTATAAGACTGGAGGGTCTGAGCCTCTGGATCTAGGAAGAGGTCATTGACATAAGCAAAAGATCTCCCATATAGCTTTCTCATAAGGACTAAGACCAACCTGTTCCTTAGGGGCAATACAGGTGTGGAGGAGAGCTATTGGTAAACCCTCCTTCCATCTCAGGGAGGTCTCCTGGTTTATCTTTTTTATTGCTGATTTTAAGAATTGGTTAACTCTTTTTCCTTTTCCTAAAGACTGAGGCTTCTAGGCACAATGAAGATAATAAGTAATACCCAGTGCTTTAGAGACCCCTTGGGTGACCTTAAAAGTAAATGATGTCCCATTGTTACTTTGTAATGACCTGGGCAGACCAAATCTCAGAAAGATTTCATGGAGCAGATTTTTTACCACCTCCTCAGCCTTCTCAATCCAGGTAGGAAAGCCTTCAATCCATCCTGTGAATGTATCCATCATGACTAATAGGTATTTTTACCCTTGAGAAACTCGCATCTGGGTGAAGTCCATCTGCCAGTCCTCTCCTGGCAGGTCCCACGCTGTTGAATAGGCTGGGTCAGCTGGGGTCTTTCTTTGAGCTCCTTGAGGGGTTTAGTTAGCAAGTGGGACAAGAGGAGACCACTTGCCACATAGTTGTTTGGAGGCCTGTTCCTCTGAAGGACCTTTCTAGTAATCTCTGGAGGCCCTTCTCCCCTAAATGAGTGGTGGCATGTAAGGAGTTAACCAACTTCCATTGGAGGTTCCCAGGTAGAAAAAAGAGTCCCTCCTATTGGAACCACCCCATATGATCTTCTTGAAAGCTCTCACTCTTAGAGACAAGAGTGAAAGGGGAGAGAGCTCTTGGGGGTAGGCAGAGGGGTAGCTGGGTTAAAAACCTCACAAGGGCATATAGTCAGGCCTGGATTTTTCATCAGCACTGCTTGATATCTGAGGATCCCTTGATCAGACATCCATAAGTGGTCTCTCCTATTCAGGAGTTGTTTCACTTGGTGGCTGGTAAAAATAGTTTGCTGCCAAGAGAGAGTTTTAAAACATCTACTGTCAGGACTGCAATAGCTTCAAGATTTGAAGGCAGGGAAAAATCTCTTCCCAATAAGGGATAGGACACTCAGGGACCACCAGAAACTGGTGGGAAAAGGTTTGTTCATCCCAGCAACAAAGAAACACTTGGGTGAATCTTTTTGTAATTTTTTTCCTGTAGTACCCCAGGTTTGGGAAGATAAGGCTCCAGGGTAGGAGGTCAGGAAAGAGTAGGTAGCCCCTATGTCAGCCAAGAAATTCTCAGACTTACCTGCCATATCCAGTTGCACCCTTGGCTACAGCCGCGTGATGGTTATCTGTAACAGGCAGGCTGGCTGGAATGGGCCACTTCAAGTCTGTTGAACCATCATGAGGGAAGGCTGGGTACTTGACCTTGAGGCTCCTGGGCCCCAAGAGCAGAGTGCTGCCCAGTGTCCTAATTGATGGCATTTGTAGCGAGTTTTAGGAGACTTGTCACAGTTTGGACATGCTTTGGCCCAATGTCCCGCCTGTCTACAGATAAAGCATTTACCTCCTGCCTTGTCCTTTAAGGCCTCGGGGTTTGCCATAGGGCTTCCCTGGAGAGCAACCAGCATCTGAGGTGTCTTGGCTGTTTCCTACTCTTCCTTTCCTGGGCCTTGGGTTCCCTCCCCTGTTCTCTGTTATGAAAAGTATTGGTGGCTGTCTGGACCATCACATCTAAAGAGGCAGCGGGTTCTGCTGCTGTAGCGCTTGTAACTGTATCCTGATGTCTAATGCACACTGGGACAGGAATTTGTCCTTTAAAATCACTTGCCCCTCGTAAGAGTCTAACTCCAGATTGGTAAACTTTTGAAGGAACTCTTTAAGCCTTTCCAGTAGGCAATGGGGTTCTCACTGGGCTCCTGAGTTATTGCTGAGACCAGGCACAGTCCCACAACTAATATGCTTCCTGCTATTTCCATGGGTAGACTTCCTTAAGGGTGAGTCTTTCTGAAGCTTATCCTACCCAGTACTGTTGCAACCTGAGAGCCAGGGGTCCCAGGGTCAGGGTGCAGATCCCCAGGCAGGCTGAGGTGTGACAGCCTCCTGGAAATAGAATCCCTGGGCAGGTCAAGGCAGGTCGGCCTCCTGAGAATTGGGTCCTTGGGTAGGTTGAGTCATGTTGACCTCCTGGGACTCCTGGACTGGTGGATTCCTAAGCAGGTTGAGACGTGACAACCTCCTGGAGATTGAATTCCCAGGCAGGTCAAACCATGTCAACCTGCTGGGACCCCCGGACTAGTGAATCCCCGAGCAGGTTGAGGCGTGACAACCTCCTGAGGACCAGATCCCTAGGCAGGTCGAGGCAGATCGACCTCTTGGGACTCCCGAGTTGGGCATCCCTAAGGTCTCCAGTGTGACTAGTATTGGGTAGGATAAAGGGGTTATAATCTTTAGCTCATTGCTGGTTTGTCCATCGTGGATAAGCCTTATCCTATTATTGCTCTGATGGAATGGAAGTCACAGATTTCCTCCTCTAGTCCTCCATAAGAGCAGTTTCAACACCTCCATAAGGTGTTTCCAATGGTAAACATTTCATTGTCATAGACCTACTTTAGGTAATAACAGAAGTAATGACAAAGGAGTGGGTTATCTGGTATTAAGAGTATTTTAATAATAAGCTGGGTGGAGCTATGTTGTCTACAAGGGGGCAGGGTGCTGGTTGTAGGAGTTGGTGAGTGGATTAAGAAAAAATTTATAAGAGGCAACAGACTAGATGGTCCATAAAAGTGGAGTGGAGATTTGATCTGGGGATATGTTTGTAACTTTAGGAGAAGGGTGGTAAAGGTTGGGGCCCAAACGGCCTGCAGGGATAACTCACAAAGTGGCAAACAATTATCCCTGGAAGCCCAGTTGTCCTTGAAGGGATGCCACCAACAGATTGACTTCTAGCAGGCATTGTGTGCCTGACACCTGCCCTAGTGGGTTCACTGAGAGATGTTATTGTTGCACGTGTTGTAGGAAACATGGAAGATGAAGGCCTGCATATCTAGAGGGACTGAAGATGATACAGCATTTCCCTTCCAAGGGCTGGGTATTTTCTGGTTGTCCCTCGAGAAGATTTTAGAGGCAAATTGTGGGCCTGGACAAAGCTCAGGAAAAGAGCATGACACAAGAGCTAAGGGGGCAGGGCACAACTTTTGAAAGAATGACATAGCCCAAGGGCATAACATAAACTGATTAAAATCAAATGGGTCCAAGAAGACAGACAATTTCAACTAAATCCTGATTCTCAATCTGCAAGCTAAATGACACACCCAGAGGTGCCAGGACAGTTCCAAGGCATTATCAAAAGATTATGACTTTACAGTGGAAGTGACAAATAGATATAACGGATTAGATCTGACAGACAGAGTGCCTGAAGAACTATGAACAGAGGTTCATGACACTGTAGAGGAGGCAGCGATCAAGACCATCCCCAAGAAAAAGAAATGCAAATAGGCAAACTGGCTGTCTGAGGAGGGCTTACAAACAGCTATGGAAAGAAGAGAAGTGAAAGGCAAAAGAGAAANTGCTGGGAAAGATTGAAGGCAGGAGGAGAAGGGTATGACAGAGGATGAGATGGTTGGATGGCATCACTGGCTCAATGGACATGAGTTTGAGTAAACTCCAGGTGTTGGAGATGGACAGGGAGGCCTGGCGTACTGCAGTCTATGGGATCAGAAAGAGTCAGACATGACTGAGCCACTGAGCTGAACTGAACTGATAAAATAGATAACTAGTGAGAACATACTATATAGCACAGGGAACTCAACTTGACCACTTTTTGATGACATAAATGGGAAGGACAACCACAAAAGAGAGGATATATGTATATGTATAGATGAGTCTCTTTGCTATATAATAGACCTGGGACTGAACTGAACTGAATCAGAAGACCAAGGAGTGAGTGGTTCCCCAATTGTTGGAATGATCCTCTAACTCATTAGCACATGAAATCACCCAGCTCAGGAAAACTAACCGCACCACGTTTCATGGCCACCACATGTCCCCTCTGTGATGGCACACACTCTGGACTGTGCTTCTTTCTGAATCTGAACAAATCTACCTCTTACCTATCGCTATGTCTCTCACTGAATTTTTTTGCAGAGACAACAAGAACCTGAGCTTCGTTAGTTCATGAAACCAGGTGCTGTGGGTTTTGGCCAGGCTCAAGTCCCAATTGGATACAACTGGGTGACTAAGCATAGCACAGAGTCCCTGCCATGTGAGTTTAAGTCCCAATCTTAGGTAAACAGTTTCAAACACAACTTTCATGGAAAGATGGTGACCTGCCCAATACTTTGTAAGCAGTGGCATAGATGGAGAGAGGAACTGAAGAATTGAGGGAAAAAGCAGTGGGAAAAATGCACCAAGGAATCCCCTTCATAGCCTGCTGGAAAATGTGCTGAATACCTGACCTGTGCTCACAGTTTTCATTGGCCTGATCCTTGGCACAAAAAAGACTGAGGACAGAAGAACCCTCTCCCGCTTGGGCACAGCAGATAGTAGAACCTTCAGGATACACTGGGTAGTAGCACCTGCCAGAGTCCCTCAGTTGCACCCACTGCCACTCGCCTGTTTGCAGGGGGTTCAAAGAAACAAGAAATGAGAGATCATAAAGGAATTAAGATCTTGTTAGCCATATGTCCTTCCAGCCATAGGGATGAGGACCTCCTACCTTAGCTGGAGGTCTTCTGGAATCTGAGACTGAGCCACATGAGCTTTCTACCGAGCTTGTTTTTGCTGTCCGTTTCCAGCACTCTGGGCTTCTTGTCACTTCCACTGCACTAGGTGTCCTTCATATTTAGCTTCCACTTTGTGAGCTTCTGTTGAGTTGGGCTTCTGCTGTCCTTGGCCTCCACCTCGTGGGGGCTGAGCCAAGATTGTTTCAACCAGTTAAATCTGAGAAATGGCACCAGATACACTGGGAGAGTGTGTAATTTCCTCCATTCCATCTCAGCAATAATTTGAAATGGTAGGCCAGTGTTACAGCTTGGTTACAGCTCAGTTTTTTTTTGGCAAGAAAAGGAAAATATATCCTTGAGGCATGAGAGTGGGCCAACCCAAAAGAAGAGTAGGGCTCAATTTGGGTCCTGTTTTATATGTTCTTTTCTCCTCCCCTCTGAGTCCCCTATGTAAATCATGCTAGCCAGGAGGGCTGTTTGTTTCACCCAAGGTCCTCACTCTGGTCCTTGGGCCTTCCTTTGTTCCATTTTCTTGGGCTTCTCCCTTCTATCTCTTTTAGCCACTGCCATTTTGGACTCCTTTTTCCTTTACTAACTACCTAACACATGGAAACAGAAAATACATTAGTGGTTTCCAGATGTTTGGAAGATAGGGAGATAGGGGATGGCTGCTAAAAATCGGTACAGATTTCCTTGTAGGGTGATGGAAATGTTGCACAACTAGATAGTGCATTTACACAGCATTGTGAAAGTACCAACTTTCACCAAATTATACAATGAATTGTAAAATGATTAATATGCTACATTTTATGTTAATTTTATTGCAATAAAAATGAGAACGAATTAGAGAAAGTCTTGTGTCTGGGAAAGTAAGGTGAACTGGTCAAGAGAAAGACCCCTCTACTATGCAGTTTTCTCTCAGCTCTCCCAGTGTGTTGGTCCTCAGCAAAAAGTAGGCTGAATCCATAGATGATGGTCATTCAGCATGGTCCAAAGATAAAAGTGAAAGAGGAGAGTGAAAAAGTTGGCTTAAAGCTCAACATTCAGAAAACGAAGATCATGGCATCTGGTCCCATCACTTCATGGGAAATAGATGGGGAAACAGTGGAAACAGTGGCTAACTTTATTTCTGGGGGCTCCAAAATCACTGCAGATGGTGACTGCAGCCATGAAATTAAAAGATGCTTACTCCTTGTAAGAAAAGTTATGGCCAACCTAGACAGCAAGTTAAAAAGCAGAGACATTACTTTGTCAACAAAGTTCCATTTAGTCAAGGTTATGGTTTTTCCAGTGGTCATGTATGGATGTGAGTTGCACTATACAGAAAGCTGAGGGCTGAAGAATTGATGCCTTTGAACCGTGGTGTTGGAGAAGACTCTTAAGAGTCCCTTGGACTACAAGGAGATCCAACCAATCCATCCCAAAAGAGATATCCTGGGTGTTCATTGGAAGGACTGATGTTGAAGCTGAAACTCCAGTACTTTGGCCACCTGATGGGAACAGCTGACTAATTTGAAAAGACCCTGATGCTGGGAAAGATTGAGGGCAGGAGGAGACGGGTACAACAGAGGATGAGATGGTTGGATGGCATCACTGACTCAATGGACGTGGGTTTGGGTGGACTCCAGGAGTTGGTGATGGACAGGGAGGCCTGGTATGCTGCAGTTCATGGGGTCACAAAGAGTCGGACATGCCTGAGCAACTGAACTGAAAGGAAAGTAAAGATACATAAAATAAAATCCAACTATTCTTCCTTGGAGCTTACCTAGTGGCTCAGTCTGTAAAGAATCTGCCTGTAATGTGAGAGACCAGGATTCAATCCTTGGGTTGGAAAGATCCCCTGGAGAAGGGAACAACTACCCATCCCAGTACTCATTCTTCCCTGGTGACTCAGTTGGTAAAAAGGCTGCCTGCAATGTGGGAGACCCAGGTTCAGTCCCTGGGTCGGGAAGATACCTCGGAGAAGGAAATGGCAGCCCACTCCAGTATTCTTGCCTGGAGAATTCCATGGACAGAGGAGCCTGTGGGCTGCAGTCCATGGGGTCCCAAAGAGTTGGACATGACTGAGTGACTAACACTTTCACTTTTCATTCTTCTTTGGCGCATCTATAATGGGTCAACTTCCTCTCTGTCGTATGGACATTCATGAAGACATTTACATTTACGCTTCCACAACTTCAGCATTTTACCCCCAGCCCCTTCAGACATGAAGTGAATCCAATGGACCATTAGTCCATCCAATGTACTAATCCATGCTTGTCATAATCAGTTTTATGGAAAGAAAAGGAAAGGAGGAAAAAGCTTATACACTGGCTTGGTGGTCTTAGGCTGAAATGAATGCTGAAGATGGCTTGGTTGAAAAACTGGAAATTTTTCTTTTCTTTTTTCTTTCCTTTTATCTTTCCTATCAGGTCTTGTGCCCACTCCCCACTCCTTTCTTTCAAGCAGAAAATATACTAAGTAGCTACCTTTTTCTTCTAGTAAAACAAGTATTGTTTTAAATTTCTGTTGTTATGTGAATAATATTGTTTTGTTTTGATTTGTTTTTACTGCCAAATGAGCATTGGTGGTTGATGTAGGGAATATCGTGGGAATGTACCTTTTTCAAGATTAAGTGTAAATGCTTTTATTTGAATTGACTTTTACTGGGTGCTTCAAGCTTTGCTTTTGGCTCTTTGATAGGGGATTGAATATCACTGTATTTCCTTTGAGATTCCAATAAATAAATGATTCTACGTCCACATGGGCACTTTTTTGGTGATTTTTCTATGTGTGCTCTTTAATAGCCAGATGTGAATTCTAGGAAAATGAGATATAAATGAATATAAGTAATCTGAAAGTTTTAGAATTTGCTTTGGTTGTATTCCTGTTCTCATTCTACTTCGTGTAGCAGATGGCTTTAGAGAGCATTAGCTATATATTTATTAAATATTATATAAATATGCCAATATTATCAATAAACACATTGCTATATAAATATAATAATATTTATATTGATGTATAACAATTATATGTTATATTAAATATTTATGTATAACATATACAAGTATATAATATATGTTATTAATATAATATATTCATGATATTAATTTGATATATAACATTGACTATAAAATAATTGTATCAAATATATAAATATTCAGGTTCCCAGATGGTGCAGTGGTAAAGAATGCAGGTGACGGAGATGCAAGAGATGTTGGTTCGATCCCTGAGTCAGGAAGATCCCCTGGAGAAGGGAATGGCTACCCACTCCAGTATTCTTACCTGGAGAATTCCATGGACAGAGGATTCTCGTGGGTCACAGTCCATGGGATTGCAAAGAACTGGACATGACTGAGTGACGGGGCACATATAAATATTCAGTTATTTTAATGATATGTTTAATATAGTCTATACAACAAAATATAATATATTTTAAGACAATTATATAATATAAATATATAAATTTATAAACATATTTATACATTTAAATTATATAACATGCATTATGTTACGCACACAAGTATGTGTGTATACTTAAAATTTTAATATGTAGGAATCTTTTCATCATAACAACTGATGTAAAATAAACAATATTTTAAATTAAATGGGCTATAATCTTACTACATACATGTAACTACTTTAAAAGTTTTGAACATTATCTAAATCATATTTGAATATCTCTCAACTATTTTTTTACGCATGTACATATACACATTTATATACATTTTATATGTATAATACCAGTTTTCAGTTCAATGTGTGTGTGTACATATACATATATGAATATATTCCTGTGTATGTATATAAATATAAATCATGTTTTCATATATGTATATAAATATATGTGTGTTTTATATGTTTATATAAATGTCATACAAATTATATGTATATAAATACAGAAATATACTTATTTAAATAAAATGGACTAAAATAAACATAGTTCTCTAAGAATAAAAATAGGTATGTCTCACTGTTTCAATAACTCTTTATAGTTTTTACCGCATGTGTTTCTGTAATTATTATGAACAATTCCCCTTTGTTGAATGTTGTTTTAATTTTTGCCATTATAAGTGAGGCTATGAAGCATATGGGGGGCAAGAGTACTTGAAAAACTCTCACAAAAGAAAACACTTGAGTATGCTAAGTTAAATGTAAAAAACTTATTTTCAAGTGCATGGCTAATTTTGGAGGTAATAGAAATTTCCATGACCCATGAATGAAAGGTGGTGCATAGCTTTGAGAGTTAAAGTTACATTAAGAGTAGATATAAGATTTTGATAGCCTAGAACACAAGCTGGCAAACCTCATTTTATGGAGCCAAATAGCAAATATTTAAGGCTTTATGGCCCAAAGAGGCAAAATTGGAGATATTATTGGGTGCTGTACTGTGCTCAGCCATGTCTGACTCTTTGCAACACCATGGACTGCCAGGCTCCTCTGTCCATGGGGGTGCTCCAGGCAAGAATACTGGAGTGGATTGCCATGCCCTTCTTCATGGGATCTTCCCAACCCAGGGATCAAACCCAGGTTTCCTAGCATTGCAGGCAGATTCTTTTACCGTGTTAGCCACCAGGGAAGCCCAAGAATACTGCGGTGGGAAGCCAATCCCTTCTTCAGGAGGACTTTCCAACCCAGGATTCAAACTGGGGTCTCCTGCATTGCAGGCAGATTCTTTACCAGCTACCCAGGAAGCCCATTATTTAGGTACTTATGTATATATGTATTTAAGTCACTTAGTTGTGTCCAACTCTTTGCGACCCCATGAACTATAGCCCACCAGGCTCCTCTGTTCACGGAATTCTCCAGGCAAGAATACTGCAGTGGGTTGCCGTGCCATTTCCTTTTCTGGGGATTGGACCTGGATCTTCTGCTTGAAGGTGGATTCTTTCTCATCTGAGCCACCAGGAAAGCCCACATACATATATATTAAGTACTTATATAACGATTAAAATGTTACCACTTAAAAATGTGAAAAATTATTCATAGCTCATAATCTGTAAAAAATAGGCAGCTCTCTGGATTTGAGACATAAGCCATAGTTTACTGACTTAGAGACTTGGTTTTAATGGCTGTGACCACATGGGAGGCAGGAGATAGAAGTCCATCCCTACTAGATGGGAAGTTAGAACTAAACCCGTCCCTCGCTTCACCTGTAATGAAAGGGTGTGCCAAGAGAAAAAGTATCTATGAGGAAAGGGAGACTAAGACCAAATTCTCTTGGCCTCTACTCTAGGCAGGAAACAAGTAG
Source organism: Neotragus pygmaeus (assembly GCA_006410875.1). NCBI lineage: Eukaryota > Metazoa > Chordata > Mammalia > Artiodactyla > Bovidae > Neotragus > Neotragus pygmaeus. Next base: position 2,196,349 of record SJYV01042641.1, read on the forward strand.
GAAATCCTGAAATTTTTGAACCCCAGACCTGTGTTCACAGTGTTTGGGTTGTAAATTGTGGTTCTGAAAATAGAAGCCAAAAAATTAAAGTGCTTCCAAAGGGGTAGCATTCCAAACACAACTAAATCCTTTCTTGAGAGGTAGACCTTCAACCCTGGCCTAAAGGGTCCCACAGATAAATTTAGCTAAATATGTGCTCATAAGCTAAATTTACACAATAATGAGGAAATCAGCTACAATGTGAGATAATCAGCAAAAACAGTCAATACTAGAGTTAGATTCCCAAGGCCATCCATTGGATGTTGAAATTACCAGGTGCAAGGGAGAAAACAAATATACATAAAACTAGAGCTTAGGGATATTTTATAAGACTGGCTAAGGATATAAGGATATTTTATAAAAATCTTTTTTTTTAATTAAAAATACATGTCATTGATAAAGGTAAAAACTCAAAGATTGTTTTAGCTCAGTTGTGTCTGACTCTTTGCAACCCCATGGACTGTAGCCCACCAGGCTCCTCCATCCATGAGATTCTCCAGGCAAGAGTATTGGAGTGGGTTGCCATTTCCTTCTCCAGGGGATCTTCCCAACCCAGGGATTGAACCTGGGTCTCCTGCATTGTAGGAAGACGCTTTACTGACAGAACCACCAGGGAAGTACAAAGATTGTTTAAAACAGATTAATTATGGAGAAGAATGAAATTATGCTGTTTTTTAAAATATGGCAGATCAGATATTCTACCTAATTGTATAAGTAGGCTGATCTTTAAAAATACATATTGTTTTAAAGACTTACTAACTCTACAGTCGGGGCTTCCCTGGTGGCTCAGTGGTAAAGAATCCTCCTGTCAATGCATGAGATGCAGGTTTGACCCCTGGATCTGGAAGATCCCCAGGAGAAGGAAATGGCCATCCACTCCAGTATTTTTACCTGAAAAATCCCATGGACAGAGGAACCTGGCAGGCTATACTCCATGGGGTCACAAAAGAGTCAGAAATGACTGAGCAACTAAACAACAGCAACTTTATAATATATAAGGGCTTTTCTCCAAAGAAAAGTGAGAAGTAGCAAAACACAGAAAGTCTAGCGGGGAGGAAGTTGATATATTCCTTGCTAAGGAAGAGCTCCGCCTTAGACCAGCAACAATGTGGAGGAGCTGACCCTTAGATACTTACACTAAGCTGAAATCTTCAGAAATGTTTAAGTATTTATAACCAAAAAGATTTGCTTTAATTAATGACCTAGTGTTTTAGTTGACATCAGAAGAGTAAAACAATAAACCCTGAGAATGTAGGAAAAAAAATAGAGGTATGAGCAGAACTTAATAAAACAGAAAAAAAGTATAAAACTGAGGGGATTTAGTAGGTCAAAATGATATTCTTTGAAAAGATTTAAAAACAATCACTTTGATTACGAAAAACAAACAAACTACAGAAAAAATCTGGAAAATGTTCTAGCAGAGAAGTCAAGCAGAGAATATATGAAATTATGAACATTTATGTAAAATGGACAATTTCCTAGTTCTTAAAGTTTACCAAAATTGACACAAGAGGAAGTATATAACTGGAGTTCTTTAACCAGTAAAGGAATTAAATCAATAGTTTAGAATCTTTTACCAAGAAAATATCAGATCATTTGGGAAGTGAATTCTATCAAATTTCTGTAAACAGATAACATCAATATTAATAAAGAAAAAACTTCTAAAGACTTGCAAAAGAAAGATGCTCCTTTATTCATCTTACAAAGTCTATATAATCTTGCTACTGAAAATAGGATAGCACAGTAAGGAAAATGAAATTTATAGGTCAAATTTACTTGTGAATATAAAAGCAAATTTTTAAACTATGATATCAACTAGCTCAGTTCACTACAATGAGAAAAAGCATGACCAAGTTAGGTCATTCAATGAATGAAAAAGTAGTTTAATGTCAGGAATATATAAGTTTAAATCACTCACATTTTGTTTCTCTCATTTGTCATTTTTAAAAATTGGTAAGTACCTATATTGATCCTTCTTATACTCGGCATTGTCCTAAGTGGTTTATATATTTGCTCCTTTAAACCTTCTATTATTTCTGGGAGAAGGTTCTATTTTGCTTCCGTTACTTAGGTAATACTCTTAATATTCAGGAAAGTAAGGTAACATTTGCAAGTTTGTGTGGATGGTCAGAAACCATCCAAAGACTACTTGGAAAAAGAGCTCTGTATTGTCACTCATGTTATAGATGAAAGGAAAAGAACCATGCACTTACAATATAGTTTAGTGCTCACATTCTAGGTTAAAGATCAATACTCATATTACAGTTTAGAAGAAAAAGAAACGTGCTTCTCTCAAAAGATGTAAAGAAAGTAAATCTATTTGTAAAATATTTCCCAATTTCTTTTGTTTCTTTTCTGACTTTGGTAGTACCTTTTGCCATGCAGAAAAATTAATTCTTATATAATTTAAATGTATCCTTTTTTCTTTGTAGCTTAGAAAGGTATTCTTCATGAATAATCTATTTCAAGTCTCCTAGGTTTCTACTGATGCTTTTAACAGTGTCATTTTTAAAAATTAGTTGGTATATCTAGAATTACTTAATGATTAGCCATATTTTCCCACTATTGTTGAATGATTTTTGCTACTGATCCAAAAATGTCAATTTTATTATCATCTCAACTCCTTNTTTCTACTGATGCTTTTAACAGTGTCATTTTTAAAAATTAGTTGGTATATCTAGAATTACTTAATGATTAGCCATATTTTCCCACTATTGTTGAATGATTTTTGCTACTGATCCAAAAATGTCAATTTTATTATCATCTCAACTCCTTTATGCTCTTGAATCTAACTTTAAATTAAGATGCATCATGTTCCTCTGGATATTTCTTCTATTTTTGAACCAAAATGCTACTTTAATTATAACATAATAAATGTGATATAGGAAACATATTACAAGATATAATAAATAGCATAATATAAAATAACAGTATAATTTACCATATAGCAAGGTGAAAAGAGAACAAAACTATACAATCATTTGAAACATCCCCCAAAGATATTTTGTAAAAATCAATAATCATTTCTAATTTAAAATAAATAATAATATGGATATATGAATATTTCCACAATAAGAAGTAATTAATATAGAGAAAGAGGTAAATAATAAAACTTTAGTAACATAGGCAATAAATGCCAGACAAGATGAAGGTGCCTGATAAAATGTTAAATAAAAACAATTATTGAACAGTGTTTTTGAAGCACTTATGAGTTCAGTGACAAGGGAAAATAACATAGAAAAGAATATCACATTCTTCTTAATGCCTGTACATGTTTTCATTGCATGTTCAGTTCAGTTCAGTTGCTCAGGCGTGTCCGACTCTTTGCAACCCCATGAATCGTAGCACGCCAGGCCTCCCTGTCCATCACCAACTCCCGGAGTTCACTCAGACTCGCATCCATAGAGTCAGTGATGCCATCCAGCCATCTCATCCTTGATCGNAGCTATTTCTTCAAAATGTCAGCTTATCTGAAACTTGTGCCATTTACTATTGAAAAAAAATTAGCTCTCCTAATTTGTCATTTACCAATGCTTTACAGATCCGTGTCCCTCTTTTTAATCATTGAAGAGTATTTTTTGTATTCTGTTTTACTTTTTTTCTCCCCTATCTCAGGTATTACCACCTCAACTGTATCATCAACCATTTTGGAGTCCACAAGCATTGGCTTTTCAGTCTCTTGAACTAATCACTTTCAATTATTACTTTCTCAATTTTATCTCTTTTTCTCTGGTCACACCTTGTAATTGATCATATTTACTATTTTTTATCATTTCTGTGTTATGTACTTTTTCCATTTCATTACATAGAATGATTAAAATTTATATTTAATAAAATAATAATTTTTGCTCATTCATAAGGCTAATCTTAAGTAAACCATCTTTTTCCTTTTGGGTTTTCCTGGTGGCTCAGACGATAAAGAATCTGCATGTAATGGGGGAGACCTGGGTTTAATCGCTTGGTTGAGAAGATCTCCTGGAGGAGGGCATAACAATCCACTCCAGTATTCAGGCATGGTGTTAAAAATAAAATTACTACCACTACCATAATTCACTAAATGGAGTCAGCATATTTATCTACCATTACTTTTGTATTAAAACTGCAAATATCAATACAGTGAAGGAAAAATAACATCTCAATATTATTTTTAAAATACTTTTGAAATTGCAAGTGTCTGAAAAGTGGCTTAGGGAAGGCCATCAGTCTATGAACTGAACTGAAAACAACTGTTGTAGAGTATTTGTTTGAAAGTGAAGTAAAACCTCACATGAAGCATACATTTTAAATTAGATACAGAGTTCTTGATGTTTTGAGATTTGTTTGATGCTAAAGTGGACAAAAGTGTTATTTTAAACTGGTTGTTAGAGCAAAAGTAGTATATGCTACCTCTTGATTCTTAAAAATGGCTAGGAGTTTGAAAAACAGAAGAAAAGGATGTCTAAAAGACCGGTTACACACTTCACTTAAGCATTGAACTGTTTGGTTTTCATGGTCAAGGGAGAGTAATTTAGGGTACAGTAGACTGTTAATTTGTAATAGGTAAGTGGAGTTAGGGTACAAATATTCAGCTATGATTTGTCTATGAAGTTGGAAGACTTGGTTCTATTTTATTTTGAGGGAAAATCAAAGACTGTTGGTTAGAGACACAAGGAAATAGAGTTTAGAGAAAGTGTTTCTAATCATTATGCCAGTCCCATCAATGGTCAAGTTCTCACTGAAAATATTCATGTTCAAAATAAATTCTCATTTTTCCCCATCATGTTCCATAGATAAGTGATACTTTGAAATAAAGTTGGACTAGCTTAGCTCTCTAGGACCTCTAAAGCCTATTTCCTAACTAAGCTTACAAGTTTATGATACACTGTGGTGCCCAAATGTACCACTACTAAGGCCCAAGATATTTTAATGCTTAGATATGTAACCAGATTATTTTTTTTTNGCAGTTTATTTAATATGTCACTGTTCTACATCTGGATTTCTAGGTTCTTATGGAATTTTATTTATTTTTTAAATTTACTTTTGTTGTGGTATGCAGTATCTTTAGTTGTGACATGCAAACTCTTAGTTTTCGTGTGTGGGATCTAGTTTCCTGACCAAGTATCAAACCTAGGCTCCATGCATTGGGAGGGAGTCTTAGCCACTGGACCATCAGAGAGAGCTCTTTATGGAATTTAATTATGCAAAAATGTTTCAGACTCTAGGACTTCCTCTTTTTGTATCTTTTGAAAGAAACAATATCTCCAGAGATGATTTATTTCTGCTGGCTGCTCCAGCCACTAGCAGACTATGGCTACTTCTCAGTTCTTCTCTTCATATTCCTAGTCCATATGAAAATGGATGGCAAGAAGGTCCTCTGCTTTGGAGACTGTAGATGAGTCTTGGTGGTAAATGCTAAAAATACGAACCTCGAACAAATGTTTTACAGCTCTAACTATGTGTGAGTCCCTTGGTTTGATTCTGTAAAGGATACAAGACAAGACTGTAGAATCTGCCTTCACAGTGCTTCCAATAGGATGTTGTTGTTTAGTCGCTAAGTCACATTCAACTCTTTGAGAACTTATGAACTGCAGCACACCAGGCTTCCCTGTCCTTCACTATCTTCCAGAGTTTGCTGAAACTCAAGTCCATCAAGTAAGGGATGCCATCCAACCATCTCATCCTCTATTGCCCCCTTCCAATAGTATGAGCTAAGTGAAATATGGTTGGGTATCTAATTCAAGACAAAATATAATGGCTATTTTTTGCTCATGGCAAGATTTGTAGAGTGAATGTAGAAGTCACTGTAGGCTTTTAATTGGAGGGACACAATAAATCTTGTATCGAAAGCTGATTATTCTGGTCTCTTTCTGGAGATGAACTGGAAATTGTATAGAAGAACTGAAATTAGCTTAACGAAACGTAAACTCATAAATAATTGAACATCAGTTAAATATTTGTGATCTGTGTTTCTTTTTTTATCATAATTTCTCCCAATTTATATACCTCTTTGATACCTGATTATTCATTTTCAAAGGTGCAGTTAACAACAACTAAGGCTATGGTTTTTCCTGTGATCATGTATGGATGTGAGAGTTGGACTGTGAAGAAGGCTGAGCGTCGAAGAATTGATGTTTTTGAACTGTGGTGTTGGAGAAGACCCTTGAGAGTCCCTTGGACTGCAAGGAGATCCAAGCAGTTCATTCTGAAGGAGATCAGCCCTGGGATTTCTTTGGAAGGAATGATGCTAAAGCTGAAACTCCAATACTTTGGCCACCTCATGCGAAGAGTTGACTCACTGGAAAAAACTCTGATGCTGGGAGGGATTGGGGGCAGAAGGCGAAGGGGACGACCAAGGATGAGATGGCTGGATGGCATCACTGACTCAATGGACATGAGTCTGAGTGAACTCCGGGATTTGGTGATGGACAGGGAGGCCTAGTGTGCTGTGATTCATGGGGTCACAAAGAATCAGACACGCCTGAGCAACTGAATTGAACTGAATTACTGTATGTATTTGGTTTTGCCTGGGCCCCAAAGAAACTATCCTAAATTACCAGTTGTGATTTTCACTTGATTTCCTCAAAAGAACAATTGGAACTCCTAGTCTTAAATGGACTGGAATGTGAAACTAAGTCTCTTAGATATAATTAGAGGACCCTGCAGAGTCCTTTGGTAAATATTTGGAAAACACTAAGCTTCTTAAAATTGATTCTTGTAGTTCTGTAGGAAAGATCACTGAATCAAAAGGATGACAATGTTTCTTGTTCATTTGTTGGCCTTCTTCATGGAAACATGGCTGAAGTTTCTGGACCTAATTTCCTCCTTTGTGTGGGAATTTCACTACAAATATCCAACTGCATCCTGTCCCGATTAATTTCTGAAACTATTAGGACCAGACATCCACAGAGAGAAGACCATACAAAGACAAAACGAAAATATGGCAACTCCAAACCAAGAAGAGACATCTTGGAAGAAATCAACCCTGTTGACACCTTGTCAGACTTCTAGCCTCCAGACTTGTGAGTAGATACATTTATGTTGTTTAATTCAGTCAATTCTGTCATGGAAGCTCTAGGAAACTAGAACATCTTTTTACGGCCTCCTCATCTTAAGTTGCAAGTTCAATATTCAATGTCATAACTAGGAAACGAAATGACATTTAACTTCCTTGTTACAGTCTTTCTTTCTCATTCTTATTGTTAGTAATTTCCATATTTGGGTCTCCCTTCTGTATCTTTTGTAAACTGAGTGTTACACTCATTTCCGGCCTTATCTCTAATATACAATAAATGTGCATATCCCTGAATTGATTTTGGAAAAGTGAAATGTATAGTTGGTATGTGTGTGTATATGTATATGTGTGTATTCATATAATTTATTTTTATATTTGAAATTAATTTTATTTTTGCCTGTGCTGGGTCTTCGTTGCTGTTAGTGGGCTTTCTCTAGTTGCAGTGAGTGGGGGCTACACTCTAGTTTTTGTGTGCAGGCTTCTCATTGCAGTGGCTTCTTCTGTTGCACAGCGTGGGCTCTAGGGCATGCAGGCTTAAGTAGCTAAGGCCTGTGGGCTCAGTATTTGCATTACATGGGCTTAGTTGTTCTGTGGCATATGTGATCTTCTCAGACCAGGGATTGAATTTGCACAACAAAGTTGCAGTGAGTGGGGGCTACTCTCTAGTTTTGGTGTGCAGGCTTCAATCCCTGACCATGGGAAAAGCACAAACTCTGTACCAATGATAATATCCTCTTCCCCACTTTTCTAAATATTTTCCCCTTCATTGCTTTAGATCATGTGTAGCAAGCATGATGGGAAATGGCTACCAATGATTTTGTTACTAATTTCTATTATTACCTTCATTTCACTGTGGCTAAAGATACTTCGTATGATTTCAGTTTCTTAAAATGTTTTGGTACTTGTATTGTGGCCTAACGTATGGTCTATACTGAAGAATGTTACATGTATCCCTTCAAAAAATATGTATTCTTCTTTTATTGAGTGGAGTGATCTATATACATCTCTGTTAGGTTTAGGTGGTTAATTGTGTTATTTAGTTCCCCAGCTCTCTGTTGATCTTCTGTCTAGTTGTGTTATACATGACTGAAAGCAAGGTATTGATCTCCATTTAGAACTATCTATTTTTTCCTTCAATTCTGTCAATGTTTGCTTTATATATTTGGGGGTGTTTGGTACATTTTTTATAGTTACATGTTTTTAATGGAATGAACTTGTCACTATATAGTGCCCTTTGCCTCTTGTGACAGTTTTGATTTAAAGTTTATTTTGTGTGATATTAGCATAGGTATTCCAGATATTGCTTTTTTTTCTCCCTCTCTTTTGGCTATAATTACATGGGATATTTTATCCCATGCCTTAACTATCAACCAACTTGTATTTTTGGGTCAAGTGAATTTTTTGTGATTTTTTAAACTTTGCTTATCAATGTTTATCTTTTTATTGGAGAGCTTAATTCACTTCTCAAAATTTACTAATGAGGAAGAACTTAATTCTGTCATTATTTACCATTCGAAAGTTAAAACAATATAACTTGAATTGAAACTAACTTAACTTCAATAGCATACAGAAACTCTGTTCCTATACAGTTCCATTCCTCCTCTTTATTGTTGTTACAAATTACACCTTTATACTTTGTGAGCCCAATAACATTGATTTATGCATTTGTTTTTTAAATCATGTAAGAAATAAAAGTTGGCATTGCAAGCCAATAACATGATAGTAGTTTTAATATTTGCCCATGTATTTATCTTTACTGGAGATCTCTATTTCTTTAAACAGCTTTGAGTTACTGTCTAGTGTCCTTTAATTTCAACTGAAGGGTTCAGTTTGGCATTTCTTATAGGGTACTTGTTGGAAGTTGTAACAAACCCCCTCAGCTCTTGTTTATGTGAAAGTGAAAGTGAAGTTGCTCAATCTTGTCCGACTCTTTGCAGCCCCATGGACTGTAGCCTACCAGGCTGCTCCATCCATGGAATTTTCCAGGCAAGAGTACAGGAATGGGTTGCCATTTCCTTCTCCAGGGGATCTTCCCAACCCAGAGATTGAACCCGGGTTTCCCGCACTATAGGCAGACACTNCTCTTTGCAGCCCCATGGACTGTAGCCTACCAGGCTGCTCCATCCATGGAATTTTCCAGGCAAGAGTACAGGAATGGGTTGCCATTTCCTTCTCCAGGGGATCTTCCCAACCCAGAGATTGAACCCGGGTTTCCCGCACTATAGGCAGACACTACCGTCTGAACCACCAGGGAAGTCTATGTGAGAATTGCAAGAGAATGTGTTAATTTCCGCCTAACTTTTGAAAACATTTTTGCCAAATATAAAATTCTTGGTTGACAGTTTTTGAGGGTTTTTTGTTAATTTTTCTTTTAGCACTTTAAATGTCTGGCCTCTGGCTCCCATGGTTTCAGATGAAAAGTTAGCTATTAATCTTATTGGAGATCCCTTCCTTGTAATACATTTCTTTCTCCTTTCAAGATTCTCTCTTTGTCTTTTGGCTTCTGAGAGTTTGATTATACTGTTTCTGGGTATGTGTGTGTGGGTTTGGGTTGGGGGAGGGTTCTTTGAGTTTATCTTAAAAAAAGAAATCAGCCAAAGGTTTACAACAACCAGGTGCACATTGAATCCAGGAAGAGGTGGTTCAAAAATAGCAGGAAAGCTTTGTGACACTTGCCCTTGCCCCATCCATTCTCAGCGTTGTGATGGTCTTAAAGAAGTGGAGTCTTAATGCAACGATAATCTTAAAACAGCAACAGACCATGTTCCTAGTATGGGACCATCAATCCTGGTTCAAGAGGGAGCAAAGAGACCCTACTCTCAAGTTATGATGTGTATCTGATCTAGCCTGTCAAAGAGCTACCTGAAAGACTGACATTGATGCTTATATCTGTTTTGCCTAATGTGGAACACAGTCTGGAAAAGCAGAAGTCATTGTTCCAAAAAAGTGAAAGGTGAACTAACAAAGCACAGATGACTAGGGCAAAAGATTATAGATTGAAATACAATAGACCACATAAGATCCAGGAGCAAAAGCTGGGGGAGATTCTTTGTGAATTAGAACATAGAAACAGTACCCATGCATACAGAAAAATTAAGAAAGCCACATGCATACTTATGATAACATGCATGCTCAGAAAATATCAGTGAAGACTCTAAATTTTACCCTGGGCTGAGCCATAAACTCAGTGCAAGTCAGCTACTGAAGGAGTGATCTAGCAATCAACACAACAGGGAGAGGTGTGTAGTTTTGAGTGTACATGAAGATGTGCATGTGTATATTTGTTTTTGTTTGCTTTAGGTCCAGGAATTCAAGGAAATATCTGTCAAAACATTAGCTAAATGTGGGCTAAAAGAATAGAGATTTCAGAGACTTCATATGATTAGGAATACAGCCATTGAAAAAATATCTTGGAAAGGTCCCTAACAGACTAATACAGGCTTCAACAGTCAAAAGCACAGAAAACCCTGGGAAAGTGAGATAATCTGATTTCCATAGATATCACCTTATAATAATAATACTTGAATGCCAGTTCAGTTCAGTTGCTCAGTCGTGTCCGACTCTTTGCGACTCCATGAATTGTAGCACGCCAGGCCTCCCTGTTCATTACCATCTCTCGGAGTTCACTCAGTCTCACGTCCATCAACTTTAATGCCAAATTTTCAACAAATCATAAGACACATTTCAAGACATAGGAAAGTATGGTCCACTTAAGGAAGCAAACTATCCCTAAGGAAGCCCAGACTTTTCTCCATTGTATATTCTTGCCTCCTTTGTCATAGATTAATTGACCATAAGTATATAGGTTTATTTCTGGGCTCTCTATTCTGTTATGTTGATCTATGTGTCTGTTTTTGTGCCAGTACAATACTGTTTTGATTACTAAAACTCAGTGTTCAGAAAACTAAGATGATGGCATCTGGTCCCATCACTTCATGGCAAATAGATGGGCAAACAATGGAAACAGGGCCAGACTTTATTTTCTTGGGCTCCAGAATCACTGCAGATGGTGATTACAGCCATGAAATTAAAAGATGCTTGCTCCTTGGAAGAAAAGTTATGACCAACCAAGACAGCATATTAAAAAGCAGAGACAGTACTTTGCCAACAAAGGTCCATCTAGTCAAAGCTATGGTTTTTCCAGTAGTCATGTATGGATGTGAGAATTGGACTATAAAGAAAGCTGAACACCAAAGTATCGAAATTTTTGAAGTGTGGTGTTGGAGAAGACTCTTAAGAGTCCCTTGGACAGCAAGGAGATCTAACCAGTCCATCCTAAAAGAAATCAGTCCTAAATATTCATTGGAAGGACTGATGCTGAAGCTGAAACTCCCAATACTTTGGCTACCTGATGCAAATAACTGACTCATTTGAAAAGACCCTGATGCTAGGAAAGATGGAAGGTGGAAGGAGAAGGGAACAACAAAGGGTGAGATGGTTGGATGGCATCATCAACTCAATGGACATGAACTTACTCAATGGAGTTTGAGTAAGTTACAGGAGTTTGTGATGGATGGGGAAACCTGGCATACTGGCAGTCCATGGGGTTACAAAGAGTCGGACATGACTNCAACAAAGGGTGAGATGGTTGGATGGCATCATCAACTCAATGGACATGAACTTACTCAATGGAGTTTGAGTAAGTTACAGGAGTTTGTGATGGATGGGGAAACCTGGCATACTGGCAGTCCATGGGGTTACAAAGAGTCGGACATGACTGAGTGACTGAACTGAACTGGTAGTATAGTCTGAAATCAGACATGTGATTCCTCTAATTCTGTTCCTTTTCAAGATTGTTTTAGCTACTCAGGGTCTTTTGTGTTTTCATACAACTATAAAAATTATTTGTTCTAGGTCTGTGAAAAATGCCCTTGATGTTTCAATAGAGATTGCATTGAATCTGTAGATTTCCTTGGGTAGGATATCCATTTTAACAATATTAACTCTTCCAATCCATGACCATAATGGTGAAAGGTTGTTGTTGAATTATGATGCCGGGATTCTTGGCCTCCAGAGGAGAAGAATTCAATCCGGGGCCAGAGATGAGGCTTGATCGCTCAGAGCTTTTGTGTAATAAAGTTTTATTAAAGTATAAAGGAGATAGAGAAAGCTTCTGACATAGACATCAGAAGGGGGCAGAAAGAGTGCCCCCCTGCTAGTCTTTAGCTGGATGTTATATAGTCTGTTAACAAAAGAAAGAAATGTCTCAAAACTTAGAATGGCCCCAGGCCCCTCACCCATAAGATGTATTTTGGGATAATCTTGGCTCCAAATGGTTTATCTTGGGCCATAAAATGATTAACTTGGATCTTAAAGAAGGGCAGATCACCATGCAAATAGTTTCATTTACATAGATTAGAGGAACAATATCGAAGTATAACATACTGGTCTGTCAAGTAGGTTCTGAGGAACCGACTTGAAGACAGAGTTTGGGGTAAATGCATAGTACATTAGCATATCTTAAGACAAGTATTTCCATAAGAAAAAGGCAATGGTTAACTTCAAGTGAAACCAGGTGTCATTATGGCAACACAGAATTTTAGGAGAAACCTCCTTTTAAATTTGTATAGAGAATGAAAAAATATCACTAGTCTGTTTCCTCCTGCCTCTTAAGAGAGATAAAATGTCTGACACTTGCAGGCTTTTCCCTCTGTTTGGAGACCCCTGGCCTTCCTGCCTGTTACCCTCTCAATGGTATATCTTTTCAGCTATTTATCGTCTTTAATATCATCAGTGTCTTATAGTTTCCTGGATGCAGATCTTTTACCTATATAGGCAAGTTTATTCTTAGATATTTTATCCTTTGTGTGTACTCAGTCACTCAGTTGTGTCCAACTCTTTGTGGCCCCATGAACTATAGCCTCCCAGGCTCCTCTGTCCATGGAATTTTCCAGGAAAGAATATTGGAGTGGGCTGCCATATCATACTCCAGGGGATCTTCATGACCCAGGGATCAAACCCGTGTGTCTCATGACTCTTGAATTGGCAAGTGGGTTCTTTACCACTAGCGCCACCTGAGAAGCCCCTTTCTTTTTTATTCAATTGTAAATGTGATTGTTTCTTTAATTTTGTTTTCTTGCAGTTCATTTTTAGTGCATAGAAATGCCATAGATTTCTGTATATTAATTTTGTATCTGCAAGTTCACCAGACTCATTTATGAGCTCTAGTGGTTTTTGAAGCTGTTTTTAGGATTCTCTATGTATCATGCCATTTGCAAACAGTAACACTTCTACTTCTTCTTTTGTAGTTTGGATTCCTTTTATTTATTTTTTTTCTTGTCTGATTGCTGTGGCTAGGACTTCTAAAACTATGTTGAATAAAATTTGTGAGAGTGGGCATCCTTATCTTGTTCCTGATCTTAAGGGAAATGCTTTCAACTTTTCATCATTAAATATGCTAGCCTGTCACTGTGGCCTTTATTATGTTGAAGTATATTCCCTCTGTTTCTACCATGAATGAATACTGAATTTTTTCAAAACCTTTTTCTGCACCTATCGATATGATCAAATGGTTTTTAGTCTTCAGTTTGTTAATGTGATGATAAAAGCCCTAAGATAGCTCAGTAACCTTTCTTTCCCTGATTAGGCAGAAATCCTTGTTCTGCCTTCAAATTGAGTCAGTATCTGAGTAAAGAACTGCCAAGTATCATTCAGTTCAGAATACACTGCTGTGGCTATACAGAAATAAACTTGGCTTTTCCAAATGATAGTAAATGAATGCTTCAACCTAATGAACTGTTCTTAAAAATATATTAATGTAGACACTTCAGTGGAGAATTGAAAACAAAACAAAAAATTCAGATAAAAGGTTGGAATAAAAGTACACTTAGTTGTATACAGTTTCATCTTGTAAAATTCTTTTTTTAAATTGAGTGAACAGTAAATTGAGAGTATCTGACTTAGGGCTAAGGAAATCTAAGCCTTCTTGGTCACACTGTATTCTCCTAGGTCATTTGATAAAGACACCAGTTGGATTGCTGAAAAAATAGTGGGAAAAATCAATCTCAGATCCAAAGGGCTGCTTTTGAAAATATGTGGATTGCTGTGTTCCTCCGGCCTCAAAAGTCCTCATCTTAACCTTAGCCCTTCATGAAGAGAGGCTTTTGAAGCCACTTCCCACATTACTCATTATGTGACTATTGAAAAAGAGAAACCAAGCTCTTTTCCTTTGCTTTCAACCAACCATCTTATTCAAAAATCTGTTTGGGTTGTTATACCTTAAACTTACCTAGCAAGGAACTTATGTGAAGATTCTTATTTGAAAGATTGGTGCCCGTGTATGTGTCTGCAAAGAAAGAAGAAAATAAGGAAAGATGTGGTTATCAAACATCCCAATAGTGAAGTTGTGTGAAAGCAACTTTGAAAGTTACCTGTCAGAATTTAGCCTTATTATTATGTTTTATTTTATTCACTGAAAACAAATAATCTTCAGTGATTTTGTCTAGATTTTATAGTTCCCAAAGTCCCTTTTATTCATGTTCAAACAGGGAAAATTACATTTTAAGTCACTGTTCTTCATCTCATGTTATTTATAATCGCTCCTCATTACCTCTTGCTTCAAAGAAATGGGATTCTGAGAAGTGTCTTATGTCTGTCTTTGTGTAATATGATGGGGATGCATCCCAGAGACATGTGAGATGTTTAGATGATGGGATAATGAAACTAGGATGGGGAGATCTGGAAAGATCAGGAAAGATGGCTGGTAGAGTGTGGCTAGATGGGGGAGAAGAGAGATGTGCAGCGAGAGGGAGAGATTTGCAGATGGAGAAAATTAAACAAATAATTAAATACGTTTTCTTGTGTGGTATGGGATGCAAGTTTTTTCCTCCCCCTTTCCTTCAGAATCTCTTTGTGAGATTGTATTTTTCAGTAGTGTTACTGAGATAGGATTTGCTGTTTTGTTCAGACACGAGAATGGACCCATGGAAACAGTTACATTTTGGTTATCTATGATTATCTTTAAAAAGAAACACAAACATTGGCCACACTATCTATGTGCATGCTACTTCCATGAAGTTCTTGTTCCCAGTTCATGTATCTTGTTGCTCAGTCATGTCCAACTCTTTGTCACCCCATGGACTGCATGCAGCATGCCAGGCTTCATATATCTAGGTCCCTTCTTTCCTTAAGGTCAATCTCAAATAGCATCTCAAATGTACATTTACTGACGTATTCAACCCACAATAAACTGCTCCTTCTTTGTTCTCCTTAGTCTCTGCTGCTGTTGCTAAGTCACTTTAGCCATGTTCGACTCTGTGTGACCCCAGAGACGGCAGCCCACCAGGCTCTGCCGTCCTTGGGATTCTCCAGGCAAGAACACTGGAGTGGGTTGCCATTTCCTTCTCCAATGCATGAAAGTGAAAAGTGAACGTGAAGTCATTCAGTTGTGTCTGACTCTTAGTGACCCCATGGACTGCAGCCTACCAGGCTCCTCTGTCCATGGGATTTTCCAGGCAAGAGTACCTTAGACTCTGATTGTTTATTAAAAAACTCACTTTTGAACTTAGAAACTGTCTAATATAATAAATTAGCTATTTCATCAGCATTTTTTTTTTGTATCCTCAACATAATTATAAGCTTCTATAGGTCTGGAATCATACATTTTGTGATTTTTTTCTTAGTACTTACACTTACTTTGACAAAAAATAACGTTCATTTCTCTAAACATTATTTATTGAGTCTTAACTAATATATTTCAACTCAATAAATATTCTTTGAATGAAAGCATGCATGAATGAGACAGTATGCAATAGGTCACCTAATGTACCAGCCAATATGACAAAACAAAAACATAAACAAAAAAACAAGCCAAAAAAGGACCAGGACTCTCTGCAAAATATCCTGTTTTCAATTGGGTGATGTCATCAAAATCAAGATATTCCTGAAAGGTCTTAATAGCTGACCAAGAATAGTTAACTGAAATTCTCTCAGACTTATTAACCCTATCACTAGATACATTTATACCTCTTAGGAATTTTATTAAAAGAGATTTATAAAGGTTTTATAGACAAAATTTATAAATCTCTCAATCTCCATGCCCACATAGGCTTTCTCTGTTTGGGTTTCCAAAAGATTTAAATAAAATACAGGATAATTAAAAATTAGACATTATCTTTCTCAGTTTCTTTTTTTTTTCTGATTTTCTCCAGAGTGCTACCCAGTTTCCACTAGTGTTTTTCCTAAAGGAATTTTGCTCTGAATGGTGGGATATATAAGATGTAAATGAATTGTTTGTTATGTTTTAGAATTCTTCACAATGGCCTGGCTATGGAAATGCATTGAATATTATTTAAATAAAGTAACATCCTCGGGATGATTATTATTCCATTCTGGCTAAGATGCTGCATGATCTGGTTTGTTAAAATTTCCCTTTCAGTTCAGTTCAGTTCAGTTACTCAGTCATGTCCGACACTTTGCGATCCCATGAATTGCAGCACGCCAGGCCTCCCTGTCCATCACCAACTCCCAGAGCTCACTCAGACTCACGTCCAACAAGTCAGTGATGCCATCCAGCCATCTCATCCTTGGTCGTCCCCTTCTCCTCCTGCCCCCAATTCCTCCCAGCATCAGAGTCTTTTCCAGTGAGTCAACTCTTCTCATGAGGTGGCAAAAGTACTGGAGTTTCAGCTTTAGCATCATTCCTTCCAAAGAAATCCCAGGGTTGATCTCCTTGCAGTCCAAGGGACTCTCAAGACTCTTCTCCAACACCACAGTTCAAAAGCATCAATTNAGGCCTGGTGTGCTGTGATTCATGGGGTCGCAAAGAGTCAGACACGACTGAGCGACTGAACCGAACTGAAACTTTAAAAAGTATTTAAAACGATTATTATCTTGACGTTTCTTTAAAAACTTTATAGAGAACTGGATTTAATGATCCTAGGTTTACCCTACAACATCAAGTTGTTCACTTATTTAAAGGCTTAATGTATTAAGATTTGACTGGAAAAAGAAATAGCAATGAAAAAAAGGAAAATTTGTCATACAGGTGAATACTTCTTGATTTATGTAAAATGTTTAATTAGCATATTAACGAAGCCCAAAAGGGAGGAAATGTCTGCAAATTATAAAATGTGTAACTCCATGTAAGCCTATCATGGGCTATTTTTTACAACTTTGGTTTGTGATTTCTGAGCCTAGTTGCAATGCCTCTTGAAAGAAACATCCTATGACATTTATTTTTGGAGAATCTGTACTGTTCCAGACACCCGAAGAGAGTAAGTGTAAATATGAGAATCATACTCTCTGTTCTCAAGGACCTTACAGTCTATCAGAGAGCAGAAGCCAAAACATAAACATCTTTAATACAAAGTACAGTGGGTTCAAAGTAACTCAGCTTTTGACCCATGTGAAGTCAGTAAAGAGGAAATCAGATACAACAGTGGGTAAAATTGAGTTTCACCAATGTGGTGGTGTTTGAGGGAGTCCCACGGAGTCTACCGGGTAGTGGGGCATTTGACAAGAAAGTTAAAAAACTCTTTATTGGGAATGCCCTTCTTTGCAACTCATCACATCTAGCTTCCTTTTAGGCTTTTTCACTAATTCTGGGACTTGTGTTGACATAGAATGAACTTAACTCAAAGCTAAGCAATTTCTTTGATAACTTTGGAAAATGAGTTTGGAACCCATGCCTAACCAAAGTTTTGGTCTGACTGCATATTACAGATATAGTCAGGACAAGTGAGTAAATCTCTTGGCCACAGTACGATCATGTTAGGATTTACCTTCACTGGCAACTTGAATTTATTTTATAACATAATCAATTTTGTTTGCCTTAAGTCATGGCAACCCACTCCAGTACTCTTGCCTGGAAAATCCCATGGATGGAGGGGCCTGGTAGGCTACAGTCCATGGGATTGCAAAGAGTCGGACACGACTGAACGACTTCACTTTCACTTTTCAGTTTCATGCATTGGAGCAGGAAATGGCAGCNCCCACTCCAGTACTCTTGCCTGGAAAATCCCATGGATGGAGGGGCCTGGTAGGCTACAGTCCATGGGATTGCAAAGAGTCGGACACGACTGAACGACTTCACTTTCACTTTTCAGTTTCATGCATTGGAGCAGGAAATGGCAGCCCACTCCAGTATTCTTGCCTGGAGAATCCCAGGGACAGAGGAGCCTGCCGTTTATGGGGTCGCACAGAGTCGGACCCAACTGAAGTAACTTAGCAGCAGCAAAGTCTCTTGAATGTGGACTAATATTGAGCAATAATATGTGCTATGGAAAATTTCAATTTATTTTGAATAAACATTCCATTAATGGAATGTTACCGTTATCTAATATGGAGGCTAGGAGATTGCAGAAATATTTTACATAGGTTATTCAGCTCCCTATATAAGAAAAAAAGAAAATAATGTTTAAAATATTATGAACATAACTTGAATTTAATTTCTTGTTTAATTGTTCAGAAAGCTCTTTGAAATTCTATCGGAGTTCTAATTTACCAAAAGATATAGGTGCTGTGATTCTTTATTTTCTAGGAAATAAATCATGGCCATTTGGCTTTTCTCGTAATTTCAGTTATAGATTAATGAAACTTGAATATCTCAACCATAAGATCAGAGTGTCTGGTTTTAAGCTACTATGTAAATCTATTATGTGAATTATATTTTTCTTTTAAAGCTTTAAATTACCAAGCTCATGGTGATTTGTTGTGATAAATATGACTTTTAAATTAAGTTAATATAGCCAAAATCAAGAAGCCAAAAATTCTATGGAATTTTTGACAGAATTAAATATGGGCAGGGGTTAAGCCCATATTTCTGTTTCATGGCTGCAGGTACTAGGATGACTAATAAATATTCCAGGGAGTGCACTGTTCACTTTGTCTAAGGTATTGATAAGTGAGGGTCATTATAATTTAGTGAGACCATTCTTACATCTGAGTGTCAGCCTGATGAAGAGCATATTGTATTAATATTAAAGTTCAGCTGTTCCACTGGCCTTCACTAGTCTCTATTATAGAATACTGTTCATTCTTAAATACTTAAATACCCTCCCAGAAAGTATAAAATATTCCATTCCAATATTATTAAATTTTATTTTTCAATATTTCTTGGCAATTAAAAATTTAGGCAGTTTGGTATTTAATTTATTTAGATGTATTTCCTGATCAGTGTTAAAGGTTCTTTGCTACCTCATCTATGAGATAAAAAGTGTATTTTTNCATTCCAATATTATTAAATTTTATTTTTCAATATTTCTTGGCAATTAAAAATTTAGGCAGTTTGGTATTTAATTTATTTAGATGTATTTCCTGATCAGTGTTAAAGGTTCTTTGCTACCTCATCTATGAGATAAAAAGTGTATTTTTATTTTTTTATGTGCAGTTTGGCAGATTCTTTCTGTACATTTTGTTTGAGTTTATTTTTCAAAGTGACTGCGTTAAGAAGATATACTACTATTCTTTAGATCTTACATATAACATGGTGAACAATAGCAGAAATCGCTGCAGATACTTTGACTTTGGGATGTCATCCATTTTTCCTGCAAGAACCTGATTTTGTGGCAATTTTCTACCACTAAAACGTTTGGACTGTTCTAAAAGGATAACTCTGGGAGATAGTGAAGGACAGGGAAGCCTGGCGTGCTCCAGTCCATGGAGTCACAAAGAGTCAGACATGATTTAGTGATTGAACAACTGAAAAGACCTTACAGTTTATTCTAAGGTGGACTCTGATTAAAATATTGCTGAGATAGTGATAAGCATAATAATGATTGGTAGTATTCATTATTCATTCAATGAAAGTTTTCATTGATCAGTCCAGTAACTCATAAATTGGTTGTATTATCAAATGTGTAAAAAAATTCACTCACAATCATTCTTTATTTGTTGTAATTTTTAAGTAGCCTATTTTATAATATAAAATAAATAAGCAAAGTACTGGGCCATTGTAATATTTCTATTTCGGTTGTGCCTAAGAAAATCTAACAGAATCTTTAGATGACTTCTGAAAATGTAAAAAGATTCCATCCTTTAGGATAAATGATACTGTGAATTAAAGAGTCTTAAGTATATGCTGAAAAGATAAGCAACTTTATTATAAGACTGAACCAAAAATAAGTCATCTGCAATAGAAAATTTCTTCGTATACTGTCAGTCATTTCAAAAGCATTTGGACTATTCGATGGTTTTTTTAAGCTAATCATAAGATTGCATAGCGTGTCCCCAAATCCTGAGCCATTGCATTGTTGGCTGTCAGTTATCTAAGATATTTCATTCCTTTATTTGCTTTTTCTTGTTAAGTCCCTGTGAGGTAGATTAGTGGAATTAAAATTTCTTCGAAACCAAAAGACAGCTCTAGAATTTCTTTCTCATTTTAGGGGGAATAATGCTGCCCCCAAATTTGGCTTCTGTCAAACAATTTATAAACTGTAAACACCATTAGATAATCTACTGTAATTATCTGGAATTCTTTCATAAGAGTTTGATACAGTTGAAAGGTCATTTTCTATGTATCTTCTTACTAAGTAGAGTGTAACTTAATAGGTAGCAGTATGTAAAATGGGCTTTAGTATTATTTCTGTACTCCCTGGTTCCTCAATTGCATCTTTTCTCCCCTTAAATTAAACATATTGCACTTCCATCTGCTGTAGTCTATAGATGATTCACATTTATTTTTGCAGGGATATTTTTCAAATGGGTTTAGGGAGCAGATGTTTTTGCATTGGTACCGCCTTCCTGTTCCTCATGCTTTCTGTCTATACAGGGGAAAATGCATTGCTCCTGTCCTTGGTGAATTTTGCATCTCTCTTTGATTTGGGCTGCCGCACTGTAATGCATGATAATGTGACAACTGCAGTGAAGCAAGACTGTCGCTTAGTTTACTAGTACTCAGTATCAGCATCCTCGCTGTGCTGCTGAGATTTGAAGAACTTCATCAGCTCTTGGTAATTCCCTCTAGGATTCTTGGGCAAAACCCTGAATCCAACCAAACCTCTCCTCTTCTAGTCTTCTGTTTCAGAACTGAGTTTAGACAATTTACGGACATATAAATGAAGTCATAAATACTAAGATACACACAGGAGGTATTTTTAGCACAGGTACATTTACCATATATTTTTCCCTGCTCTAGGATACAAATAAAACACCTCCATTTAACAAAATTGCATGTACAAATTGTTGTCAATCTTACCTATTTTTCTAGAACATGGTACCTCACAGAATATTTGGCAAACCTCTGCAACCAAAATTGTGTTCTGAATACAGGTGTAGTTTGATAGGGTCAGAAGAGGAAACTTAGTTTGATAGTTATCCATTGATGTCTAACAAATTACCCCAGAGTTAGCAGTTAAAACAGCTCACATTTTTTAGCTCATATAGTTTCTGAGAGTCAGGAATCCAGAAGTGGTTTAGCTGAGTGTTTCTGGCTCAGGATCTCTCACGAAACTATAGTTAAGATGTTAGGTGGGGCTGCAGTCATCTGAAGGTTTGACTGGTACTGTAGGATCTGATTTCAAACATGCTTGTTGACAAGAGTCTTTAGTTCCTTGTTGTCTGGAAGAGCTTTTAATTCCTTGTCCCTCTGTGGGCTGCCTTCTCTGGGGTCGCACAGAGTTGGACACGACTGATGCGACTTAGCAGCAGTGCCAAGTGAGGTGAGTACCTTTTGTCACTGGCATTCTCCAAAGTGAATGATTCAAGACAGAGAGAGAGAGACAAAGCTGGGAGCTGCTGTGTTTTGTATAACTTATTTGTGGACGTGATGCATCATTGTACTACATGCTATTGGAGCACCCAAGTTATAGTGTGTATTTATTACACAAAGTGTGTGAATACCAAAATGCAGGGATGATTAAGGGCCAACTTGGAGGCTGTCTGTCATAGTCATGAATTCATCTATATGCCACTTGTGACCTTAAATAAGTCACCAACTTTAATGAACTTCAGTTTCCTTATCACTTTTCCTACTGATGAGCTGAAATGTGATGATCTTATCAGATGATAGATGTAAAATCACTCTGTAAACATAAAATAGCATCCATTTATGAGGGTTAATTAAGGGACTGTCCTTATTTTTCAGAGTGATAAAAGCACGAGGGAGTAAGGAATAGAGGGAAATGGGAAAAAAGAAAGAAGAGAGAATGACAAATTAGAAAAGAAAGCATCTCAGTTAGCAGGGACCAGAGATCTTTACCCTGTTTTTGCTTCTCCTTCTTGTCTGTAAGTTTGCACACAAAATGGGTGCTTATGTCCTCAAAATTCATAACACCATCTTTTTGAGCATTACACAAAGAAAAGCTATTATGAGCTCTTCTTAGCTTGGGCAGATTTGATTAAAATCAAATGAATGTAAATCAGTCATCAAAAAGGCTAGATTTAAATCACCAGTGGTCATACTCCCTCATTACTTCATCAGAACCAGAATTGAATGCGGACCTCCATTATAAATGCTCTGCCATTTGTTAGGAAAGAACAGTAAGATAGTCATTAGTGTTTCCGTAAGCCACTGACCTTGGCTTAGTATAAACTAGAATCTAGAAAGTGGCTGTATTTATTATCATTTTTAATGTGTTTTCTGGAACTCATTTTTCCTATGGATGACTTTCTGCTTCATTTTAGCATCTAATTTGTGGAGACATCATCTTACTTTTAAGACCATTTTACCTTTCCTTTTTTCCCCTCAAGAAATAATTACAACAGATAATTCACATATTGTCTGTTCTTGCCTATCTCTTGCTTCTTAACATACTTGGTTCCTGACCTTCACATTATCTCATGTCTGAGATTCGTATTAGGAAAAGGATGAAAATCTGGTCATCCACCGCAGTCATTCCCTGGCCTTAAAACACATTTTTGCATTTGATTTGACCTTTCTGAAATGTCTTCTAAGTCAAAAAGCCTAAGTCAGAAGAGCCACATCAGCCTGCCCAGTTTCCATCCAGTAAAAACAGCTTTTTCTCACCAGTAACCTGCTTAGCCAGCCTGTATCCTTAGCTCGCATTCCTTCCTTCCCTCTCAGCTCTCTAGTCAATGAGTCCTGACGATGCTGATGCCAACTCTGCAGTTCCTTTAAATTTCCCCCTTCTTCCACCTCCGACTACTTTGTCCTTCTCTCTCACCCGTTTGCCATTTTAGTAGTCATGGTATTCCTTCCTCTTTCTTTCTTTTCTCTTCAGTCCATTCTCTCCATAGCTTCCAGTTGCCTTAAAACACATAAACACACACAGTACACACACAGTACACCACAGTACACACACACACTACACACACACGTACGTGATGTTATTCCCCGGCTGAAAACACACACACACACACGTGATGTTATTCCCCGGCTGACACACATACACGTGATGTTATTCCCTGGCTGATACACACACACACACACACACACGTGTTGTTATTCCCTGGCTGACACACACACACACACACACACACGTGATGTTATTCCCTGGCTGACACACACACACACACACACACACACACAC
>SJYV01042641.1:2234011-2259098 GCA_006410875.1 Neotragus pygmaeus
GGGGGCGGGGGATTCTTTGCTTCTAAAACCTTTCTAGATTATCTGGCTGGGGCCCTGTAAATTAGGCTGACAAAAGACAGATCAACAAAAGAAAAAAAGTTTATCAGCATGTGCACTGCACTTACCCATGGGAACTGTCAGATGGGTAACTCAAAGGGTTGGTTACAACTTGGGCTTCTGTAGCATCTTAGCAAAGAACAATGCATTTTTAGAGATGTCATAAGACAAAGGAAGAGAACCTTGAGTCTCTGAAACTGAAAGTGTTAGTTGCTCAGTCCTGTCCGACTCTTTGAGACCCTAAGGACTGTAGACCACCAGGCTCCTCTGTCCATGGAATTATCCAGGCAAGAATACTGGAGTGGGATGCCATTTCCTTCTCCAGGGGATCTTCCCGACCCAGGGATCAAACTCAGGTCTCCTGTATTACAGGCAGATTCTTTACTATCTGAGCCACAAAGGAAGCCNCCTCTGTCCATGGAATTATCCAGGCAAGAATACTGGAGTGGGATGCCATTTCCTTCTCCAGGGGATCTTCCCGACCCAGGGATCAAACTCAGGTCTCCTGTATTACAGGCAGATTCTTTACTATCTGAGCCACAAAGGAAGCCCCCTTGAGTCTTTAGGGGTGGCAAACTGTGGGAAGACAAGTATATGGCAAACTAATAGTTGCTAAAGACTGAAGTTTGCTATATGAGTTTCTTCTGGTGCTGAATTCAAGCTGATAAGGGTCTAAAGTTGTCTCCAGTGATTAACTCTTGTCCTTCTTAGTAGAGAGGAAACGGAGAATGATCTTTTTAAATTTATGTCCTGCTTTTAGTCAAATAGGGGGAGAACGGATATCTTTTTTTTTTGTATCTGCTTCTTCTTAATTGCCTTCAGCTCAAGACAATCCTTAGACTAAAGTGGCATATTTGGGGGTGGCTATTCTGCTGCCCTACAGACCCCAAAATGCACCAGCTGAGTGAGAGGGTGTCAGTTATTCTCAAGTCAGCCCCAAGAGAGGTGACACAGTGAGGTCATGAGACATTTTCTTTTCCTTGCCAGGAGGGTGGGGTCGTCGCACTGTTCAAGGTCTGCAGGCAGGACACTTTCCGGTGCCTCTACCCCCAGGCGCTCCGCACGTTGGCCTCCATCTGCTGCGTGGAGGAGGGTGTCCACCAGCTGGAGAAGGTAAGAGCGCAGCTGGCTAGCTGCGTGGAGACTGAGGTCCTGGAGGGGGTGGGTGGCTGGGGAAAGTGACCTCTTGGTGGACATCTGGTCCTCTTCCTGGAGCAAGTCCCTTGAGTCCCTCCTTTCCCCAGTATCATTCAGGTGGGGCTGCTGTGACCTTGACTGTGGCTGATGGAGACATGAAGGGGGCAGAGACTGAGGAGCTTGGCTGGAGAAGGCAGGGCCCAGAGGGACACTCAGCACTTCCTGGGTGGAGAGCCCAGGGGTGGGCCACTGCAGGAGGCAGATGAGTCGGATGGGCAGGGGGTGTCGAGGTTGAGGGTGGTTGGTTCTTCTCTTGTGGCACGNAGAAGGCAGGGCCCAGAGGGACACTCAGCACTTCCTGGGTGGAGAGCCCAGGGGTGGGCCACTGCAGGAGGCAGATGAGTCGGATGGGCAGGGGGTGTCGAGGTTGAGGGTGGTTGGTTCTTCTCTTGTGGCACGTCCCTGGCGTGAAGGGACGAGGATCTAGTCAGGACTCCTGTCTAGACAGGAGCAGGGTGTGCGTGGATGCCTGGGTAGGCAGCTGGGCTTCCTCCAAGAGGGCTTGGGGTAAGGGAAAGGAACGCTTGAGTCCGGGGGTGTGGTGGGTCACCACCGCTGGGGTGTCTGGGATTGGAGAGGTGGGGCGACCTGGCAGTCCCAGGTACCTGGCTCCAGGCCAACTTAGGGCGGCATGGCGGGTTCCAGCCCCCCCTCCCCACTCCCACACTCCCCGGGGTGGGAGGACTGAGCCTGCTTCTCCCACTTGGCCTCAATGGGCCCAAGCCTGCAGACAGCTCCTCAGGAATTCCAGCAGGAGGGTTGGAGGCTACGGCTGACACTTGGGGATTTTTCAATCATGTTTCAAGGAAAGATCCCATGGACGGGAGAGCCTGGTGGGCTGTCATCTATGGGGTGGCACAGAGTCGGACACGACTGAGCGCCTTCACTTCACTTCACTTTAAAGGAAAGATGCTGAAATTATTTTTATGGAAGAGAGGTAGAAAGTTATGGTATGTCCTGGTGCCAGTTGCCATGTCTGCAGGATTGGGGGTAGGTACCTTGAGTCTGTTCTCATAGCTTGGTCTGAATGGGGAGGGAGCGAGCAAACTGCTTCCTTTCCGCTGCATCCCAGCCCCACAGTCTGGTCCTGGCNTGACCCCCACGGACTGCAGCCCACCAGGCTCCTCTATCCACGGAATTCTCCAGGCAAGAATACTGGAGTGGGGTTTGCCATTTCCTTCTCCAGGGGATCTTCCCCACCCAAGGATCAAACTCTGGTCTCCCCAATTGCAGGCAAATTCTTTACCAACTGAGCCTCCAGGGAAGCTTGTACATTGTGTGTGGGACTCGCACCTAACGCGTACAACACGGAAATCTGCCACTTCAGCCCTTTCCCTCGCGGCTTCTCTCTCCAGCAGGAAAATAAAGATGAGGATATTGGGACGATCGGACTTCTGGCCACGACTTGATACAAAGTCTGATTCCCCTATTACCCTCGGAAATCTCTGGTCAGGAAGAGCCTGCAAGGCAGGGAGCTGCGTACTGTGAGGCAAGGCCCTCCCACCTCTGCTGGTCATTGTCTAGATGACCCGCTGCCGGCCAGAGGGAGCTGGTCCCGCAAGCTGAGAGCAGTGATGCGGTAGCCANTGCCCAGGAAACCTCCACCTTCCCCTCAGCCTTTTCACTTTAGTGCGGACTCCTAGACGGATGGCTGTTTTGCATTCTACCCGCCTCTTTCCAAATCTGCTCAGGTTATGGGACAGAGTCACAGGATCGTGGGCTCTGAGGTGCTTTTAGCTGAAGATGGAGTGTTCATGGGCAATCTACTCATTTTACAGATGAGAAGGATGTGACCCAAAATGGGCAAGTCATGGGGTCACACAGCAAAGTGGTAAAGGAGCGAAGGCCAGGCTTATGGACAGAGTGTTTCTTTCCTGTGGGTTCAGAAGAAGCCTTTGTGTGTGCGCTTGCTTAGGTGGCAAAAAGGAGACGAGACGGTGGCTAGACAGACAGACTCCATGAAGTAAATGCCTTGAGCACGTCCAGCTTCATGTGCTGAATAATCCTCTCTTCTCCCATAAAATCTTCCTCCTTAGAGAGTGGGAAATGGCCAGATGGGTTTGTTTCTTGTCTTCTTTCCTGCTGGTTGGCAGAAAGAAGGGAAGAAAGCAGAAGGGACTGGACTCACCAGTTCTCCAAAAGCAGTGGATTTCTTGGCTTATGAGTTTGCAGAGCAGCGGGAAAACTTCAATCCAGGAAAGAAAAACAGCGGAACTTTTTTTGTTTAGAGTGAAAACGTGAGCAGCCAGGAAGGCTGGGGGCAGTGTTTCCTTCCACCTTCCTGCGCGGTTCCCAAGCCAGAAGGTGAAAATGTGTCTTTCCCAGGCCAGATGGGCCGCTGCCCTGGGAGTCAGACCCCAACCCACCGAGCAAAAGGATGAGGGGAGTGCCCAGTGCCTGAGGGATTACTAAGCAGCCAGTGCTGACCTAGCCCCTTACATGCAGCCCTTCATTAAGCCTCCAGGACCTCCCGAGGTGAGCGCTCTTCCTATCTTCATCTTAAAGAAAGGAACTGGCTCAGCCAGTGTAAATGACTCACCTAAAATCACGTAGTAAGTTTTGGAGCTAGGATTTGGATCCTGTCTGCTTGCCTAATGCTCAGTCAATATCATTGACTCACTGGTTTAATAGATACTCTCAGAACACCCCCCCAAAAAATTCCTTTAGCTAAACCCAGACAGCTTTGCTGTTTCCGGCCAGTGTCCTAATCTTCCCCCTCCCCTAACTGGCACAGGAGAAAGTCACCCCCCTCTCTGGGCTCTTTCCCTCTCCAGGTCAGATTCGTTTCCATACACATACTTGTGAAACAAAGCTGTGCCAGGCAGTGGAAGGGATGGAGACTTGTCAGAAAGGAGCCCCTTTGTGGTCAGAAACAGCAACTACAGCTCTGCAGTCACAGAGCTTGCCAAGTGTCTCCATGGACAGCTTAATGTCATTTGATGCTTACCTTGAATGTACAAGCATACCCATTACACAGATAAAGAAACCGAGGCCCAGAGATATGAAGTGACATCTGCACAGACTCACACAGGTCATAATTCATTCATTCTGCAAACACTGATCAACTGTCTGCAGTTTGCCAGGCACTGTTTTATGTGCTGGGAGTATAGCAGTGAATGAAACAGACGACCACCCTGGTCCTCTCAGAGCTTACGTTCTAGTTCATGGGGTGGCAGGTTACAATCTGTGGGCCAAATCAGCCCGTTGTTTTTGGCATGTACAGCCCATGAGTTAAGTCATTTTAAAATGATTATAAAAATATGAGAGGAATAACATTTTATGTCACATGAAAATTATGTGAAGTTCACATTTTTGATCCATAAAGTTTTAATGGAACACTGCCAGGCTCCTTCGTTTAGGTATTGTAAATGTCTGGTTTCTCTACAAGAGCATAATTGGATAATTGCAAGAGAACATGCAGTCAGAAGTATTTACCACCTGGCCCTCTACAGAAAATGTTTATCCACCCCTAATCTAACAGGTAATAAGGACATCATGGCCATGGCTAAAAAGACAATGAAAGTGAAAATGAAGTTGCTCAGTCGTGTCCAACTCTTTGCGACCCCATGGACTGTAGCCTACTAGGCTCCTTCGCCATGGGGTTTTCCAGGCAAGGGCACTGGAGTGGGTTGCCATTTCCTTCTCCAGAAAAAGACAATAATTAACATTTATTGAGTACTTGGTTTGTGCAAGCACTTGGCTAGACTGCTCCTTTCATGGTGTCACTTAATCATTAACCCATCAGTGCTGATATCATCCATGTCATCTATAGAAGGAAGGAAGACTCAGAGAAGTGAAGCAACTTGCTCAAGGGTACAAGATGGCCTGGTGGTCATTTGATCCAGGATCACAAAGAGTCGGACACTACTGAGCGACTGAGCATGCACTGATGAGCCGGAGCCAGCCTGGGTTGTGAGCCATCATGCCCACCCAGGATTCAGCTCCAGTGTGTGAGGTCAAAGTCCATGCTCTTTTCCTCCACATCACACTGTTTCCAATGTTGTGAGAAGTTCTAGAGACGCCCAGGGGGTCCTGGGTCACCTGTCCCTCCCCCAGGTCCCGCTCACACCCTGTGACCTGAGTGCCGAGTGCTGGCCTCAGACGCTCCGGTGAGGTCGCCACTGTCTGTGCTTAGGGTGGAAGGTGAAGAAGTCTGGGGATGGGCCGGATCGCAGAAGCCACAGCACGATAGGCTGGGTGGAGGCACAAGTAGACAGCAGGTGCCCGGGGGCTCTTGCCCACTGCCCACTCACCAGGCACAGCTCATGCCTTCCTTAGATAATGTCACAGCCTCAGCCTGCCCTGATTTACTGGCCTCGCCTCCTCCGCGAGCCTCCTGTAGTTAATTGCCACAAGAAACGCGCAAAATTTGGTGAAATCCATCTTTGTCTGCGGCTACCCACCCCCTCCCCTTCCCACCAACCTTGGAGCGGTTCATTAAGTCATGCACAGACCCCGGCAGAGTGTGAGTCTATCAGGTCACCAGATGCCCCATCCATCCTCAGCCCTGCTGTGTGATGCTGGAGCTCTGTCGGGCTTGAAGCATTCACATGGCCATAGGCTCACTTAGTCACCTGCTTCTTCTTTCTCTGTCATCCAGCCGTTCACTTACTTTCAAGTCGCTTGCTTCCTTGCTCGCACACTCAGTCCATCACCATCTCATCCTGCTACTAATTCATTCTGTCATCACGCGTTTGTTGTGAACTGTCCAGCGTGCTGAGGAAACTGTGGCCTCTGAGAGCCAGGCTCTTCTGGATGCGAATCCAGGCTTGTCTACCTACGAACTTGGACACATTTCCCTGGGCAAGTTACTTAACTTCTCAGAGGTGCAGTTTCTTCATCCATCAATGTGCACGATGAAATCTACCTCCCAGGGCCGTCAGAGATGAAGAGATGCACAGCAGTGTGGTTCCTGGCTTCCACTGGGCACTGAATAAATGGCAGCTGTTATGATTATGGTGCAGGTAATTCCAGTTGCTGGGGTTTTGGACATCAGTGGCCTGATGGAGAAGGGAAGGCTGGCCTGTCAGCATGGCCAAAGATGCTACCCCGGGAACAGTGAGCAGAAGCGTGGAACACGAGTTCCCCCAGCCTTTCCACTTTACAGGGAGGAAACTGGGACTCAGCTCGTGAAGGTGGAGTTTGGGTTCAAAGCCTGGCTTGTTTCCAAAGCCCAGTTCTTTACACTCTGTGACCCCGGGAAGAGCTGGCCCTTTTGAGGTTGGCACCACCGGGCAGTGGCTCTCAGGGAAGTAGGCTCTGGGTATTGGTCTGGAAAGGGGGGCAGGCATGGAAATTCCTGAGCAGGTGTGGAGCTGCAAGCTGTCAAGAGCAAAGTCCTCTCCAGAGGTGTCTGAAGGGTCTTCCAAGCCTCCATTCTTTCTTTCCAGAGGTCCAGTTCCTCCTGTTCCCCCTGGGGCAGTGGGTTTCAGGAAGTCTGTCCTCCCCCACCGTGTGCCCTCAGCAAACAGTCACCCCTCATTCCCCAGTCCCTGTGCTGGGCTCTGGGAGGAAGAAACAAGTAACTGTTCCCTGCCGCCCACCTGGGGTGGCCACGGGGTGGCCCCATGGGCGTCAGAAGCCGCAGGCCAGTGGCCTCATGTGTGCCCGGGGAGCTGGTGACGGCAGCGGCAGGAGGCAGTGGAGCTGGCCAGAGGACCGAGGCCGAGCCCCCAGGCAGGCCAGGGGAAAGTGGCCTCGGCAGAGGGAGTCCGCAGCTAGGTCAGTGGGGCTCTGAGTCTTTTAGGAGCTCAGTGAATTGGGGAAGCCCAGAAGAGAAGGCAGCATTCTCTGGACTCACTTTGGAGAAGATGGGATGAAGAAAATGAGGGCCAAAGAGAGAGTGAGGACCCCAGAGCCACACAGCTGGGTGAGAACAGATGGACCCAACTCCATCTGGTCATCAGGTGACCAAACCCACCTGGACTGGTCAGGGCAGCCTTGGGGAGGACTAGAGCTGGGACGGTGGACTGGCATCACCAAGGGGAGCACTGCCAGTCTGCAGGGAGGACTGCCACTCTGTGGGGAGGCTGCAAGGGGCTAGAGAGCAAGTGGTTCCTCTCTGAACCTCCGTTTCCTCTTTACGGGGTTGCCACGGTGAGGTGATGCAGCAGTGTGGGTGGGGCCTGCGTGGATGCAGAACTCGCCTTTGTCTGTGTCCTTTCCTTCTTTCCTGACCTGTTTGTCTTCACCTTTCTGTGTTAGTCTGGGGAAACCCTGCAACACCCCCAGAAATCCTGAGTCCTGGGGTTTGACAGTGACCCTGGCAGACTTCCAGTGTTCTGATTGGCTCATGAGATGGTCAGGGCACCGCTGGTGCAGAGGCCGGGGCTGGACAGGGCTAGGGGCCAGGGTGGGGTTGGAGGTGGGTGGGGACTAGAGCCAGACTGGGGCCCGGGGTCCAGGTGAGGGGCTGGGGCTGTGGGGCAGGAACCTAGAGCCTAGGGCCACAGGGGTCTCTCCAAGCCTAGTGCTCAAATGGCCTGAGACAACCTCCAAGAGAGTTCTGGTAATTGCCTCTTCCAGCCATGATACCAGAGACAGTCTTACTTTCGAAAGAGATGTCTTTATTCCCCCCTCCCTCTTATTTCATTTTTTCAAATAAGGAGTCCATCCTGTGTTGCAGCCAAGAAGAGAGTTTAATGAAAATCGATGGAGAAATTAAAGATGAACAGCGGGGAGGGAAGGACGGCTCAACTTCAAGTCTGAGAAGAGAACCATCAGTGATGAGGGATGGGGCCACGGCTGCCTGTCTCCACGCAGCTCTCTTATCCTGTTTCCTGGGGCAGCTTCTTGGGACTGAGTTGCCCTGACATCTGAAGGGCCAGGCTGGAGACAGGGAGGCCTGGACCCAGAAACCCTGGGCAGGAGGGAACTGGGTGGGGAGGCTCTGTCTCTCCAGCTGCTGTCTTACAGGAGTTTCTTTCCACTGCCTGCTTCTTGTAGGGCTGCAGATGGTCAGAAATAAGTCACATCTGAAAAAAAAAANCCAGCAGATGTTGGCAATTTGATCTCTGGTTCCTCTGCCTTTTCTAAAACCAGCTTGAACATCTGGAATTTCATGGTTCACATACTGCTGAAGCTTGGCTTGGGGAATTTTGAGCATTACTTTACTAGTGTGTGAGATGAGTGCAATTGTACAGTTGTTTGAGCATTCTTTGGCATTACTTTTCTTTGGGATTGGAATGAAAACTGACCTTTTCCAGTCCTGTGGCCACTGCTGAGTTTTCCAAATTTGCTGACATATTGAGTGCAACACTCACAGCATCATCTTCATACTAGCTCCTAATTGATTTAGCAAATCTCTCCAGAGAAGAGGGTCAGAGCATTCTGCCGTATACAAAAAGAAGTGAGTAACAATAACAGCGCTGACTCTGCAGGCAAGGGGAGATGTAACTTGCCTTACCATTAGCCGTCTATCAGCTGCCATCACAGTGCAGTTAGTGTTGGAGAGGGGGCCATCCAGCCAAGCCAGAACAGAGCACGAGGCTCCAGTGTTAACAAGAATTAATTTCTGCTTCCCACCATGTCGGGAGTGACCCACAGCTCCTCTGGAGTCATGAGAATGGATCAAGTGGGATGTGGACCTGGAGAGGCACTCATGCCCCATCAGATGATGTGCAGGAATCTCTCACAGGAGAGATTTGAAAGGAGCTAGAAAGACATCCCTCCTTTCAGTGCCCTCCCTTTCAACAAAAGACATGCTGCTTTGGGCCCAGACAGCTTCCATTGAGTCAGCCTTCTTGATCCTCCAGGGTTCCCTTGAGGTCATCAGAGAATCAATACAGTCAAAAGCTTTTTTTTTTTTTTTTAATTAGTCTCATATCTTTTTTGGCCTCTTCTGTGAAGTATTGCTTATTATTGACCTTGAAGTCCTCCTCTACCAAGCTTGACAACGGGGTTCATGGCCCAATCTCAAGCTTTTATAATGTTTTCCAGATGTCAGGAGTGGCCTGGGAGATAAAATGCATGGCCAATAGCAACCTCCCTTCTGCCGACTCAGGGTCTGGGTGAGTGTCCTTCCTGAAGTCCCTGTCACCTGGCTCAGGAAGATGGCCGGGCTTTCATCTTTTTCCTGTGTAATCTCTCAGACCTTATCATAATTTAAAGGCTTCCTAGATGCCCTTTCATGGTTTGCGACAGACAAGTAGCATAATGACTCCTCCCAGCCTGCCTACATTGTCTTCAGAGTCCCAGCATGGGTCTTGTCCGGGGTTCATCCCCACTTGCCTGATAAGTTTGGGGGTACTGACTGGCAGCTAGCAGGCTATCTGAGGGCCTCCTGGCATTGCTCAGTGCTTGCTCCTTTTCATCACGGGTACAACAGAGGGCCAGAGTAACCACGACGTCCCGCCAGGTGAGAGAGAATGTCAACCCCAGCCTGGTCAGTTCATCCTTAAACTTGTCAGTGTTCTTTGAGAAGGGGACACGCCCTTGAGTCGTCACTCGACTCCCAGCAGCTGGGAGTCTTCTACTTCCCAGAAGAATTAAAAGCCTTTGTGGGGCGGAGGTGGGGGCTGTCTTTGAGCTCGATTGGAGGCTTCCTGGGGAAAGCTCTGGAGGTTCCAATTTGGGAGCGTTCTGATTTGACAAGGTAAGACGGAAGTCGAGGGGCTGAAGGCAGTGATGAAAGGAAAAGAATGGGGGCCTGAGAAGGGGGTTTGGGGGGCCAATGGCTCGCCGCCGGTTGAAAGACGGGGGTCCCTGGGAAGGTCTTGCTCCAAGTCTCTTGGGGGCAGCACAGGAACAGAAGGTCCTCACTCAACGACAGGAACCCCTCAGTCAGGACTCTCAATAAAGTCTCATAAAGAGGGCACATACCCGACCTCCCTCCATTTTTGAGACTTCTTACCATATTGGTCCAACTGCAAACTGGGGTCCAAGTTTAAAGGATCCCCCATGCTAGGGCCACCTCTCCTGGTCACCTGAGGCACGGTGGTGTCAGGCTGCATTGCAAAAGAAAATCAGGGTTTTTTTTAAAACTGTCTCCACAATCTTCTATTGTTGAGAATGAAGCCCTGAGGAGAATCTGTGGGGATTCCCTGGGCATTTTCTATGTTTCCATATAAGCCTGGAGGCTAACAATGAGAGCCCCTGGGAACTCGAGGCCTGGTATAACCACCAAGGGGATCACAGAATTCCCTTCTCAGAGTCAGACACACAGACCAGGGGTTTCCAGGATGAAGGGGATGGGAGTGTAGGCCTGAGGTCCAAGGGATAGGAAAAGAGGGATAAAAAACAACTGAAAAGGGAAAGAGACAGAGATTGCCTTTTCTACTCACCCGCTACATATGTCTATCCAGGCACCCACCCTGGGGCTTCCAGAAAGGGCCAGCGAAGGAGGGAGCACCCCATCCACTGCCTGCCAGGTCCTCCAGCCCAGAATCCAGCCAGTTGTACCGTTGTGAAAGTGAAAGTGTTAGTTGAAGTGTCTCATTCTTTGTGACCCCCACGGACTGCAGCCCACCAGGCTCCTCTATCCACGGAATTCTCCAGGCAAGAATACTGGAGTCGGGTTTGCCATTTCCTTCTCCAAGGGATCTTCCCCACCCAGGGATCAAACTCTGGTCTCCCCAATTGCAGGCAAATTCTTTACCAACTGAGCCTCCAGGGAAGCTTGTACGTTGTGTGTGGGACTCGCACCTAACGCGTACAACACAGAAATCTGCCACTTCAGCCCTTTCCCTCGAGGCTTCTCTCTCCAGCAGGAAAATAAAGATGAGGATATTGGGACGATCGGACTTCTGGCCACGACTTGATACAATGTCTGATTCCCCTATTACCCTCGGAAATCTCTGGTCAGGAAGAGCCTGCAAGGCAGGGAGCTGCGTGCTGTGAGGCAAGGCCCTCCCACCTCTGCTGGTCATTGTCTAGATGACTCGCTGCCGGCCAGAGGGAGCTGGTCCCGCAAGCTGAGAGCAGTGATGCGGTAGCCGCCCACGGTCTGACCTCTCGGAAGGACAGGATATAAAGGAGAGGATGGAGAGGGGATAGTAGCAGCTGTCAGGAGAAGGAAGGGGCAAAGGGGAGAAGGAAGTGCTGTCTGAATGAGGGTCCTGAAGCCCCCAGGGGCCAGGAAGGCAGACTTACCAAACGTGGGGGCGGCTAGGATTTTGGTCCTTTTGTGTCTTGTTCATAATTTGCTCCAACTGGGCATGCACTCAGTTATTTTTACTCCATGCTCCATTACTCTGGGAGAAAATTTAACTGCCACTGTTTAATGATTTTGGAATGTTGTGGAAGCAACCTGGTTTCCTTACTTCTAACAGAAATACAATTTTAAACAGCCCCTATATTCACCAATTATGAGGTGCAATACTTTACGCCTGCCACTTCAGCTATTATGATGACTCTGGGGAACCCTAAACTTGACTCTCTGGGAGTGAAGGGAAATAACTTTGCTGGCATTTCTGCACGGAATTAAAGGGCAACAGCGGCCAAACTTGAGTCATGGTCCAAAGGGATATTTCTCCAAATGAAAACAGAAAAACTGGCTAGAGAAGCTCAACAATTGGCCTCAAAAGAAAAAATAAAAAAGGAAAATGGAGGTCAAAAGTTAAACAACTGCTCTTGTGAAAGATCTCTGGTTTAGACCAATTTATTCCTTCTCAGATCCAGATTGCCAGTTTCACTACCTGCTCTGCAACAATGGATTGAACGCTATTTTCTCCGTTAGTGAAGGCAATGGTAGGACTCGCCAGCAGAGGGCACCAGAGGTACATTGAAGGAAGAACAGGCGCCACCCGCGTGTAGTGTTTGGCTTTTTTTTCCTGCTGCACAGGGCGTGAGCAGCGGCGGCCTAAGAAGACATCCAATGATGCTTTACCCCTGGTGCTCACGCTCCCAGGTCTCCCTTAGGTGATCTCGCTGACCTCCCTGGGTCCAGTAACCACATTCTTGGATCCTACCGATACCGCCTCATGGACTTCAGGTCTTGCTGCTGCGGCACCACCGCCACAGACTTTGTACAACCCCTGCAGCTGTTGCGGTTTACCCACAACCACCCCGATTCAGACACTGCACACTCCGGCTCGCAAATGAAGTGGCATTGGATCTCTCAGCAGCACCAGCTGGAGTTATGTTTTCTGCTTTTCTCCATGTCTGTGAACCACCTCTGGCCCAAGCCATCAAGTAGGCAGAAATGACACCTTCTCCAACGAGGTCTGAACCTCAGCCTTGGGAGGGTGGCCCCTCTTCCAAGCGTATCCTTCCTTGGGTAAGTTTCCCTCAGACCTAAGATACCTGTTGAGTTCTCATGGTGTCTTTAAATAATGGCTCCCCAATGGAGTATATTATTAAAATACTTATTTAAATTACTCTGTAATCCCTGTTCTCCTGATTGGACCTGGACGATATAAGGCCGCAGACACAAGCTAAAGGAGGGCCACCGCTGCTACTGTGCCGAATGGCACAGGAGTCTGAATTTACGACTTGGTAAACCATAATGAGCAGTTCAAGTGGACGGCCACCTGACATCCCACGGTAAAACATTCCGTCTCTACTAGATCCCAGTAACACACCATTTCTCAAAAGATACATAAAAATTAGGTTCATAACTTTGAAAAGAACCTTTGCAAGTAAGTGGCCCTGATGCTTTTGCTTCCTTGAAAGTATTACTCGCTCAGTTGTGTCTGACTTTTTGCAATCCCATGGACTGTAGCCCGCCAGGCTCCTCTGTCCATGGGATTCTCCAGGCAAGAATACTGGAGTGGGTTGCCGTGCCCTCCTCCAGGGGATCTTCCCGACCAGGGATTGAACCCCAGTCTCCTATATTGCAGAGAGATCCTTTACTGTCTAAGCCACCAGGGAAGCCCTTAGCTTCACGGTACACCTCCTCTTGGTAAACAGGAATCTGAACACACTAAAGCAGGTATCCAGCTTTCAAAGGGAGAAGTAGTAAGAGAAAGACCGGATTCAACAATTCCTGAGTAAATGCCACTAGGACAAGTCATAGGCTAGCTGAAGTCTATGAAGGAGGAAGGAGCAAAGTAGGGGAGAGGTTCAGGTCAACTGAAAGAGCAGAAGGGAAAACGGATGCTCTCTAAGCTGGGGTCTTGAGACACAACTCGCAGGCTCTCAGGGCTTTATGGGTCTTTGACTGCTTTTAGATGACTGAGAGTCTTTTTTAAGTTAGATACAGCAGAAGTTGAAACTGAAAATAGAGAAAACACCAGACATAATTAGGATGATTCAGGTGCAGATGATTTATTATTTCATAGTTTAAACCCTCAGCAGTGACAACAGAGGGGACATAGAAATATGCTTGGTTTTTTTTTTCCCTTCTTGGTTTAGGCCAGTTTCTGGTGATTTATTTGGTACTATCGTCTCTATAGGGCAAGATCATCAGTGACTGTCGCTATAAGGGAAAACAAGATAAAGCACAAAATGAAATAACAGTGTTACTATTTTTTTGAGCCCACATATTTCTAATACAAGCAATTTATTTAAAAGGCATGGAAACTGAAGAGAGAGGATCAAGTAAATAATAATCAATTCCAGAAAAAAATAATCCTCTGTTAACTCAGCTGCAAATAGTCTTAGTCTGTGTCTTCCTAAAATATCCTAAGTGCTTATTTATCAATTTTTGGTAACTATTTAGGTCAATAAAGCAAAGTGCCTTTAAAATTCCATTCTAAGTATATAAACTGATTTTAGTTTAGAACAAAAAAGAAAGAGATACAATATTTCTAAGTACAATCACATTTTATAAAGGATAAAAACACAAACACACATGCACACACCTGTCTATACATCTATATATTGAAATAATTTAACAANTACTGCTGCTGTATTACCACAATCTTAAACCAGGAAAATTTTGACAAATGCTGGACTTGGTTCTTCTTCTTTTAGAGCTACAAACTGTCAGATGGCTCTGACGTAACAGTTGTATGACTATTCTTCAGGGCTGTCACAATATGGTAATGACCTGAAAGTGAAAGTGTTAGTAGCTCGGTTGTATCCGACTCCTTGTGAACCCGTGGACTGCAACCCATGAGACTCTTCTGTCATGGGATTCTCTAGGAAAGAATACTGGAGTGGGTAGTCGTTCTGTTCCCCATGGGGTCTTCCAGACCCAATGATTGAACCTAGGTGTCCCTCATTGCAGGCGGATTCTTTACCTTCTGAGCCACCAAGGAAGCCTAGAAACCAGGAAGGTGTGAGTCTTTGGTTTCAGAGTGAAATGGGAGTTGGAGTTGAGTTGGAGAAGAGGCCTTGCCTCTTTTAGTCAACAGTTCAGTGGCTTTTAATTAGTTTATACATTTGTATAACTACCACCCCCATAAAGGTAGGTAACAGTTCTGAAACTCTAGAAAGTTTCCTCCTAACCTTTTGCAAAAATCTCCCCATCTTGCACCCCCAGGTAACCACTGATCTAATTTCTATCTTTAGAGATGAATTTTGCTGATTTTAGAAATTTGTGTAAGTTGAATAATACAGAAGGTACCTTTTTGATCTACCTTCACTTTGCTCCGCATATAGTTTTTGAGATTCATTCATGCTGGAATGTTTTAAATCAGGACTTTAGCCTAGGTGGCTGATTTTGTCTGAAGACACCTATAGGTACACCTGAGTCTCTGACATTGTCACTATCTGTTCTTGGCTCAATCTTTTAAACTTTACTAAGAAGCACAAGGTTGAAGTAATGAAACTTATTGTCAATATAATGGAGGTGAAGTGAACGTTGTTATGTAATTTTGTCAGCATAAATTGATCTACTTGGAATCATTGTGTTGATAATCCATAAGGATATTCTTCCTAGAAAAATCTTGACAGTGTGAAACTTCTAAAGGATACTATCCTCCTACTCTTTTAGTTTTCAACTTCGGGGAAATATTTCTGGAAAATTCAAATGCTCACAACCTGAAAGAAACAGTTATTCACCTGAAGGCTATGAGTTGCCTAACCTTTACATGCTTTCTGATAGAACCCAAATATATTTTGCAAAACAGTGCTTTCTTGCTGAATATAAACATATAGATTATTTAAGATGGGCATGCATAAGCAGTAAAGTGAAAAAACAGTCTTTCTGAGTTTCCCTTGTGTTGTTTTTCATTCAAGTCTCTATTCAGTTCAGTTCAGCCGTGCAGTCGTGTCCGACTCTTTGCGACCCCGTGGACAGCAGCATACCTGGCCTGCCTGTCCATCACCAACTCCCGGAGTTTACTCAAGTTTCTAGAGTGTATGTTAAGAGTTTAGGGTAACCTCTGGTTAGTTTGGGGTCCTCTCTTTACATAAATGTTGAAGTACTCTATACCATGTTTTTTTTTCTACCTCTCTTGCTTTCATTTTTTGTTTCTAGCTTCTTATAATCCATTACACTCTATCTTGCATTTGTTGAGGTGGCAGCTAGTATAGGAACATTAAACGCAGTGTGAAATTTTGATGTTCAGAATACATGTTGGCCAAATTCTATATTAGGGAAAGGTCTGAGTTAATTACAATAATGCTTTCTCAGCCCTAGAAACTGGGCTATACCTGATAGGTATATAGAATTCATAGGAAATGCCCTCAAAGAGCTTACCTATCATAGATGCATATGCATGCATGCAATGATTACTTTATTGGCAGCTATGCCAACGTACACACTCTATTTTGTTTTACATCATTATCATTGCCTGCTGCTTACCACTATATACCTTGCTAATGGTGTGGTTTCTCTGGCTTGTTAATTTCATGGCCAAATAATATGTAATTTATCACACACTTTAGTGTAGAAGACAGAGTCCATAAATTTCTGTATGCTTTTTTCCCCTTTCGGAATGTGTTAAACAGAGATCAGCCAAAGTAATAAATTTATTTCAAATGCATTTGATAGCTAAACATCAATTAGGACTGATGGGCAGTATTTCTTCTTCAAGAAACATAACTATTTTTTAAGACTAAACCACTGAATGTGGGTTTACTGAACATGGGACTCTGTTCACTGGGATCCCTTCTTAGAAAAATAAAAGAAAACTTGAATTGGATATGTGTGACTTATTCAAGTTGTAACTAATTAGATACACCTTGGCTAACTTAATTTGTCAGAATCATTTAGTATTTTACTCACTTCCTTCCCCTTTCCCGAGTCTCATGAGAATGGATCATGAGTATCTTAAAACATAGTAAATCATCTTTCATCCTTATAAATCTAACTATAAAATCACACTTTCCTTATCAAGTGTAACTCACTGTCTTTTAGAGTAATTGTGGTTTTAATTCTCTACAAAGTTGAAACCAGCAGAGAGCAACATTTTCATGGAGTCACCACATTCTAGACCTTTAGAAAGAAGACTTTAGAATTAAGAACAAATACATCATTTTACAGCTAAAGCAGCTGAAGCCTAGAGTAGGAAGGTGACCATCCAGGTCAGGTAAAGAGGTTGGCGATCAGGTTTCAAGCTGAGAAAGAGTCTATGGGGACCCAGTCTGAGCAGTTCAAACACTGAAAGAAGACCACTGTGTTCTGGGAAGGCTGGCATCTGGCCTCAGTGTAGGATTTCAGATAGAGAGTGGGCCCAGGGGGAACTGAGCCTCTGCCGTGGGCAGAGGAGTCCATCTCATCTCCGAAAAGTGCCACTGACCTCAGAATGGGTGGAATAAGCAATGAATTCTAGTCCACCTGAGAAAGCAGGCCAATCTGATTAACTCTGAGTTTAGGTTTATCTTTCATACTTCTTGAGAAAGAACTTGGACAAGGCCAAGTCAAGTGCAGCCTCTTGAATTTCACATCCGGTATTTATTGGTGGAGGTGCTTAAATCCTCCAAATGATTCCAGTATTTTAATTTTACTCTGTATTTAATTCCAACAGTCCTATGACTACTTAATGAGCAAATAACTGGAATTGAAAAGAATGTGAATGTATTTTTAGTGTGAGGATGGGTGAAGTGGAGCAGTCTGGAAGAGGGAACCAATAAAAAGGGATCTTGGTAAATAAAAATATCTTTTAGAAACGGAGAGGAATTTGGAAGGAAATTAGTGCCTGACACCATACTCTTCTCTTTGCATGTTTAGAAGCTCGTTTCTGATTTTATTTTCACAACAGATCTCCTTGTGATGAATTGTATTTGACCTCCACACTGTTAATCTCCTGGACATATTGTGAAGTTTTGAGAAGAAGCAGGTATTAGAATTTGTCTTGAGAGCAGCTGTAAACATTTCCTGGAACCCCCCTAGGGTAGAAAAAAAAGGAAAGGAAAATGGAAACAAGGGATAAAGACAGCTAATAATATTGGAGATTTGTGATATCTCTTTTTGAAATGGTTTCCCTGGTGGTTCAGGCAGTAAAGAATCCACCTGCAATGTGGAAGACATGGGTTCGATCCCTGGGTTGGGAAGATCCCTGGAGAAGGGAACAACTACCCACTCCAGTATTCTGGCCTGGAGAATTCCATGAACAGAGGAGCCTGGTGGGCTACAGTCCATGGGGTCACAAAGAGTCGGACACAGCTGAGCACTTTCAATTCACTTTTTGAAACTAAATAGAGGTCAGCACTTGACTGTTTCTTGATCATGGTTTGTTTTCATTTATTCCAGTTGATAGAATATTATGTCATCTTCAGTTTCAATATGAGTGCTTGTCTTGCTTCCATTTGTATTATTCATGCAAACGTTGATTGAACTGGTGACCCCAAGTTATCAAGAAAACATTAAATACACTGAATACATTTGTTAATTTTAGAAAAAATTAATGAGTGAAGGTTAAAATACTCTTCTGAAATTTGTCACTTAAAAAAATTCTAATATGCATACCTCATTGCCTAATAATGCCAGAAAACTGAAAAATTCCTATGTATTAATGAGTCTGTATATTTTTGGACAGGTATGACTATTACCAAATGTAACAGCCCAGTTTGCTGTCCATGTTCATGTTCTGTCTCCAAGAAAGTTGTAGCTTCTGTTGTTTCCATTAGTTCATTGGATATCAGAGGTAAATTTATGAAGCTATACTANTCTGTATATTTTTGGACAGGTATGACTATTACCAAATGTAACAGCCCAGTTTGCTGTCCATGTTCATGTTCTGTCTCCAAGAAAGTTGTAGCTTCTGTTGTTTCCATTAGTTCATTGGATATCAGAGGTAAATTTATGAAGCTATACTAACTTTTACATAAAAAAAAAAATTGAAGTGTAGTCGATTTACAGTGTTGGGTGTCAGGTGTACAGGTAAGTAATTCAGTTATGTGTGTGTGTGTATGTATTTTTTTCCATTACAGTTTATTACAATGTATTGAGTAAGTTCTCTGTGCTATACAGTGGGTTCTTATTGTTTATTTTATATATAATATACACTTACTTTGAATGTGTGATCCACGCTGGCCAGACA
The DNA here is from genome assembly GCA_006410875.1 of Neotragus pygmaeus. Taxonomy (NCBI): domain Eukaryota; kingdom Metazoa; phylum Chordata; class Mammalia; order Artiodactyla; family Bovidae; genus Neotragus; species Neotragus pygmaeus. The sequence continues at coordinate 2,252,575 of SJYV01042641.1, forward strand.
ACATGATTATGTTCACTTATAATCGTTTTAGGTACAACCTCAAAGTCTTTGATAAGATATTTTAAAAATAATTTTAGCCTGTGTGTGTTCTAATTCCATTGGTAGTTATTAGAGATATGGTTTTGCACTAATTATTTCTCTTTTTTGTTCTTGGCCAATTACAAAAATTATTTTTATTTTCTGGTTGGTTTGCTAGATGTTTATGACTACAGTAAAAATGTTAAATTTTGTCTCATCTTAAAACACGATCTGAATTAGCAATGAATATTGTGCTATACATAGAGGCTGTGACATATATATAGTTTCTAACTTCATAAACACATAATCTAGAAGGTAACACAGACACATATGTAACAACTGCATTGGTTTACTGAGTGAAATAGTGAGATGGATAAAGAGCTAGCAAGCCTTGAACAGCCAAATCAGCTTCAAAAATAGACGTGCAGTTATTTTAAAATATTTTAAACATTTTTCCAGCTACATGCAGAAAATAGTGTAGAAAAGGCATGGTTCTTACTATAAGCAATTTAGCATTTTGACATTCTGAGCATCCTCATAATGAAATTAAGTCCAGAAGAAGTTTTTTCTCCATGATCTCTTGAAATGGTCCTTGTTCATCCACAATATTTCCCATAATAACAAAGGTGCTTCCAAGGGCAGGAAACTTGAACATTATTAAAGTTTCATAAAGCAAAGTCAATTTTAAGAACATAATGTCCCCAAACTGACAAAGGTCTTGAAAAATAATTTCAAGGGAAGCATAAATTATTTTCTGCTTGTCAAAGGGCAAAAATATTTAGGATGAGCTAGTGAATAGTAGAGTTTTAGAGTGGAGAATATCCTTAAAATAGTACATAGATTTATACTGTCAGTAGAGGCTAACTACATAGGGTTATTTATATTTAAACAAATTTTAAAATTAAAAATGCAGTTTCTCAGTTGGATTTGCCATATTTCAAAAATATTTATTAGCTACATGTGGCTAGTGAATACTGCATTGGATAGTACAGATACAAAACATTTTCATTATCATAGAAAATTCTGTTGAGCAGTACTAAATATATACTCAGATATTCACAGAGGAGGCAACCAAGTCTCAAGGAAGTAATAAAACTTCCAGAGGTCACACAGCTATGTTTTTAAAGAAACACACAGAATGACACAAAGGAAGTAGTAACAGAGGCATTAAAGAAACCCAGTAAGTTTCTGGAACAGATAAAGTAGAGTTTAATAGTGCAGGCTTAGTTGTTAGCAGGATTGAAGCTCATGATCATTAGGAAGACCTACCTGACTGAATTTGGACATTTAAAATTTTGTGCAGTGAATTAAAAACAGCAAAATATTTCAATTTTAATGAAAAGCTGCCAGCTCCATATTTTTAGCCATTGCTGTGCTTCCAGATTATGTTTATCACTTTAATATACAAGGCACCACTCTGAAGTTTGGTNTTACATGTTTATTTTCTGTGCAAGTTTGTATTCTCTTTTTGAGTAGATAAGTGTTTTGTAATTTTGAAATACTTGGAGTGTTATATATTGTGGTTTTACGGTACACTGTCTTAGGATGGAGAGGGCTCAGTAGAGTTCTTGTCATTATAAAGTTCTGTATGTTTAGTCTTTACTTGAAACAAATCTATGACATATCTGCTGAAGACAAGGAGAAAAATAGTTTAAAAACTGCAATTGATAACAGAANTGTGGTTTTACGGTACACTGTCTTAGGATGGAGAGGGCTCAGTAGAGTTCTTGTCATTATAAAGTTCTGTATGTTTAGTCTTTACTTGAAACAAATCTATGACATATCTGCTGAAGACAAGGAGAAAAATAGTTTAAAAACTGCAATTGATAACAGAAAATTGTATGTATAATGCATTTATTATGTAATTATAAAATTAACAAATGACCATGGTAGAAATTTTGAAAATCTGCCAGACAGAATAGAAATTTACAAAATTGGGGGTAAATTTCAGAGTATAAAATTGTCCATGAATATCAGTGCTTTCACATTTTCCAAGACTTAAAAAAGACTCTGCTTCTTAAGATTGCACTCGTGGTATTTTATTTTAATGATCTTTTCATTATGAGGACATTACATACAAATCAGTAAAAAAAGAAAGGCATATAAATTGCTGATGTTTCAGGTAGCCACATGACATAAAGTGGGAAAGGTCAACAAGCTTAAAGAACATGGATTAGCTTCTCTTTAATTGCTTACATAATTCTGATAATTAGTTTCTTGCAGATAAAGGAATTAAGGGGGAATCTAATTCAAGAAAAAAAAATGCATGAACCTCAGGCCTTCTTGAAGCTGAGTATATAATACCACAAAATGTATTATAACTTTCCACGACCATGCTTTCTTATTACCTGTCAGGGAAGGAGTATTGTACTGCAAAGAATTTTCCTGAAGGGAGGTGCTTCCCACACAGTTCAGTTGCTCAGTCGTGTCCGACTCTTTACGACTCCATGAATCGCAGCACGCCAGGCCTACCTGTCCATCACCACCTCCAGGAGTTCACTCAGACTCACGTCCATCGAGTCCGTGATGCCATCCAGCCATCTCATCCTCGGTCATCCCCTTCTCCTCCTGCCCCCAATCCCTCCCAACATCAGTCTTTTCCAATGACTCTTCAACTCTGCTCATAGATTTATACTGTCAGTAGAGGCTAACTACATGAGGTTATTTATGTTTAAACAAATTTTAAAATTAAAAATGTAGTTTCTCAGTTGGATTTGCCATATTTCAAAGATATTTATTAGCTACATGTGGCCAGTGAATACTGCATTGGATAGTACAGATACAAAACATTTTCATTATCATAGAAAATTCTGTTAAGCAATACTAAATATATACCCAGATATTCACAGAGGAGGCAACCAAGTCTCAAGGAAGTAATAAAACTTCCAGAGGCATTAAAGAAACCCAGTAAGTTTCTGGAACAGATAAAGTAGAGTTTACTAGTGCAGACTTAGTTGTTAGCAGGATTGAAGCTCATGATCATCAGGAAGACCTACCTGACTGAATTTGGACATTTAAAAATGTATGCAGTGAATTAAAAACAAAAATATTTTGTGAAATATTTTAATGAAAAGCTGCCAGCTCCATATTTTTAGCCATTGCTGTGCTTCCAGATTATGTTTATCACTTTAATATACAAGGCACCACTCTGAAGTTTGGTTTATCTGACCCCAAGAAATGAAAAAATCTTGTGGGTGTTATGGCTGTATTTGAAAAGGTTGATTTTTAAATGCATCATGCAGACTGGCCCTGTTTTTAGAGGGACTTCTGCCACCACATAGTCAAAATGTGAACTTTTTTCTCACTTTGCAAAAGTCAAAGATAGTCCCTGCATTTTTATTGTTTCATTGAAATCCAAATATTATTTTTCCATTTTCTAACTTGTTTTCATCACAGTGTGATCAACTGTTGTCAAGAAAGGAAAGGTTAGATTTATCAAAGTTTGATAAAGGCCCTCTAAATAATTGAACCCTCAGGAGAAACAATCCTCATGTATTCTTTTTCTGTTGCTTCAATATCTTCATAAAAAGTCATTTCAATGTTTGGACCTGTAGCAAAGATTCTGTGAAGTGCTTATCCTCCTCGGAGGTCCAGAAAGCTTATGAGTCTGTGGATAAAGGTAGGTAAGGAAATAGAGACAGGGAGGATGGAGAGAGACTTGATGCTGAGATAGGACAATGTTCTAAAACCTCCTTGGGTTGAAGGTAGGGGAGCAGAAATACCCATGAGTAATCTAGAGTAAAAGTTAAATAATCAAGGAGATGAATACTATGAAGGAATATGGTAACTTCCCTCCTAGAAATAAAAGTTACCCTTATTAATTCTCTTCCTTTTGCCCCAGAAAAGTGTTAGTTAGGTCTTGAGAGGGCTATTATTGCCAGAAATGGAAAAGGCAGTTTGAAGAGACTAGCTTGGAGCAGAGAGAGCAAGAAACCAGAGCCAGCAGACGGAAAGCAGACTTCACGGAAGTCTCCAACTCAACCTCCAAGTCCAAGTCCAAAAGGGCTCACATGGGAATTGAGGAAGACTGGCACAGAGGGCAAAGTTACTGAAGTTACAGTACTTATTATGGGATTGAACTCCTGAAAAGCCTTCCTGTAGCTTCAGACCTATTCAAGAATCCTTTATGTCCTGCTGATTCCCAGTGAGTGGCTCACGGCTTCAAGACCTCTTCTCCAGGCTAAAGAACTATTTGTAATATACCCTGCCTCTATTTTGTACTTTGGCACCCCAGACAGGGAAACTTGATCCATTTTCAGATTCTATTGCTTTTACCCCAGCCCTCGAAATGCTGCAGGCAGCCAGTCTCAGCTAGAGGGAGCCACTTAGCCCAGGGTCACATCACCCCTTCCTACAACGCCCTTCATCCAATGACAAGTGTAAAAATATAAAGGTTAAGACATCCTACTGAAGTGGGACATCCTCCTGAAGAGGTCATCTCATTTTAAGAACTCTCCCTCAAAGGGTCACCTGAGGTTTCCTGAGGCTGCAACACAGCTTTATTTCTACCTTTGCCCAATCTGATGTCCTTTTTCTTCCTTACATTGTTGATTCCAAGAGTTGTCCCTGGTTAATCTCTTGGACATTAATCACTGTCTCAGGGTTAGCTCTGAACATGGTGGCATTTATTTTAAGATTTGGAGGGCATACCTAGGCTTTGGTGTGCAGCAGCGCCAAATTGCACAAATATTTCCTTCTATTTCTCTCTCTCATCTCTGTTTCCATTTTCTCTCTGCTAGATTAGCCAGGGGACTCCCAAGTTCTTCATTCTGTAGTCCTGGTACCAAGATTCTCCTGGAAATTATAAACGTATTCACCTTCTACATCAAGTACTTCTTATTTTTTCCCTAGCAACATAAATCATCCTTAAAAGGAATTAGAGCGTCAAATCTTAAATATATTTTAGTTTCTCCACCGCTTTATACATTAAATGCTCTTTCCTGGAGACTGCTTCTGACATTGGCCTTCACTGTGCTCTCAAACAGCCTCATTTGGAAGCTACTCTTGTTCCCAAATGATGCCTTCTGCTGGTCTCCTGAAGATCTTAAGTATGCCCTGCCTCCACCATTTGGTACAGTTCAGTAGTTGCCTACCTCAAGGTAATAGGGTATCTTTTGGAAGCTTTATTCTTTCATCATTTACACACACGTACATATATATATATATATATATATATGATTACATATATTATATAATTCTAATACTGAAGCATCTATGTGACCACACCTTTATGTGCAACCCACAGGCTTTGCCACCATATGTTTTCATTCAGTTCAGTTTAGTTGCTCAGACGTGTCCGACTCTTTGTGACCCTATGAACTGCAGCACACCAGGCCACCCTGTCTATCACCAACTCCCAGAGTCTACCCAAACCCGTGTCCATTGAGTCAGTGATGCCATCCAACCATCTCATCCTTCATCGTCCCCTTCTCCTCCTGCCCTCAATCTTTCCCAGCTTCAGGGTCTTTTCAAATGAGTCAGCTCTTCACATAAGGTGACCAAGGTATTGGAGTTTCAGCTTCAACATCAGTCCTACCAATGAACACCCAGGACTGATCTCCTTTGGGATGGACTGGTTGGATCTCCTTGTAGTCCAAGGGACTCTCAAGAGTCTACCCCAACACCACAGTTCAAAAACATCAATTCTTCTGTGCTCAGTTTTCTTTATAGTTCAACTTTCACATCCATACATAACTACTGGCAAAACCATAGCCTTGCTAGATGAACCATTGTTGAGAAAGTAATGTCTTTTTAATATGCTATCCAGGTTGGTCATAACTTTCCTTCCAAGGAGTAAGCGTCTTTTAATTTCATGATTGCAGTCACCATCTGCAGTGATTTTGGAGCCCAAAAAATAGCCATTGTTTCTACTGTTTCCCCATCTATTTGCTATGAAGTGATGGGACCAAATGCCATTATCTTAGTTTTCTGAATGTTGAGCTTTAAGCCAACTTTTCCACTCTCCCCTTTCACTTTCATCAGGAGGAACTCCTCTTCACTTTCTGCCATAAGGATGGTATCATCTGCATATCTGAGGTTATTGATATTTCTTCTGGCAATCTTGATTCCTGCTTGTGCTTCCTTCAGCCCAGCATTTCTCATGATGTACTCTGCATATAAATTAAATAAGAAGGGTGACAATATACAGCCTTGACGTACTCCTTTTCCTATTTGGAACCAGTCTGTTGTTCCATGTCCAATTCTAACTGCTGCTTCCTGACCTGCATATAGGTTTCTCAAGAGGCAGGTCAGGTGGTCTGGTATTCCCATCTCTCAGAATTTTCCACAGTTTGTTGTGATCCACATAGTCAAAAGCTTTGGCATAGTCAATAAAGCAGAAATAGATGTTTTTCTGGAACTCTCTTGGTTTTTCAATGATCCAGCAGATGTTTGCAATTTGATTTCTGGTTCCTCTGCCTTTTCTAAAACCAGCTTGAACATCTGGAAGTTCACAGTTCACGTTTTGCTGAAGCCTGGCTTGGAGAATTTTGAGCATTACTTTACTA
>SJYV01042642.1:0-17113 GCA_006410875.1 Neotragus pygmaeus
TCCTCCAGGGAACTTCCTGACCCAGAGATCAAAACTGCATCTCTTGCATCTCCCACGTTGGCAGGCAGGTTGTTTACCACTAATGTCGCCTGCAAAGCCCATGACTAGGACTACTCAATACTATAAATAAATATGCGTCATAATTGTCACTCTTTTAAAATTTTAATCTCAATCCATATTAGAGGATCACATGAGTTAGAATTCTTGATATTCATGTCTTTTTTTCCAAGAAAACATATGACATAGGTTTGAGCTTTTGGAACAATATATGCTTCATTTTCTAAACCAATTTGGTTTCATGGTACATAATAATGACAATTTCTTCTTAACACAATTTAGAAGTTGAATCCTGGGGTTATTTATTGCTTTCAACCAACATTTGCTGTTGGACAAAAGGAGAATTTTATTTGAATGATGATGTAAGAATGGAGAATCTTTGTAAGACAGGGAAAATTGCTGAAAGGAAAAAAATGTAAAAAAAGAAAAGAAATAAAAAGCCATTTATTATAATTATAGGTTTAGGTGATCAAAGGTGAAGACATAGGTTTATGTCTTCACAGATAAGACAGAGAATTTTACCACCTCATTATATGAGCATGCGTTCTCTTGTCTCTACTAACACCTTCACTTGTTTCCTCGAACTTTCCCAAGTTTGAATAAAAGTAAACATAGTGCATCCTTTTTTGCTGCCATCTGTAATTGTACTATGTGTTCCGAGCCGTGTCCCCTCTAGAGCTAGAGACATGGACCCCAAAACCATGCCTGTGACTGAATTGCACAGAACTATACACACCCACACACAAATGAATGCATCCATGACTGGTGAAATCTTAATAAGCTCAATGTATTATACCGATATTAATTTTGATATTGTGCTATAATTATGTGTGATGTTAACATCAGGGAGATGGGGGCAAAGATGTATATTTCCTTGCACCTTCTTGTGAATCTACAATTATTGCAAAATTAAAAGTCAAAAAAATACATGCAGAACAGAGTGAATGCAGAAACTGATGTGAAAATCTAATCACTAAAAAAATCTTCAAAAATGGGAAAAAAATCAATTACAAATTATCAAGGAGGTATTAACTGTGGAATTGATATAAAACTTCAATATAAAGGCTTTTCAAACTTTTTTTTTTAATTATTGGTCTGTCTTACACTTTTACCTATCATTTATACATGATTTTCTAGCATCAAAAATTGGTCACATTGAAAATATTGGTTCCTTGATTTATGCGGATCTTATATATGTTAGCATATTTCATTATATAGTATAGAAATCACATTCATTAATATCCCCACTATATTATGAAAAAAGGCATGAAGTGTTGGAAGCTATAAAGCTCATAGTGCAGTCAAGTAACCAAGACAGCATAAGTCTTTCAAAATTATAATTTTGCTAAAAGTTCACATTTAATCGTTGGCAATAAATGCTATTGTTGTTTAACAAGTGGCAACAAACCTAGCATCTGAAAATAACGCATGTTTGTTGTCTCATACCTACCAGGGATTAGGAGACCAAGGCCCAGTTTAGCTGGGACCTCTGCTCAGGGTCTCTTAGGCTGTGATCCAGATGTCCACCAGGCTGATCCAGATGTCTACCAGGTTGTAGCTAACTTCCAAGTTCATTCAGCTTGTTGACAACATTCATTTCCTGTGGTTCCAGCTTTTTGCTGGCTGTCCAGTGGACTCCTCTCTCAGTTCCTAGAATCCACCTGCAATTCCCAGGGCTCCGAAATTCCATGCCAAGTGAATTTCTCCAACACAGGCACATGGGCTCTTGCTTCATCAAGCCTGGAAGGGGAATGTCTAGCTCTATCTGCTAGTCAGTCATACACATAACAAAATAACAGGAATGGTAATACCATATCCTTTTTTGTAATCTGTAAGTCAGAAGCAGGTAACATCACAGGTCCACATTCAAGGGGAAGGGATTACATGAAGTATAAATACCAGGAAGGGAACTGTTGGGAGCAGTACCTTAGGGTCTGATTGCCACAAATACTGTGAGCTGTTTTCCTTAAAATGACAGGCTCATTTAATTCATTGTTGAAGAAATGTCTGCTGAATACCCATCTGACTAACCACAGTTCGGCTCTCAGTTATTCTTTCAAGTAAAAAAAAAGCTTATGCTTCATAAAAAACAGCTAGTTCAGATAAAAATTGAGTGGCCCAAAGGCTTTTTCTTTAGATAATTATCACGCTTTGAAAGGCAGGAGAAATGACATATATATTACCCATTTTGTCACATGGAATTACCAACTAAAGCATATATTGAAGAGTGGAAATGTATTTAAAGGACATTCTTAACTGGAACTGGCACTGCTCTCTGCAAGTGGATGATAGGTGAAGAATGCAATGATTGCTCCTTTTCAGAGAAGGCAAGTCAGAAGATAACAGTGAGTAATTTTCACAAAGAGTAAGGAATCCCTCACCTCTGATGCTCTTGGTTCTGAGAACCAAAACTTTTCTGAAGCTGCCTTCCCTATTTAATGATATTTTTGTTTTTGTTGACCCCTCTGTAGATAACAGATTTCTGCTTAAAAAAAAAATTTACACATAAATCACTAATTTTCCAATTTCTGTGAGAATTTGGCATATAAATGGATAGTAGGCTGAGCTTTTTTTCATTTTAATAGTTTGATCTTTCTCAAATTCTTCAGAAGCTGTTTAGCCTTCCTTCAATCTGACCCTTCTTCAGCACATGACAGCCTTGAGAGGTTACTTTTATTGAGATGGTAAATTTGTGAGGTTTTGGGTTTTTTTTAATTTATTGATTTATTTTAATTGTTAGGTTTTAAATCTTCCCCATCTCATGGCCTTGCCTCAGGGACCAATGCGGCTGGGCTGAGAAAGGAGTTGCCTTATTTTTGCAAATCCAGTCACATTATGGATAGCATGCTAGACCAGAAATCTCAAAGTATGACCTGCAGGTCCCTTGTTGGGGGCAAGAAGGGCGAGGTCCCTGAAATTTTATCGGGGAGTCAAGACATTGCAAAATAATAAGACTTTTCACTGAACGTTTATTGCATAAATGATTCAATATAAATGAAGGCAAAGAGTACAATTCTTGGTACTTTAGCAAGAATCAAGGCAGTAGCACCAAGCTGTGCTAGTAAACAAGTTATGAAATTATTTCATCCATATCTGATTTACAAATCTTACAGAGTAAACAGTTAAGAGAAACATTCAAATGATTGATATAATCCACTGCTATTTAGGATCTATTAAGCTCTGAAATGTGAAATCCTATGGACATATCATTTACTAAAGGATGTGTTACCATCTTTATAGACCAATAATTTGCTAAGTGGAATCCTGCTAGGTGATGGTGACCAAGTTAGCTAAGAACAGTAGCAAGATGCTGATGGTAACAAAGATAGTCATCTTAGAACACCAAAGCATGTTCCTTGAGTGCCAGAGCCAACACTTGACTCACCGAGACAGCCCTCATGCCCAGAATTCCCTGTGCAGCCCCTAAACCCAAGGCTGCCAGTGCTCTTTCTCCCTCCAATATTGGGATATTGGGTTGCACTGCCTCTACTGGGCCAATCAGAGGGTTAAAATCCCACAAAAATGAATCAGGAACAGAATCTGTGTATAGAGAAGCAGTCATAAATATGCCAGTGTAGGGAATGCACCAGAGTTCTAATTGCTCAGCCATGGGTACATTTCTGTCTTACCATGCTTCTTTTCCATATTCTGGGTTCCAAAGGCTTACATTTAAATTTAAATAGCCAGGTATGACTAGTGGCTACTGTATTGAACAGCCTAGTTCCAGAACCAGTTCTAGGGCCTCTAAAATGGTGCTTTAGGTCAATTTCAAGTTTCCTACACTGATCCATCATATGATTTCTCTGACCTAGGCACAGATTTCCATCATGAGGCAGTCTTCTCTCTCTTTTGGCATCTCGTGACATGTCCCATCCTGAATCCCCACAGAACAGAATCTACGATAAAGTCTTCTGTGCAACTAATTTCTTCTTTGAGAATGTAATCCTGCAGAGGAGGAAGAAGGGATTAAGGAAGAGTGAAACTAGGCCAAAGAAAACACAAATTTGTTACAAAGAATATGTAACAAAGTAGACAGCCATCAAGGGCATTTAACTGACAATATTTTTGATTTGCATTTATCTGATAGTTAATTATGTTAAGCATCTTTTATATATCTGTTGACCATTTGTATGTCTTCATCAGAGAAATGTCTGTTCAAGTCCTTTGCTTATTTTTAAAATTAGGTTATTTGTTTTCTACTGAATTGTAGGAGTTCTTTATATATTTTGGAAATTAATCCCTTATGAGATATATGGTTTCCATTCTGTAGGCTGCCTTTTCACTCTGTTGATCCTTCACTGTATAGAAGTTTTTTAATTTGGTGTAGTTTTTCATGACTATCTTCGCTTTTGTTGCCTGTGCTTTTGGCTTCACATCCATGAAGTCACTGTCAATACCAGTGTATTCCCCTATGTTTTCTTGTAAGTAGTGGAAGGTAGTAGTCCAAAGTCCACATTTTTATTTATTTATTTATTTATTTATTTTGGCATGTAGATAGCCCTTTCTCCCATTACCATTTGTTGAAGAGGCTATTCTTTCCATATTATGTGTCCTTATCACTCTTGTCAAAGATTGGTTGGCTGTATACATGTGAATTTATTTCTGGGCTTTCTATTCTGTTCCATTGGTCTATAAGTCTTTATAGAATTGTAAAGTAATTAACCTCCAATTGAATTAAATAAATTTATATTAAAAAAAGAAGTACAATACTGTTTTGATTATTGCTGCTTTGTAATATATTTTGAAGTTGGAAACTGTGTTGCCTCCAGCCTTGCTTTTTTTTTTCTCAAGATTATTTATGGAAATTCTGGCTCTTTTGTGGTTCTAAATAGATATTATTAAAAGAATAAAGGATAAGTGTTGAGGTCAAGGAGAAATTAGAATCCTTATACATTAATGGTGGGAATGTAAAATAAACAGCTGTGGAAAAAGTAGAGATACCTCAGAAAAACAAAAATAGAGCTACCATATGATCTGACTTCACATTTGTGGGACTATATCCAAAGAATTTAATCAAATTTTCTGTTGATGAGCAGGACTATGTTCCCTCCCTGTTGTGTGTCCTGAGAACAAACTAAGATGGAGGTAATGAAGATAATGGCAACCTCTTTCAAAAGGTCCCATGCACACAATGCTGCACTCAGTGCCCCTGACCCTGCAGCAGGCCACCGCCAACGAATGCCCCTGCCGGATACTCCTGGACACTCACAGGCAAGTCTGGGTCAATCTCTTGGAGGGTCACTGCTCCTCTCTCATGGGTACTGGTGCACACAAAGTTTTGTTTGTGCCCTCTGTGAGTCTGTTTCCCCAGTCATGTGTAAGTTCTGGCAGCTCTGTGTGGAGTTAATGGTGACCTCCTCCAAAAGGGCTTATGCCACACCCAGGTCTGCTGCACCCAGAGCCCCTGCCCCTGCGACAGGCCACTGTGGAGGCATACTTCCACAAGAGACACTCAAACACTCAAAGGCAGGTCTGACTCAGTCTCTGTAGGGTCTCCTGGTGCACACAAGGTTTTGCTTGAGCCCTCCAAATGTCTCTGGTAGGTATGGGGTATGATTCTAAATGCAATATTGCCTCTCTTACCATCTTGTTTGGGCTTCTCCTTTGCTCTTGGACATGGGGCATCTTTTTGTCAGGGGAGCCAACATTTTCTTGTCAATGGTTGTTCAGCAGTGAGTTTTACTTTTGGAGTTCTTTGAGAGTTCTTGCAGGAGAAGATGAGCACATGACCTTCTACTCTGCCATCTTTTTAAAAACTGGATTAAAGATTTACTGTACATGGCCCCACCAATCAGAACAGGACCCAGTTTCCCCCACAGTCAGTTTTTCCCATCAGGAAGCTTCCATAAGCCTCTTCCATGAGGGCAGACAGAATGAAAACCACAATCACAGAAAACTAATCAAACTGATCACATGGATCACAGCTTTGTCTAACTCAGTGAAACTATGAACCATGCTGTGTAGGGTCACCCAAGAAGGAAGGGTCATGTGGAGAGTTCTGACAAAACGTGGTCCACTCCAGGAGGGAATGGAAAACCACTTCAGTACTCTTGCCTTGAGAACCCCATGAACAGTATAAAAAGACAAAAAGATATGATACTGAAAGATAAACTCCCCAGGTCGGTAGGTGCCTAATATACTGCTGGAGAAGAGTGGAAAAATAATGCCAGAAAAAATGAAGAGATGGAGCCAAGCAAAAACAACATCCAGCTGTGAACGTGCCTGGTGATGGAAGTAAAGTCTGATGCTGATGCTGTAAAGAACAATATTGTGTATGAACCTGGAATGTTAGGTCCATGAATCAAGGTAAATTGGAAGTGGTCAAACAGCAGATGGCAAGAGTGAACATCAACATTTTAGGAATCAGTGAACCAAAATGGACTGGAATGGGAGAATTTAACTCAGATGACCATTTTATCTACTACTCTGAGCAAGAATCCCTTAGAAGAAATGGCACAACCTTCATAGTCAACAAAAGAGCCTGAAATGCAGTACTTGGGTGCAATCTCAAGAATGGCAGAATGATTGCTGTTTGTTTCCAAGGCAAACCATTCCATATCACAGTAATCCAAGTCTATGCCCCGACCACTAATGCTAAAGAAGCTGAAGTTGAATGGTTCTAGGAAAACCTATAAGACTTTCTAGAACTAAAACGCAAAAAAGATGTCCTCTTCATTATAGGGGGCTGGAATGAAAAAGCTGGAGTCAAGAGATACATGGAGTAACAGGCAAATTTGGCCTTGGAGTACAAAAGGAAGCAGGGCAAGGCTAACAGAGTTTTGCCAAGAGAATGCACTGGTCATAGCAAACACTCTCTTCCAAAAACACAAGAGAGGATTCTACACCTAGACATAACCAGATGGTCAATACTGAAATCAAATGGATTATATTCTTTGCAGCTAAAGATGGAAAAGCTCTATACAGTCAACAAAAACAAGACCAGGAACTGACTGTGGCTCAGATCATGAACTCATTATGGTCAAATTCAGACTTAAATTGAACGAAGCAGGGAAAACCACCAGACCATTCAGGTATGACCTAAATCAAATCCCTTGTGATTATACAGTGGAAGTGAGAAATAGATTCCAGGGATTAGATCTGAGAGACAGAGTGCCTGAAAAACTATGGACAGAGGTTCGTGACATGGTACAGGAGGCATGATCTAGACCATCCCCAAGAAAAAGAAGTGCAAAGAGGCAAAATGGTTGTCTGAGGAGGCCTTACAAATAGCTGAGAAAACAGAAGTGAAAGGCAAAGGAGAAAAGGAGAAATACACCCATCTGAAGGCAGAGTTCCAATGAATAGCAAAGAGAAATAAGAAATCCTTCTTCAGTGATTAATGCAAAGAAATAGAGGAACACAATAGAATGGGAAACACTAGCTATCTCTTCAAGAAAATTAAAGATACCAAGGGAACATTTCATGCAAAGATGGACACAATAAAGGAGAGAAATGTTAGGGACCTAACAGAAGCAGAAGATATTAAGAAGAGGTGGCAAGAGCACACAGAAAAAAAGATCTTCACGACCCAGATAATCATGATGGTGTGATAACTCACACTCACTTAAAGCCAGACATCCTGGAATGTGAAGTCAAGTGGGTNTGGAGTAACAGGCAAATTTGGCCTTGGAGTACAAAAGGAAGCAGGGCAAGGCTAACAGAGTTTTGCCAAGAGAATGCACTGGTCATAGCAAACACTCTCTTCCAAAAACAAAAGAGAGGATTCTACACCTAGACATAACCAGATGGTCAATACTGAAATCAAATGGATTATATTCTTTGCAGCTAAAGATGGAAAAGCTCTATACAGTCAACAAAAACAAGACCAGGAACTGACTGTGGCTCAGATCATGAACTCATTATGGTCAAATTCAGACTTAAATTGAACAAAGCAGGGAAAACCACCAGACCATTCAGGTATGACCTAAATCAAATCCCTTGTGATTATACAGTGGAAGTGAGAAATAGATTCCAGGGATTAGATCTGAGAGACAGAGTGCCTGAAAAACTATGGACAGAGGTTCGTGACATGGTACAGGAGGCATGATCAAGACCATCCCCAAGAAAAAGAAGTGCAAAGAGGCAAAATGGTTGTCTGAGGAGGCCTTACAAATAGCTGAGAAAACAGAAGTGAAAGGCAAAGGAGAAAAGGAGAAATACACCCATCTGAAGGCAGAGTTCCAATGAATAGCAAAGAGAAATAAGAAATCCTTCTTCAGTGATCAATGCAAAGAAATAGAGGAACACAATAGAATGGGAAACACTAGCTATCTCTTCAAGAAAATTAAAGATACCAAGGGAACATTTCATGCAAAGATGGACACAATAAAGGAGAGAAATGTTAGGGACCTAACAGAAGCAGAAGATATTAAGAAGAGGTGGCAAGAGCACACAGAAAAAAAGATCTTCACGACCCAGATAATCATGATGGTGTGATAACTCACACTCACTTAAAGCCAGACATCCTGGAATGTGAAGTCAAGTGGGCCTTAGAAAGCATCACTATGAACAAAGCTAGTGGAAGTGAAGGAATACCAGTTGAGCTATTTCAAATCCTAAAAGATGATGCTATGAAAGTGCTGCACTCAATATGCCAGAAAATTTGGAAAACTCAGAAGTGGCCACAGGACTGGAAAAGGTCAGTTTTCATTTCAATCCCTTAGAAAGGCAATGCCAAAGAATCTTCAAACTACTGCACAATTGCATTCATCTCACACACTAGCAAAGTAATGCTCAAAATTCTCCAAGCCAGGCTTCAACAGTACATGAGCCATGAGCTTCCAGATGTTCAAGCTGGATTTATGAAAGGCAGAGGAACCAGAGATCAAATTGCCAAAATCCATCGGAGAAGGCAATGGCATCCCACTCCAGTACTCTTGCCTGGAAACTCCCATGGATGGAGGAGCCTGGTAGGCTGCAGTCCATGGGGTCGCTGAGTGACTTCACTTTCACTTTTCACTTTCATGCATTGGAGAAGGAAATGGCAACCCACTCCAGTGTTCTTGCCTGGAGAATCCCGGGGATGACGGGGCCCAATGGGCTGCCATCTGTGGGGTCGCACAGAGTCGGACACAACTGAAGTGACTTAGCAGCATTGGATCATCAAGAAAGCAAGAGAGCTCCAAATAAATCACATCTACTTCTGCTTTTTTGACCACACCAAAGCCTTTGACTATGTGAATCACCACAAACTGTGGGAAATTCTTCAAGAGATGGGAATACCAGACCACCTCAGCTGCCTCCTGAGAAATCTGTATGTAAGTCAAGAAGCAACTTTTAGAACTGGACATGGAACAACAGACTAGTTCCATATCAGAAAAGGAGTACATCAAGGCTGTATATTGTCACCCTTCTTATTTAACTTATATGCAGAGTACATCATGTGAAATGCCAGGCTGGATGAAGCACAAGCTGGAATCAAGACTTCAAGGAGAAATATTAATAATCTCAGATACACAGATAACACCACACTTATTACAGAAAGTGCAGAATAACTAAAGGGCCTTTTGATGAAAATGAAAAAGTTGGTGTAATACTCAACATTCACCAAACTGAAAGCATGGCATCTGATCCCAACACTTCATGGCAAATGGATGGGGAAACAATGGAAACAATGATAGGCTTTTATTTTCTTGGGCTTCAAAATCACTGCAGATGGTAACTGGTAACTGCAGCCATGAAATTAAAAAAACAGTTGCTCCTTGGAAGAAAAGCTATGGCCAAACTAGACAGCATATTAAAAAGCAGAGACATTACTTTGCCAACAAAGGTCCATCTAGTGAAGGCTATGGTTTTTGCAGTTGTCATGTATGGTGTGAGAGTTGGACAATAAAGAAAGCTGAGCACCGAAGAGTTGATGTTTTTGAACTGTAGTGTTGGAGGAGACTCTAGAGAGGCCCGTGGACTTCAAGGAGATCAAACCAGTCCATCCTAAAGGAAATCAGTTCTGACTATTCATTGGAAGTACTGATGCTGAAGTTGAAGCTCCAATACTTTGTCCACTTAATGCAAAGAACTGACTCATTGGTAAAGACCCTGATGCTGGGAAAGATTGAAGGCAGTAAGAGAAGGGGATAACAGAATATGAGTTGGTTGGATGGCATCACCAACTCTATGGATATGAGTTTGAGCAAGCTCTGGGAGTTAGTGAGGGACAGGGAAGCCTGACATGCTGCAGTCCATGGGGTCACAAAAAGTCGGACACAACTGAGTAACTGAACTGAACTGATCCAAGAGAATTTAGATTATCATCTCCAGGAGGTAGCTACACACCCATGTCCTCTTTAGCACTATTTATAGTAGTCAAGATATGGAAACAATACAATTGTCCATTAGCAGATTAATAGACAGAGAAAATATGGACCTAAACAAAGTAGGATACTAGTTGCCCTTTAAAATGAAAGTAATCTTGCCATTCTCAACAACATGGATGAACCTGGAGAACATTATGCTAAGTGAAATAAGCCAGTTACATGAGGACAAATGCTGTATGATTCCATTTATAGAAGGCATTTAAAATAGACTCATAGAAGCAGAGAATATAATGGTGTTTTCTATGGGTGAAGTAGTAGGGCAAATGGAGCATTGTTATTCAGTGTTTCAGTTATGCTATATGATTAAAATCTAGAGATCAGTTCTCCAACATAATAACTCTACTTAACAATATGATATAGTGTACTTAAAATTTAAGAGAATACATAAATTTCTCACCACAAAATAGTGTGAGTGAGGAACACATTCAAAATGGTGAGTGGGGAACACGCTGGAAGTGTTGGGCATGTCTCTCTTCTGTAGAGATGATGTTACAGGTGTTTGCACACGTCATATTTAGTTATGTATATTAAATATGGAAAAAAAAGTGTTTCAGAAGGGTTTTCTCTGGGAATGAAAGGGGGAAGCATTGTCTATCAACTCATGCATTCCAGTGGTAAGATGTGGCTGAGAAGCATTAATTATTCAAGTCTGCATTTCTACAAATGCATTGAAAATTCCCACAGATATCTTATGTTGTGGCATTCTGGAACCTAGGATCGAGAAAGGAAAGGCAGCACCCAAGGGTATGTGTGGGAATTTCATACGATCATGGCTGGGAAGAGGCAAGACCCGAAGATTTGGAGTGTTTAAAGTGCCCCAAACTACCCATATGAAGGTCCCAGGCCATTGAAATGGAAAGAGTTGCAGCCTTATGCCCCTGGAAAGTGGTCCAGTGGAAAAGATCAAGGTGCCTCTGGAGGTGGGGGAGTCGAGGGGTACTAAGAAAATGAGAAATGAACACACTTTCAATAGGTTTTTTCTACATTTGCTTCTTTTTGTCCCCCTTCTCTACAAGGATGGTGTTTAAAAAAAATTAATGCACATTTAAGTGCATCAACCATCAGAAGAAATGCTGTTGCAAGAAAGGGGACCCCTTCCAGGGCCTGAAAGTGGGCTCTTGTCTAATATTTAGAAATGAACCATGTGATGAGAAACACCAGAGATGATACTGGGGAGACAAAGCAAGAGATGTTATTGGGAATGAGGCGTCCAGGTGGAAAGCAAGAGGGTAAGGAAACCCAGGAGGATTGCTCTGCCATGTGGCTCAAAGTCTTGGGTCTTATGGCGATGGGATTAATCTCTGGGTTGTTTTTGGCCAGTGTTTCCCCTAATAATGTGACTCTACAGGGGTCAGTTTCCTTAATGCACACAACACTTGTGAAGAAACCAAACTTCTCCGAAGGATAGAAAGTATGTCAACACCAAGCCAGTGAATATGCTTGTCCAAACAGAAACAACAGTGTGGGTAAATTAGAGGGGCTAGTGGCTGATGCCAGAGAGGCTTTTGTTAAGGTGAAAAGGCATGGATTAGGACAGAGCAAAAGAGAACCCACCAGGGAAGGGAGTCAGAAAATGAGAAAGGAATTTCTTCTAGAACCAAAGTCAATAATCAATTTAGGACATGAGGAAGACCCAGATTCATGCAGAGGAGCAGGAAGAAGTTTCTCTGGAAATAAGAATCCCAGGGAGAGCAGCAGGATCTGGGCAAAGATTCCTGTGTCAAGGGCTCTGAGAGGTGGTTTTAGGAAAGGGAGGGACCTGGACAAACCTGAGAGGAGACCTGAAGTGACACCAGAGACTAGAGCTTAGATGTGACAGTGACATTGGCACCACCTTAGAAAGTCATGGCTGGTCAGACAGTAGCTGAGAGGGAAGGACATGGGTGGGGAAGGAAGCAGGGCCAGAGCATGACGAACCCACACCTTCTCGACTCATACTGTTAAGCCTGTCATAAGATAGTGAATCACTTCTAAGAAGTCACCTTATTATGGTTGTTCAAGCAGTTCATGGGATTCCCGGGCGGGACTAGTGGTAAAGAACCTGCCTGCCAATGCAGGAGATGCAAGAGATGCAGTTTCGATCTCTGGGTCAGGAAGATACCCTGAAGAAGAGAATGGCAACCCATTCCAGTATTCTTGCCAAGAGAATCTCCATGGACAGTGGAGCCTGGCATACTACAGTCCATAGAGTCTCAAAGAGTCGGACACAAGTGAAGCAACTTAGCATGCACTCAAGCAGTTCATGTATATCTTTCTAAAATAATGCATTGTTCTCTTTCTCTCTCTCCCCTTCCTTCCTTCTTCCTTCATTTCCCCCTTTCTTCTTTTGCTCCCTTCTTCACTCCCTCTTTCCTTTAATCTTTCCTTCCTCCCTCTCTTCTACGAACATATGCATCTATCAAGGAAAACAATAATTGCACATTGATTGAGCATCTACCAGACAATGAATGAGGCTAAAGTGTAATTAGAGCTTTGGAGAACCAATGAAAGGAGATCCCAGTGATGGCTGTGCCTGGCACTCAGGTTAATGTGAGATAAGAGAGGTAAAGCAGTGGGAAGGGAGAAGCCATCCACATACCTGAATTTTAAGAATGCTTGAATTTCCTAAGGTCCACACCTAGTAAGAGATTGTGCAGTGAGGTCAACCCTGGGTTAGTGACCTCTATTTCACCTTATCCTGATCAGAGGATGTGGCTGGTTCATGAACTCAAAGAATCAGGCTTTCTTGTTCTTTGTTGCCCACAGAGAAGAGACATCCCATGAGAAGCAGGGTCTTGGGGCTGTTCCAACATGCCGGACAGATCCAGTCTTAACTGTCCATCCCCAGTGATATGCACAGCGTGGTCAATGTGACATCTTAAGGCCCTTCAGAGGGAAGCATTTCCAAAGCAGACATTTTAACTTTTCCTTTTCTTTTCTAGTTTTGGATCTACTAAGAGATGGAATATCAGATGCTTCACTTGCTACCACCATTCCCATGGCCTCCCAGGAGACACAATATTGCTTATTTTTCATCTCCACATTCACTTAGGAAATTAAAATGCTCAACAAAATTAATCGGAACTAAATCTGAACTTAGGGTCTTGTTAAACAGGCGAGGTTACTTCTGGTCCCAGGAGCCTGGAATTTCTCTCTGATTTAACTTATCACCACCCAAGAACCCTGTTTCCCATAGCAACCACACTACAAACGGTAGACAGTGAGAACAGACCCAGCAAAAAAAGTGACATCACCGTCAAACAATAAGTGCCCCACAAAATGTTAAGCCAGAGATTTTCACTACTAAAGCTGGAATGAAGACAGTTTAGCACCCCCAAATCCCACTTCCTTAAGGCAAGGCTCATATTCTATATAAAATGCCAGCTGGCCAGAGATTTTTCACCAGACCCAGGAGACCAGACTACTCAAACATTTCTTCACATCAGGTGAGACTCCTCACATGGATTTTCTTAATATTTGCCCAATGATATTGCATTTTGATTAAGATTTCTTTGCCATGATGTGATATATTTATTTTAAATGCAAAGTAATTTATGTTTAAGGTGACTATAGCTCTTTCTGACTTTTCACTTAGATTACAGTTGTGGAATTTGGGTCAGAAAAGGGGAATAGTTTCTGTTGACCATCTGTTCAGTTGGCAGGAGGATATAGACTACAGCTCATGTTCAGGGCAATTTTAGTGACATTTTAATATTCTCTCATTAATTTTTAGACTCTGCAAAATCGAGGGCACTGCATTGGCACTTTGGATATATAAAAGATACACTTTTCTTCACTCCTTGAACCTATGATCCATCAGAGAATGTGATACATAAGAGTAATTTACAAAAAAAAATCCTGCAGGTATTGTGCTGAGTCAGAATGAGAAAGATGACTTGGGATCTGGGAGGAGAGCCATGAGGGGTGAGCGTGTATGGACAAGCAATAGCAGAATGGAAAGACTTCCAGAAACAAGCACCAGGAAGACGATGTGAACAGAGGCTCATAGATAGAATGGTGTGGGCTTACGGATTTTCCTATGAGAACTGAGGCACTCTATGTGAGGGATATGAGAGGGTAGACAGCAGATTTTCGACTTTATCACTTTTTCAATTGATTGTAAATTGAGGGCTTCAATCAATCATAGGAACCTGAAGTTAGGTTATGTGACTAATGTAGGTTTTCAGAAAAAAACAGGAAGAAAGGAAGCAAAGAGAAAGGCTCTACTCCCATAGGAGCAAAATAAACCACCTTTAAACTTCTCCTCTTGAAAGTATACAGGAATCCTTAAACTTTCCTTTGATTCTCAAATTCAAGGAAACAAAAATAAAGAGAAGAGAAGCTTTTGTTTCTTAAGGGGCATGAAATTAAGATATTTGTCATTAGACTTGGCTTCCTCGTTGTTTTACTAAACTACTAAATCTGCTTCTCTATCTCTAGGTCCGTTCTTCTTTAAAGCATGAGTTCCTACCAGCAGAAACAGCCCTTCACCCCACCCCCTGAGCCTGAGCAGCAGCAGGTGAAACAGCCCTGCCAGCCTCCACCTCCATCTCAGGAACCATTTGTTCCCATAATTGAGGAGCCATGCCTTCCAAAGGTTCCACAACTGGACAACACCAAGTTTCCCGAGCAAGGCTATTCCACACTTCCGGAGCCATGCCCCATCAAAGATTCGGAGCCAGTCTACACCAACGTCCCTCAGCCTGGAAATACCAAGGTGCCTGAGGCATGCCCCTCAGTGATCATTCCAGGCCCAAACCAGAAGAAGGACAACCAGAAGTAACATGGTCCACAGCTATGCCCTCGAGGAACCAACCTCCAGTTACTGAACACCTTCCTCCCATTTGTTTCTCTGTCTTCATTGTGTAGATCTTGCAATGAGTATTTGCTCTCCCTGAGTCACAGCCTTTCTTGTTTGCATCCTAAAAATATGTGCTATGAGATTTTCCTTACTCTGAATAGTCCTCTGAGCTCTGAGTTCTGCAGAAGGCCTTAGCAGCTTTACTGGTTCTCAGTTGCTTGGGGTTCATCTGAGGAGAGAACCTGGATTTGAAGAAATACCTCTTTCCCTTTCCACCTTTATTAAAACACTTTAAAGCACACTCCTGGATGTTGGTGTCATTGGCTGACTGTGCCCCATTCTTTGCTGTCCCATAATGAATAGGACTTGCAGTTAGAGAGGAATTGGTATAGATGACATCTGTCTAATTCTGGTACCCTGGGCTTCAATAGGTGTGTGTGTGTGTGTGTGTGTGTTTGTGTGTTTACATTCAGGGGACATCTTTGGAATGGCAATAGAGATTGTGTAATAGAGGTCAGAGCCTGTCACTCAGGCAGCCATACTTGGAGCAGATTTCTTCTCTGGCAGTGGACTGAGTTCTGTTTGTTCCAAGCCACCTCCAAGCCCATGTGCACTGCCTCCAAGATTCCAGTTTATTCCAAAAAACATCACTCCTAAATGTGTCTCCTTTACTATCTTTCATATAGGATCATCAGTACTATTCTAGATTCCATACATATGTGTTAATATATGATATTTGTCTTTCATAGTGGGGGAAGGAGAGGGTGGGATGATATGAGAGAATAGCATTGAAACATATGCATTATCATATGTAAAATAGATAGCCAGTGGGAGTTCAATGCATGATGCAGGGAACTCAAAGCCAGTGCTCTCTGACAACCTAGAGAGGTGGGATGGGGGAGGGGAGTGAGAAAGGGGTTCAAGAGGGAGGGGACATATGTATACCTAATGCGGATTCATGTTGATGCATGGCAAAAACCATCACAATATCGTAAAGTAATGATCCTGTAAAGTAAAAATAAAAAAAAATTTTTTTAACATCATTCCTACATTCTTGAACCTAATATTCTGGTTTTCTTCACTAATTTTTACTTTACAGATACCCACACAAGGAGGCATTGGGTTATAAGCAGCTACATGCTTATATGATCTGACACATGGGCCTCATGTAATTAACCCTTCTACTCAAGTCCTTCTACATCTGCCCCCTTATAACTATAAATAACAGTAATGATTCTAGTTTCTTGAAGTGATTCTTCTATTTTGATACACTCTGTAAAGGCTTTCTGACTCATATTCTGTTTTTAAATTTTTATTAGAGTATAGTTGATTTGCAATCTTGTGTTGTTTTCAGGTATACAGCAAAGTGAATCATATAACTGATGTGTGTGTGTGTGTGTACACTCTTTTTATAGATTATTTTCCCATATAGGCCATTACAGAGAGTACTGAGTAGATTTCCCTGTGCTATACAGTAGGTCCTTTATAGTTATCCATTTTATATATAGAACGGACTTAGGGACACAACAGGGAAAGGAGAGGGTGGGGCTAGCTGAGCGGGTAGCATTGACATATGTACACTACAGTGCGAAAGGTAGGTAACCAAGGAGGAGCTGGTGTACAGCACAGGGTGCTCAGCCCAGTGCTCTGTGACAGCCTAGAGGGATAGGACGGAGGGTGGGTGGTGGCAGGGAGGCTTAAGAGGGAGGGGACACATGTATACTTACGACTGACTCAGCAGAAACCAATATAACATAGTAAAGCATTTATCCTCCACTTAAAAACATACTTTTAAAGTAATGTGTGTATGTCAATTCCAATCTCCCGATTTAATCCTCCCCCCTCCTTACTCCGAGGTAACCATAAGTTTGTTTTTTACTTCTGCTTTGTAAACAAGCTCATTTGTACCCTTTTTTCAGATTCCACATATAAACAGTATCATATGATATTTGTCTTTTTTTTT
>SJYV01042643.1:1408-23652 GCA_006410875.1 Neotragus pygmaeus
GGCGCCCTCACGTGAGCCACGGCTGCGAAGTAGTAGATCTTCATCTGGACCAGCTTCTTCCAGTCCTTCTGGATCCGGCCCAGCAGCGAGGCAGTGTCGGGGTTCTCCAAGGCGCGGCAGGCCTCTTTGTAGTAATCCACCACCTGGAGGCCGGGATGGGCTCCAAGTCGGGGACTGGGAGGAGGCCAGGCCCGGTCCCAGTCCCTAGAGGGCCACGTTCCCCGGGCCTACCTGTGCGCTGATGCGCGCCACCAGGAAGCTCTTCCTGTTGTCCAGCATGGACTTCTCCAGGAGGCACTCCTGCGCCTGGCCCTGGAATGGTGGGTGCAGAGGCCCTCCTTCCTCACCGGGACAGACCGGGGACCCCTCTCCGCCCAGCCTCCCCTCCAAGCAGCTCCAGACCCACCTGGGGCTCAGAGGGTCGCAGCCCAGGCCCCAGCTTATCCCTCCCTGACCTGTGCGCCACCGTCCAGCCCCAGCGAGGGCGGCTCCTCACCAGCATGAGGTTGGCGTTGAGAGTGAGGATCTGCCGGCTCATGTCCACGCTGTAGGCCTGGGGGAAGTGCTCCCTGAGGTAGGAGAAGGCGCCGGCCGCGCACTGGAAATGGGTGCAGGAGACCTTCATGCCCTGGGGGAGAGGGGCTGTCAGAGGCGGGGCCGCTCCGGGGGAGCGTCACTCAGGAGCTGACGGCACGCCGTCCCGCCTCCTCACCTCCTCAGACACCCGCTTGTCCATGGCCCCCAGCATGGAGTGCAGCGCCCCTGGGGAGGCAAGGAACACGGGTCAGGCTCAGCTGCAGCTACTGCCCACGTTGGAGCCCAGGGTGAGGTGGGGGGGTGGGGAGCCAGTGGATCTGGGGGGACGGAGCTCCAGCTCTGCGCCAGGCAGGGAAGGGGCCCTCACAGGACTCCAAACCCCAGGCTGAGGCTGCACTAGCAGGGTTGATGGCAAGGCCAGCCTAGGCCAGCCTTGGTCTCCTCCCGCCAGAAGCAAACCTGAGCCACCAGGGGGGTGGGGGGAAGATGGGGTGTCCAGACAACAAGGAGAGGCCACCCCTGTGCCTGGAGCACACAGCAGCAGCTCCAAGAGCAGGCAGCCTAGCAGAGCCTCCCACCAGGCGGGCTCCCTGCGGCCCAGGAGGCGGGCAGAGCTGAGGGCAGGCAGGACAGGGCCAGGATCCAGGTGTCTTCTGCTGAGAGGGCAGGGCCGGGAGTGAGGGGGCCCCGGGGAAGGGGAGAGGCAGCTCACCAAGGTTGTAGAGAATGCAGGCCTGCTCGTACTTGATGTCCTCATGGGCCACAGACTTCCCAGAGAAGATCTCAGTCCTGGGGACAGGCCACCACAGTTGTGAGGGGGGAGCTGGTGAAGTGAGCCCCCTCCCAGTGCAGGGCGGGAAGGAAGGGGAACTGGGGAAACCCCCCAAGCAGCTCCCCATCCTCTGTAGCAAGGAAACGGGGAGGGGGAGAGGGGCTCCCTCCAAGCTCCCCCGGCTCTGCCCGCCCGCGCTCACCAGGTGACAGAAACAGCCGCCTCCTGGCCCGAGCCCATGGGGACCCGACTCTGCAGGTAGTGGAGCTGGCCCAGGTACTTGCGGAGCACACTGCAGCCCTCAAAGTCACGTGGGACACGGACGGCGTTCTGCGGGAGGGCGAGAGGAGGCCGCCTGTCATTTGGAGCCGAAGACGGGCCTGTGTGCCCACAAATGCCCGGACGGACACGTCGGAGCTGGTGGACTGCGCAGCGTAAGAAGCCAAAGGAAGTCCACAGCTACCTGCAGTCACTGCACAACCATCCCGCCAGCCAGAGCTTCCACCAGATTGGCTCCACTTTTCCATAAAACACGCGTTGAATTTTTATTGTACTTAATGTTTGACCGATATTTCTGTATCTAAAAATATGAGATACAGTAGCCATGGAAACTGAAGACAAGGCTGTCTACTGACATGTCAACATGTCCATGACACATTTACTGTTGGGGAGAAAAGAGCATCTAACAGATAAGCAACGTAATTTCACTGTGAAAATAATACAGAAATAGATCATCTAGCTATACAAAGTGAAAAAAATCTAGACCGTTCCATACCAATGGCAACCCACTCCAGTACTCTCGCCTGGAAAATCCCATGGACAGAGAAGCCTGATATGCTACAGTCCATGGGGTCGCAAAGAGTCGGACACGACTGAGTGACTTCACTTTCTTTCACTTTCACTAGATAGTCGGGTTTAAGTAGTAACTCTGTACATATATACAGGGACATCTTTGATTATGTTATATTGGTAAGTGAACTCTCCCCTCAAATGTTAGAACAGTAATGAAACATAAAGAATCAGGTTGCTATATACCTAAAGCAACACTGCAAATCAATCTACTGTACGTATACATAAACTTCTTAAAGAAACAGGAGAAAGGCCTGCAGTATTGCCCTGGCCTCGGTGGCCGGGGCTGCTCTCACGTCCTCAGGCCTGAGCAGGCTTGGGTCCCAGGGCTGAGGGCGCTGGGCAGTCTGGGGCAGCCAGTGAGCTTTCCTTGGATCTGTACTGCCTGGTCCCCTCTCCATGGGACCCCAAACTCCAGATCCAGGCCAGCCCTCCCATAGCTACTGCAAGCCTACAGCACCCCAAAACTGGTGGACATTCTGGGGTTCAAGATCTGTGAAAAGTCATCCCTTTCTTCATATCTGCTCGTGGGGTTCCCACTTGAGCCTACTTCCTTAAAGTCCATCCACAGACCTTTGGCGGCACCCCCAGCAAAGCACCTCTCTGTGGTTACGTTGACTGGTGGGTGAAGGGTGAGGAAGCAGCAGTGAGACGCAAGCCCTTGCGTATTCTCTGTGCACTCTGCACTCCAATTACAACCCAGGAACCCGGCTCTCTCCTGAGGCTCTGACTGCTCCAGTGACTAAAGCTGGGTCTGGAGAAATGCTGCCATCTTATGGCCGTTTCTGGTAACAACAACCGGAAAACCTGTGCTTAAGAACGTATGATATTCACAAGGCCTGTGAGACTCAAAAAGACACCTACACTCTAGAAACAGCGGCAGGTAAGAATTCGTTAGCAATGGCTTTCAAAAGCCAATTTCCAAAGTAAATCTTATTCATCCTTAGAAAGTAAAAATGCACATAAAAATACCTTTACCACTCCTAATTCTTAGAAGTGCAAATCAAAATGACGATGAGGTATCATCTTTCAGTACTCAGCCCAAAGTCTACAAACAGTAAATGCTGGAGAAGCCGGGGAGAAAAGGGAACCATCCTACACTGCTATGGGAATGTAAACTGCTAAGAGCCACCACGGAGAAGGCTACAGATGCAGGTTCACGAACGGAAACAAGCGACCAACCCCTGCGGCAATCCATTCCTAGGAGTGATACAGAGAACACCACCCTTCAAAAGACACGTGCACCCCAGGGCTCACTGGGACACTGCTTACAACAGGCGAGGATGCAAGCGTCCAAAACCTGTAGCCACACCCCAGCTGACACGGAAGGTGGGCTACAGGCACACAGTGGACAAACAGCCCTGAGAAAGAATGAAAAGTGTCACTGGGGCAACCTGGATGGATCCAGAGATGACAACACCAAGTCAGTCAAATATGGAGAGAAAAATACTCTGTAATATCACAGATAAAGAACTGGATACACATGAACTTGCCAAACACCTCCTATTGACATTAAATTTAGAGTCATAAAAGGAGAGCTGGAGAAGATGGAGATGTAAGACATTTTGAATAAGATATACATAATTACACATGTATAAACTATGTATGCTTTATACTATATATACAGTGTATTATGTATACATATAACAAAATATGCTTATCTATAAGATGAACAAAAAAGGTCCAACTGAATAGTACATGGAAATCTGCTCACCACTCTGTGATGATGTATATGAAAATAGAATGGGAAAAAGAATTGATATATGTGAATCATGTTCCTTGTATCTCAAGTACATACACAATTGTAAATGAACTCAAAGAATAAAATTGCATTAAAAAAACCTCAAACAACTGCCTGCTCTATCCCCATGAGGCCTCGGTAACCTATACTGGGTCACACGTCACCCACCCGGGCAGGCTAGAGTTCCCGGGTGGGAGCGCACTGGGCGTGAGGCAGTGGGAAGTACATGCCAGGAACAGCAGCCCCTGTAGATGGAGAACCTGGTCCACTCTGGGAAGCCCAGTAACTCCAGATCAGCATGGGGGAACCTATTCCAGAATTTGTAGTAACAGTGTGCAAAAAAAAAAAAAATCCAGGGGAAGAAAAAACACCCATGTATCGCACTACATCAACCAACCACAGCTCAGGAAAAAGAAACATGGAAAATACTCTCCATGCACTGATAAGTTTGAAAAGAAATTTAAAATAAAAGGACAAAATGATAGAGTGTAAAAACACTGGACAAAAAAACAGGCAGCACAGCTTTACAACGTAATAATAGCCCCTGCCCACCCGCACAAAAAAAGTAACCCTGGGCCACGGGTATCGCCACACAGAGACCACACACAATGTTACGAAGTGAATGAAGAAACAAACAGAAAGGGACCCATCACAGCATAACCACAAGAGGGATGTCTCAAAACTGGCAACAGGACCCACGTGACAAAGCGCAGGCAGATCCTCACACAGAGGCAGGAGGACAGGAAACAAGGGGATATTTAAAGGGTAAGACACAGGTACAGCCCTCAAGTAGGGAAAATGCATTATCCAAAAAAAATCATGCTACAGCAACGGGTAACCTATTCCACACTGCAGTCACACGTACAAAGGCAATGGACGAGTGGAAAGTAAAAGACAGCTGCATATATCCAGCTACCTCATTTAGGTACACTTAATCAATAGAAAATATGTTAAAAATACTCTCTGCATGGATCAGCTCCAAATGAAATATCAAAGAACTAAATAACAAAAAGTCTACTACAAGGCCTTCAGGCCTCAGTGACAAGGTGTGGCTATCGCATGCCTGGGTCTGGGCAGCCCTGGAATCAAGGCAGGACTGCATGGCTGACGGGGAGCTGGAGAGGACAAGTCAGCCAGTGAGCCTCCGATCTGTCCCTGGAGCGCCTGAACCCTCTGGATGGGACCACCATCTGCAGATCCAGCTGGGCCCTCAAGTACTTAAACCAAGCAGG
Source organism: Neotragus pygmaeus (assembly GCA_006410875.1). NCBI lineage: Eukaryota > Metazoa > Chordata > Mammalia > Artiodactyla > Bovidae > Neotragus > Neotragus pygmaeus. Next base: position 6,540 of record SJYV01042643.1, read on the forward strand.
CACTCCCAAAGGATGGTGGAACCTCTGAGCTGAAAGAGGGCCTCCAGGTTGCCTCCTTGTGCTGGACATCCCGCCTGCAGCCTGAGACTCTGCCCACCCAGGAATGACAGCACCTAAAGGCACCTTGATTCCACGGAGGGGGATGCGTCTTGAGGGTGAAAGGTGAGGGGAAAGGGACCACAGCCTTTCAGTGTTTCTCTGGAACATCCCCCTTTATTTGACAGCCCAGGAGCAGGACTTTCTTTAAGGCTTTCTGCTGGAGTAACCAGTCGGGCAGGAAAGGTGCTGCCGTCTTGTGGCCCTTCCCTGTAATAGCAGCTTGAAGACCTATGCTTGTGTCTGCCGGAATTGTCAATGAATGACACGTGCCCTCCAGAAATGTCCTGGGGTGGGTAAATTCAAAAGGGGGCCCAATTCCCAGAGATCCTACTCATGGGGTACAAATTGGACCCGGGCTCGGGCTCTTTTAAAAGAAAGCCAAGTTCGGCATGGCTAAGCAGCAGGGAAATTCACATGAAAAGTACAAGGTACCACCTCTCCCGCTCAGAACCATATCAACAAAAAGACTAGAGACCAAAACCGGGAGAAAACGGAAGGCCCCATAGATGTGGGGAGAAACGGAAACTGGCGGCAGGCACTATGAAGACCCAGAAGGAGGATCCCTAAGGGCAGAACTTGACAGCCGTTTACATGATCCGACAGGCCCACATGAGGCTGGATATCAAGGGGACAACCACTGATCAAAAATACCCACGGATGGTGTCCTTTCCTGAAGCAATAGAATAACTGAGACATGAGCAGAAGCAAAATTTCTAAGCACAAGAGCCTGGAAAAAAAAAACAGTACAGCCTTACAGGGTAATAATATCAGCCCCAACACCCCCTCCCCCCAAAAATGAAATTGGGCCATTGGTAACATCATACACAGATCAAGACACAATGTTACAAAGTTCACTAAGACAGACAGAGAAAGGAACNAAAAACAGTACAGCATTACAGGGTAATAATATCAGCCCCAACACCCCCTCCCCCCAAAAATGAAATTGGGCCATTGGTAACATCATACACAGATCAAGACACAATGTTACAAAGTTCACTAAGACAGACAGAGAAAGGAACCCATCACAGTACAACCACAAGAGATGATGTCTGATACCCAGGAACTATGTGACAAAAGGCATGCAGATTTTCTCCCATAAAAAACGAACTGATTTTACCAGAGGCAGACAAAGAGGAAATGAGGAATAAGTTCAAAGGATAAGATACAGTTACACACTCAGCTAGCGAAAACAGATCATCGGGAAACAGTCTCATGCTACAGCAAAAGGCAACCTATTCCGCACTCTGGAATATAACGTACAGAGGCAATAAGTAGAAAGTAAAAACAGGGGCATGTATCAGGCTACCTCATTTACGTACACTTAACCAATGATAAATATGAAATTGAAAAAGGTACATTTACTGAATTAAGCCAGTCTCACTCAAAAATACTCTATGCATTGATCAGCTCCAAATGAAGTATCAAATAAAAAAGAACTAAATGACAAGAGTCTACTACAAGGCCTTCAAGCCTAGGTGACAAGGTGTGGCTGGCGCATGCCTGGGGCGGGGCAGCCTTGGGATCAAGGTGGGATTGCATGGCTGGCCGGGGGAGCTGGGGAGGACAAGTCAGCCAGTGAGTCCCCGATCCGCCCCTGGAGGGCCTGAACCCTCAGCATGGGACCATCATCTGCAGATCCAGCTAGGCCCTCAAGCACTCAAACCAAGCCAGGCACTCCCAAAGGATGGTGGAACCTCTGAGCTCAAAGAGCACCTCCAGGGCGCCTCCTTGTGCTGGACATCCCGCCTCCAGCCGCCATCCTGACACTCAGCCCACCCACGAACACCACCACCTAAGCACCTTGATTCCAGGGGCTGGGACGTCTCTGGAGGGTTAGAAGTGAGGAGAAAGAAGCAAGGGGCACCAGCCCTTCAGTGTTTCTGGGGGGACATTCCCCTCTATTTGACAGCCCAGGAGCAGGACTTTCTCCCAGGCTCCCATTGCCAGAGTCACCAGTTGGGCAGGAAAAGTGCTGCCGTCTTGTGGCCGTTTCCTGTAACAGCAGCTTGAAACCCGGTGCTTTGGAACCCACTCAGGATTCATTCTCAAGGCTTGCCGGGCTCTCAATGACACGTGCCCTCCAGAAATGTCCTGGGGTAGGTAATCAAAACAGAATTCAAAAAGGGGCCCACCTTCCAGAGTTCCTGTTCACCAGGTACAAATTGGACTGGGACTCTTTTCTAAATGACAGCCAAGGAACACTGCCTCTGCATCGCTAATCTGCAGGAAAATTCACATGAAAGCTGCAACGGGGTATCTCCACACCGGCTCAGAATGGACATCAAAAAAAAGTCTATTGACAGTAAAACCAGGAGAGAGCAGGGAGAAAACGGAAGGCCCCATAGATGTGGGGAGAAACGGAAACTGGCAGCAGGCACTATGAAGACAATAGAATAACTGAGACATGGGCAGAAGCAAAATTTCCAAGCACAGGGGCCTGCAGGAAAAACACAGGCATCAGAGCTTTACAGTGTAATAAGATCAGCCCTGCCCAGGATGAAACAGCCCCTGGCGACACAGACTCAGACACAAAGCGCCTAAGACGAGAAGGGACCCATCCAGACAACCACGAGAGGCGACCTCTGAAAACACACACACGAGCTTTGTGGCAAAGGTCGCCAATTGTCACTCATAGAAAACAAGCTTATTTTGCCAGAGGTAGACCTAGAGGAAACGAGGGATATATTCAAAGGGTAAGACATAGCTACACACACTCAACTAAGGAAACAGACCACTGGAAGATACCTATGCCACACCGTAGCACAACCTACTGTGCACACTGTAATCATAACTTACAAAGGCAAATTGTGGATCGGGAAAAAGGTATATTTACTGAATTAAGCCAGTCCCACTCAGCTGGTCAAACATCAATCCAGGAGGTCAAACTAGTGAATCCTATTGGAAATCAACCCTGAATATTCACTGGAAATACTGTTGCTGACATTGAACCTAAAAATTTGGCCACGTGATGCAAAGAGCTGACTCACTGCAAATACTCTGATGCTGGGAAAGACTGAGGGCAGAAAGGGAAGGACTCAGAGAGATGGCTCAACGGTATTATCGACTCAATGGGCATGACAGCCATGAGTTTGAGCATCCTTCAGGAGACAGTGAAGGACACGGAAGCCTGGCATGATGCAATCCATGCGGTCCCAAAGACTTGGATAGGACTGAGCAATGACAACAGTTTATATATTTTCCATCATTATTTTGCTTTTACAGAAGAAAAATGACTGAATCTAAATAAGAACAGTTTTATCTCCCAATCAAACCAATTTTGTTCACACCTGTGTAAAAACACTGTCCTCCTACCTGTCTGAGCACCTCCAGTTTCTTCAGCTCCTCATTGTAGGCTTCTGGATTCTCTCCATAATTCTTCAGGACAAACTAGAGAGAGAGAGGGAAGGCTGTGAACCAGGCACAGAGCGTCGCTCCCTGCTCCTGCTCCTGCCCTCGGAGTCCTCAGCAAGCGCCAGCCGTGGCTCGGGATGGAGTCCAGACCCTCTACCGGCATCTCATCTCCTGCCCCACTGGGAACTCGGCCTCCATAGCAAGGCAGCACCGAGACACTTTCTAGGGCAGCCTCCTTTTTTGAGCAAAATGGAAAATACACCTGCACAACCTGGCTGGAATCCCCTGGCTGGCCCTCACCATGCTGCTGTCCTCCCCACCAAACCCAGAACTGGGCCAGCTCAGGAAGCTGGGGAACTCAGTCGGTTGAAGTGGGATCCTACTGAGCATTCGTAAACGGGCCACGAGTTCAAGCCTCCCTTGTGTCTGGGCCCCTGCTGGGGCCCGGGGTCACCATCGTAATCCCAACCCACCAGCAAATGTCGGAAAGAGTCACAGAGGAGTGGGCGTGCAAAGCCTTCCCTGCCAGCCCGCCCTCCTGAGGAAAGGGCTCCGCAGACATAAGCGTCCTCCTCGGTGAGGAAGGGCCTGTGGCGGTGTGATGGGAATGATCCGGGGAAGGGAGGAGGGGCGGTCACTCCGCACATCAGAGGCGGGGCTGGCACGCCCGCCCACGGTGGGGCTGACTCTTGTGGAAGGTGGGCACGCTCACCAGCCTGGAGGCGGGGCCTGGANCTCCATTGACTATGCCAAAGCCTTTGAATGTGTGGATCACAATAAATTGTGAAAAATTCTGAAAGAGACAGAAATACCAGACTGCCTGACCTGCCTGTTGAGAATCCTGTATGCAGGTCAGGAAGTAACTGTTAGAACGGGACATGGAACAACAGATTGGTTTCAAATAGGAAAAGGAGTAAGTCAAGGCTGTATATTTTCACCCTGCTTCTTTAACTTATATGCAGAGTACATCCTGAGAAATGCTGGGCTGGAGGAATCACAACCTGGAATCAAGATTTCCAGGAGAAATACCAATAACCTCAGATATGCAGATGACACCACTCTTATGGGAGAAAGTAAAGAAGAACTAAAGAGCCTCTTGATGAAAGTGAAAAAGGAGTGAAAAAGTTGCCTTAAAGCTTCACATTCAGAAAACTAAGATCATGGCATCGGATCCCATCACTTCATGGGAAATAGATAGGGAAACAGTGGCTGACTTTACTTTTGGGGGCTCCAAAATCCTTGCAGACACTGATTGCAGCCATGAAATTAAGAGACACTTACTGCTTGGAAGCAAAGTTATGACCAACCTAGACAGCATATTAAAAAGCTGAGACATTATTTTGCCAACAAAGGTCTGTCTAGTCAAGGCTATGGTTTTTCCAGTGGTTATGTGTGGATATAAGAGTTGGACTATAAAGAAAGCTGAGCACAAAAGAACTGATGCTTTNCATATTAAAAAGCTGAGACATTATTTTGCCAACAAAGGTCTGTCTAGTCAAGGCTATGGTTTTTCCAGTGGTTATGTGTGGATATAAGAGTTGGACTATAAAGAAAGCTGAGCACAAAAGAACTGATGCTTTTTTTTAAAATTTATTTATTTATTAATTTGACTTTACAATACTCTATTGGGAACGGATGCTTTTAAACTGTGACGTTAAATAAGACTCTTGAGAGTCCCTTGGACTGCAAGGGGATCCGACCAGTCCATCCTAAAGGAGATCAGTCCTGGGTGTTCATTGGTAGGACTGATGTTGAAGCTGAAACACCAATACTTTAGCCACCAATATGAAGAGCTGACTCATTTGAGAAGACCCTGATGCTGGGAAAGATTGAGGGCAGGAGGAGAAGGGGATGACAGAGCATCAGATGGTTGGATGGCATCACTGACTCAATGGACATGAATTCGGGTGGACTCAGGGAGTTGGTGATGGACAGGGAGGCCTGGCGTGCTGCAGTTCATGGAGTCACAAAGAGTCAGACACGACTGAGTGACTGAACTAACTATCCTGTGTGATTTCCTTTGTGAAAGAGTTGTGAATATAAAGAGGATCCCAGGATATTAAACGTGAAGACTGTGATGTCATCACTTTGTCAACATAGTGACTCTTGGTACTCCTCATCCCCAGAGTTCCTTATTTCAAGAAACAGCTGAGTCACTATTTGCTGAGTCACTCAGTCCAGGACAGGGTGTTAATTAGGACTGCTCTTCCATTTTATTCTTTATATCCAATCACATCAAGTTCTGTTGACTTTACTTTATAAATATTACTTAAACCCATCACTTACTCTTTTCATCAGTTCCCCAGGAAAGCACTGACGGTTGTGCAAAATATAGAAAAATTCTCTAATGATTCCTTCTTCTTTCTCCTTTGCTTTTTTTTTTTTTTTTTTTTTTNAGGGCGCAGGCCCAGGTCATCAGAGGACGGTCCCAGCCCGGGCCCGTAGCTGGCAATGTCTTAAACCATTCTGAAGCCACGTCCAACCGCGCCCCCTTACGTGCCACGCCTCGCAGATTACCGCCACCTGGTGGGCCCTTCCCCTGGCGCTTCCCCCCACTTCCCTCCCCAATTAGCAATAATTGCTCCTCGGAAAAACCTCATTGGCTACGACACTGCCACTGAGCAAAGCTCCTGGTGCCATTCTTGATGTTCCACTTCTTCAAGGAATGCGTGTTGGTTTGTACACTGCCTGACTTGGCCCCCAGTCCTTTCGCTAATACCTACCTGCCTCCTCCCCGCCACTTCATTCCCCAGAGAACAGAAATAGCACATCGTTTTTCTTTGACTTCAGACCTAAATCCCTTCCCATCGTGTTTAAAACGCTCCAGGTATTTAAACCGCTGATCTAGGGCCCAGCCACTCCAAAATTCCTGCCGCACCGTCATAGGAGCTAAACACATAACCTGTCTCTTATACACATCTCCCACCAGCACACAGATGATCAGAAACACCAGTAGCGCCAGGATGCCGCCCACAATGGCATAGGGCACCGACGTCTGAGCCTCTACCACCGCACCAGGGTCTGCCAGAGGGACAGGGCGCAGGCCCAGGTCATCAGAGGACGGTCCCAGCCCGGGCCCGTAGCTGGCAATGTCTTAAACCATTCTGAAGCCACGTCCAACCGCGCCCCCTTACGTGCCACGCCTCGCAGATTACCGCCACCTGGTGGGCCCTTCCCCTGGCGCTTCCCCCCACTTCCCTCCCCAATTAGCAATAATTGCTCCTCGGAAAAACCTCATTGGCTACGACACTGCCACTGAGCAAAGCTCCTGGTGCCATTCTTGATGTTCCACTTCTTCAAGGAATGCGTGTTGGTTTGTACACTGCCTGACTTGGCCCCCAGTCCTTTCGCTAATACCTACCTGCCTCCTCCCCGCCACTTCATTCCCCAGAGAACAGAAATAGCACATCGTTTTTCTTTGACTTCAGACCTAAATCCCTTCCCATCGTGTTTAAAACGCTCCAGGTATTTAAACCGCTGATCTAGGGCCCAGCCACTCCAAAATTCCTGCCGCACCGTCATAGGAGCTAAACACATAACCTGTCTCTTATACACATCTCCCACCAGCACACAGATGATCAGAAACACCAGTAGCGCCAGGATGCCGCCCACAATGGCATAGGGCACCGACGTCTGAGCCTCTACCACCGCACCAGGGTCTGCCAGAGGGACAGGGCGCAGGCCCAGGTCATCAGAGGACGGTCCCAGCCCGGGCCCGTAGCTGGCAATGTCTTAAACCATTCTGAAGCCACGTCCAACCGCGCCCCCTTACGTGCCACGCCTCGCAGATTACCGCCACCTGGTGGGCCCTTCCCCTGGCGCTTCCCCCCACTTCCCTCCCCAATTAGCAATAATTGCTCCTCGGAAAAACCTCATTGGCTACGACACTGCCACTGAGCAAAGCTCCTGGTGCCATTCTTGATGTTCCACTTCTTCAAGGAATGCGTGTTGGTTTGTACACTGCCTGACTTGGCCCCCAGTCCTTTCGCTAATACCTACCTGCCTCCTCCCCGCCACTTCATTCCCCAGAGAACAGAAATAGCACATCGTTTTTCTTTGACTTCAGACCTAAATCCCTTCCCATCGTGTTTAAAACGCTCCAGGTATTTAAACCGCTGATCTAGGGCCCAGCCACTCCAAAATTCCTGCCGCACCGTCATAGGAGCTAAACACATAACCTGTCTCTTATACACATCTCCCACCAGCACACAGATGATCAGAAACACCAGTAGCGCCAGGATGCCGCCCACAATGGCATAGGGCACCGACGTCTGAGCCTCTACCACCGCACCAGGGTCTGCCAGAGGGACAGGGCGCAGGCCCAGGTCATCAGAGGACGGTCCCAGCCCGGGCCCGTAGCTGGCAATGTCTTAAACCATTCTGAAGCCACGTCCAACCGCGCCCCCTTACGTGCCACGCCTCGCAGATTACCGCCACCTGGTGGGCCCTTCCCCTGGCGCTTCCCCCCACTTCCCTCCCCAATTAGCAATAATTGCTCCTCGGAAAAACCTCATTGGCTACGACACTGCCACTGAGCAAAGCTCCTGGTGCCATTCTTGATGTTCCACTTCTTCAAGGAATGCGTGTTGGTTTGTACACTGCCTGACTTGGCCCCCAGTCCTTTCGCTAATACCTACCTGCCTCCTCCCCGCCACTTCATTCCCCAGAGAACAGAAATAGCACATCGTTTTTCTTTGACTTCAGACCTAAATCCCTTCCCATCGTGTTTAAAACGCTCCAGGTATTTAAACCGCTGATCTAGGGCCCAGCCACTCCAAAATTCCTGCCGCACCGTCATAGGAGCTAAACACATAACCTGTCTCTTATACACATCTCCCACCAGCACACAGATGATCAGAAACACCAGTAGCGCCAGGATGCCGCCCACAATGGCATAGGGCACCGACGTCTGAGCCTCTACCACCGCACCAGGGTCTGCCAGAGGGACAGGGCGCAGGCCCAGGTCATCAGAGGACGGTCCCAGCCCGGGCCCGTAGCTGGCAATGTCTTAAACCATTCTGAAGCCACGTCCAACCGCGCCCCCTTACGTGCCACGCCTCGCAGATTACCGCCACCTGGTGGGCCCTTCCCCTGGCGCTTCCCCCCACTTCCCTCCCCAATTAGCAATAATTGCTCCTCGGAAAAACCTCATTGGCTACGACACTGCCACTGAGCAAAGCTCCTGGTGCCATTCTTGATGTTCCACTTCTTCAAGGAATGCGTGTTGGTTTGTACACTGCCTGACTTGGCCCCCAGTCCTTTCGCTAATACCTACCTGCCTCCTCCCCGCCACTTCATTCCCCAGAGAACAGAAATAGCACATCGTTTTTCTTTGACTTCAGACCTAAATCCCTTCCCATCGTGTTTAAAACGCTCCAGGTATTTAAACCGCTGATCTAGGGCCCAGCCACTCCAAAATTCCTGCCGCACCGTCATAGGAGCTAAACACATAACCTGTCTCTTATACACATCTCCCACCAGCACACAGATGATCAGAAACACCAGTAGCGCCAGGATGCCGCCCACAATGGCATAGGGCACCGACGTCTGAGCCTCTACCACCGCACCAGGGTCTGCCAGAGGGACAGGGCGCAGGCCCAGGTCATCAGAGGACGGTCCCAGCCCGGGCCCGTAGCTGGCAATGTCTTAAACCATTCTGAAGCCACGTCCAACCGCGCCCCCTTACGTGCCACGCCTCGCAGATTACCGCCACCTGGTGGGCCCTTCCCCTGGCGCTTCCCCCCACTTCCCTCCCCAATTAGCAATAATTGCTCCTCGGAAAAACCTCATTGGCTACGACACTGCCACTGAGCAAAGCTCCTGGTGCCATTCTTGATGTTCCACTTCTTCAAGGAATGCGTGTTGGTTTGTACACTGCCTGACTTGGCCCCCAGTCCTTTCGCTAATACCTACCTGCCTCCTCCCCGCCACTTCATTCCCCAGAGAACAGAAATAGCACATCGTTTTTCTTTGACTTCAGACCTAAATCCCTTCCCATCGTGTTTAAAACGCTCCAGGTATTTAAACCGCTGATCTAGGGCCCAGCCACTCCAAAATTCCTGCCGCACCGTCATAGGAGCTAAACACATAACCTGTCTCTTATACACATCTCCCACCAGCACACAGATGATCAGAAACACCAGTAGCGCCAGGATGCCGCCCACAATGGCATAGGGCACCGACGTCTGAGCCTCTACCACCGCACCAGGGTCTGCCAGAGGGACAGGGCGCAGGCCCAGGTCATCAGAGGACGGTCCCAGCCCGGGCCCGTAGCTGGCAATGTCTTAAACCATTCTGAAGCCACGTCCAACCGCGCCCCCTTACGTGCCACGCCTCGCAGATTACCGCCACCTGGTGGGCCCTTCCCCTGGCGCTTCCCCCCACTTCCCTCCCCAATTAGCAATAATTGCTCCTCGGAAAAACCTCATTGGCTACGACACTGCCACTGAGCAAAGCTCCTGGTGCCATTCTTGATGTTCCACTTCTTCAAGGAATGCGTGTTGGTTTGTACACTGCCTGACTTGGCCCCCAGTCCTTTCGCTAATACCTACCTGCCTCCTCCCCGCCACTTCATTCCCCAGAGAACAGAAATAGCACATCGTTTTTCTTTGACTTCAGACCTAAATCCCTTCCCATCGTGTTTAAAACGCTCCAGGTATTTAAACCGCTGATCTAGGGCCCAGCCACTCCAAAATTCCTGCCGCACCGTCATAGGAGCTAAACACATAACCTGTCTCTTATACACATCTCCCACCAGCACACAGATGATCAGAAACACCAGTAGCGCCAGGATGCCGCCCACAATGGCATAGGGCACCGACGTCTGAGCCTCTACCACCGCACCAGGGTCTGCCAGAGGGACAGGGCGCAGGCCCAGGTCATCAGAGGACGGTCCCAGCCCGGGCCCGTAGCTGGCAATGTCTTAAACCATTCTGAAGCCACGTCCAACCGCGCCCCCTTACGTGCCACGCCTCGCAGATTACCGCCACCTGGTGGGCCCTTCCCCTGGCGCTTCCCCCCACTTCCCTCCCCAATTAGCAATAATTGCTCCTCGGAAAAACCTCATTGGCTACGACACTGCCACTGAGCAAAGCTCCTGGTGCCATTCTTGATGTTCCACTTCTTCAAGGAATGCGTGTTGGTTTGTACACTGCCTGACTTGGCCCCCAGTCCTTTCGCTAATACCTACCTGCCTCCTCCCCGCCACTTCATTCCCCAGAGAACAGAAATAGCACATCGTTTTTCTTTGACTTCAGACCTAAATCCCTTCCCATCGTGTTTAAAACGCTCCAGGTATTTAAACCGCTGATCTAGGGCCCAGCCACTCCAAAATTCCTGCCGCACCGTCATAGGAGCTAAACACATAACACGTGTTATTTCTTTGTGCTAGCGACCTCCAACTGCTTTCTATATTTAGCTCATAATTTTTACAACAACCCTATGAGGTAGGTGCTGTTGTTTATTTCCACTTTACCGATGAGGAACTGAAGTGAAGTCGCTCAGTCGTGTCCAACTCTTGGCGACCCCATGGACTGGAGCCCACTAGGCTCCTCCGTCCATGGGATTCTCCAGGCAAGAATACTGGAGTGGGTTGCCATTTCCTTCTCCAGGGGATCTTTCCGACCCAGGGATAGAACCCAGGTCTCCCGCATTGCGGGCAGACGCTTTAACCTCTGAGCCATTTGGTAACAGAGGCACAAAGTTACCTGCCACAGGACGCTGCAGACTGAATCTGAACCCAGACAATCGGTCTGGTCCCAGAACTATAAAAACTCTGTGGGCTTTTGACCCCCCGGAACCATTCTTTGCATAGGTCGACGCCTTAAACACCTTTCAATCCATCCTGCCTTTTCCCAAGGCCCAGTCCCACCCAGGACGAGGAGGAGACCCCGCGAGGCTTCGTCCTTACGCTGAGCCCTGCCCCCAGGTCTCACCGTAGACCACGAGCACATAGAGCGCCCTCGCGTGGCCGTGCTTGTTGGATGCCTCGCAGGTGTAGGTGCCATTATCCGCGGATACCAGGCCGGGCAGCGTTAGCGTCTCCCCGACTGCCTCCGCCCGCTCTGGCAAAGACTCATTACCGCGGTTCCAGCGGATCTGGTTTGGCCTGGGCGGGGATATAATGACAGTCAGGGACGCAGGTGTCAGCACCCAATTCTGACGTCTCAGAAATATAGATATTTGACATCTCCAAATAAGAGAATCCTTACTAGACCTTTCCTTCCTTGAAAACCAAGCGTCCCGGGGCCAACTTCCACCCATCAGCAGGATCTCAGGAATCCTAGCCCCTCACCCCCACCCTGAGCCCCTTCCACCCTGAGAATCCAGGAGACTAGGGACCTACAGCCTCCTTCCTCATCATCTGGCCCCAGATCCCTTTTCTCAGGATTCAGAAGGCTGGGTCTCAGCCCCCTCTGTTCTTCCAGCTTCAGGTGTCCGGGTCACCTATTCTCCGCAGGACCCAGGAATCTAAGACCTCAAAGCTCACCTGGGGTTCCCCGTCACAGCACACGTCAGCACCAGTGTGTCTCCCTCCCTCACCACAGCTTGGGAGGCATGGATCCGGGCCGTGGGGGAGTCTGTGGGCAGGAGTGAGATGGGAGAGTGGTTATCTGGGTTATGAAGGACTAGGAATTCCCCAGGGGACAGGTCGTTCCCCGCCGGGCCCTGGCCTGCCAGGCACTTACACTGCACGTCCAGCACGTACTGCGTCTGCTTGCTGTGTCCGGAGGGTAGCGCCTGGTTCTGCGCCTCGCAGGTGACGATACCGCCATCGTCCTTGCGGTCTACACGAAACCGCACTGTGCTTGCCACGCTCCAGACCTTGCCATTTTCCTGGCCGCTGGTCACTCCTGCCAAACCCCGCCCAGAAACTGTCAAGGCAGGGCTATGGCTCCGCCCACTGAAGGCACACCCTCCCACCTAGCCAATCCCAAAGCAGGCTATTTGCCAAGCTCCACCCCTTATCCACAGTCTTGCCGCTAGTCCTCCAAACCACGCCCCTATCCAAACCAGGCCCACAACCCCACGTCTCTTTCCCATGTCTCGATCTTTCACCCCACGCCCTCTCATCTAACAATTCACTCAACAAGTATATACTGAGTGGTGGTTCACTCGCTAAGTCATGTCCGACTCTTGCGACCTCATGGACTGTTAGCCCGCCAGACTTCTCTGTCCATGGGATCTTCCAGGCAAGAATAATGGAGTAGGTTGCCATTTCCTTCTCCAGATCTTCCCAACCCAGGGATTGAACCCGGGTCTCCTGAGCTGTAGGCTGTCTCCTGCGTTGCAGGCAAATTCTTTACCGACTGAGCCACCAGGGAAGCCCAATATATTGAGTAGTAGTGTCTGCCAATGGAGAAGGCAATGGCAACCCACTCCAATGTTCTTGCCTGGAGAATCCCAGGGACGGCGGAGCCTGGTGGGCTGCCGTCTATGGGGTCGCACAGAGTCGGACACGACTGAAGTGACTTAGCTTAGTAGTGTCCGCCAAACCCATGCACTCTTCCTCAAGCTCCATTCATATATAAAGCAGCCTTTCCCAAGCCACACCTCCCGGAACCCCGTCTCTTAAGTCTCGCCCTTCGCAGGCGCCTTTCCAGCCCACTCCCATCCCCATCCCCAGGTTATACCTTTCAGTTCCTTTCGGTCCCGGTACCAGCGCAGGATGGCAGCAGGGCGGGACCGTGGAACGAGACAGCTGAGCTCCACCTCGCCGCCCTCCACCGCCTGTTCCCGGACCTCCACTATAGGATTCTCCGGGGCCACTGCCACAGGGAGAAGGGGACAAGAGGGAGGTCAAGAGAGGGACCAAGGTGGGCACAGAGTAACCAAACTGCAGGATTCCAGGGAACCGGAGGAACAAAGGGTCAGACACAGAGGCACAAGGTCAGGGAAACCGGCCATATTTACTGGGAGCAGATGTCCAGGAGGTTAAAAACAGCCAGGGTCAAGTCCCAGGATAAGGGATGAGCAAAGGNTAGTGTCCGCCAAACCCATGCACTCTTCCTCAAGCTCCATTCATATATAAAGCAGCCTTTCCCAAGCCACACCTCCCGGAACCCCGTCTCTTAAGTCTCGCCCTTCGCAGGCGCCTTTCCAGCCCACTCCCATCCCCATCCCCAGGTTATACCTTTCAGTTCCTTTCGGTCCCGGTACCAGCGCAGGATGGCAGCAGGGCGGGACCGTGGAACGAGACAGCTGAGCTCCACCTCGCCGCCCTCCACCGCCTGTTCCCGGACCTCCACTATAGGATTCTCCGGGGCCACTGCCACAGGGAGAAGGGGACAAGAGGGAGGTCAAGAGAGGGACCAAGGTGGGCACAGAGTAACCAAACTGCAGGATTCCAGGGAACCGGAGGAACAAAGGGTCAGACACAGAGGCACAAGGTCAGGGAAACCGGCCATATTTACTGGGAGCAGATGTCCAGGAGGTTAAAAACAGCCAGGGTCAAGTCCCAGGATAAGGGATGAGCAAAGGAGAAAGGAGACAGGATGGATCTGAGGAGGGTAGGCCTTTACCCAGTACAGTGAGCGTGGCAATCTGGTGGTGGGTGTCCTCTGTGTAGAGCTGGCAAAAGTAGCCCCCCTCATCCTCCAGGCGAGCATCTGAGAGCCGGATCCGTACCCGTCGCGGGGAGAACTCCTCAAGCTGGAAACGCTCATCCTTCAGGGCTAGAGAGTGAAGAGGCGGTAGTGAACTTGGGGAATCCGTAGCTCAGAAGTCCCACCTTTCTTCCAGGAGCTTAGAGTCCGGACCTCTCTTTTCTCCAACCACACCCAGGTGTCTAACGTACCCACCTAGTCACTCTCTTGGGCACCCAGAATGTTTCAGGCCCTCTCACCCGACCAGGAGTCCAGCCCCAGCCCCCTCCTCCCTCAGATCCAGGAGACCAGAGTCTCAGCTCTGTCTCCAGTCAGTCCCCAGCCCTCTCCTCTTCCAAGACTCAGGCTCTGGACCCCCAGCACGCACCACGGGTACCATTGAAGAAGAGGGTCTGCCGGGCGGGGTTCTGAATGACAACTATGGATCCATCATACTGGTGCAGTCGGCAGGTTATCTCGGCCACCCCACCCTCAGCCACTGTCACATTCTCCGTCTGTACTTCCTGTCCTGCCCCTGGACCAGTAGACAGAGAAACAGGATAAGAGACTCATTCAGGGGTACAATCCAGTCTTTGCTCTCTCCCTCGGGTCCTCATCCATCCAAACTTCCAATACCTCTCCTTCCCCTCTTATGCAGGTCAGCACACCCAGCATTTCCTGTGTGCTGGAATCCAGAAGAAGGATAAAACCTGCCCCCTGTTCTAGAGGAGGTGCAATCAAGATCTAGTGGATCTAAGGAGTAGGTGGGTGGGGCAGCACAGGTCACACTGGGAGCCCAGAGGAAGTGGAGACTAAGACCACCCAGGGAGGTGAGTGGTCAGAGAAGATTCTAGAATAAAGCTCCATCGGATCCACATTTTAAAGAGAGCATTCCACGGGGTATGGGAAACTGTTGTGTGTTCACCAAACCCCATCTTTCACACCTGAGCACATGTTTTAACTTGTCTGCAGAGATGGGTGAGATATTCTCATCCCTGTAGATGTTAAGCTTGCTGCTCTTCCCGTTTTGGGTGTTGTTGGTTTTTAAGGCTGTGTAGCACAGCTTGTGGGGTCTTAGTTCCCCAAACAGGAATTGAACCCCTACCCCCTGCAGTGGAAATGCAGAGCCTTAACCACAGCCATTGAACCACCAGGGAAATTCCTGCTGCTCTTCCCGTTAATGGAGCATTCTGACCCTGTGGATCTGGGGAGGGCTTGTGACTTGCTTTGATCAACAGAATTTGCTAGAAGTGATACTGAATGAGTTCTGCAGCCTAGATCTCAAGAGACCTCCCAGCTTCCACTCATGCCCTTTTGCTGCTCTGACACTGTTAGGTGAAGATGCCCGGGCCAGCCTCCTTGAGGATGAGAGACCACACGGAGAGAGAGAAGCCCAGCCAAAAGCCAGCACCAAATGCCAGCCACGGGAATCAGGCCATTCTGGACTAGCCAGCCCCCGTGGCACCACCAGGTGACTGCAGCCACATGAGTGACCCCAGCTGAGACCAAGAGAAGTACCCAACTGACTCCCAGAGTCATGAGCAAAGAACATAATTGCTGTTCAAAGCCACAGTGTTTTGGAGGGTGTCTTAACATGGCTAAAGTTAACTGGTACAACACACTGAAGTGCAAGTCACTCAGTCAGTCATGTCCGACTCTTTGCGACCCCAAGGCCTGGCTAGAATTGAATTCTCCAGGCCAGAATACTGGAGTGGGTAGTGGTACCCACTCACTCCAGGGGATCTTCCCAACCCAGGGATCAAACCCAGGTCTCCCGCATTGCAGGGAGATTCTTTACCAGCTGAGCCACCAGGGAAGCCCTCAAGGGACAACACACTATTAAGCTACATTTCCAAGGATCCCTTGTGCTTACATGGGGCCCCATGACTGATTTCTGGCCAACAGGCTGTAGGCAGAAGAGAGAAACACCTCCTCCAGCCTGGTTCATCTCACCCACAATCCTTCATGCTGGCAGAATGGAGAGGACTCCTAGGAGCCCAGAGGAGAAAGGATTATGAGCTGGAAGGAGTCTGGGGCCCTGACTTTCTGCCCCCGGGTTACCTGCCTGCACAGGACTGTAGCATGAGCGAGAAATACATTTTTTGGTTAAGACATTGAGATTTCAGGGCTGTTGTTACAGCAGCTAACTTACCTCGATTAATCCATCAGGAATGAAGTAAGGGATTAGTAAGGGGGTGTTTCCAGCCAAGTAAACAGTGCAGAGTAAAGCTCAAAGCTGAGATTAATCATCAGCAGCATCATCAATGTCACTGTCATCTTCAAAATAACAATAACCATCATAGCTACTGTTGATTAGGCAATTTCTGTTCCAGGCTTTGTGCTAAGGGCATTACCTATATAATTTCCATTTAATCATCACAATACCTGAATAAGGGAGGCACTATTATCAATCCCCAGTTTTTTTTTTCCAGTTCTCATTTTTTAGATGAAAAAATTTGCTCCAGAGCAAGAAAATGACTTGGCCAAGGTCACAGCCTGAGACTGGCAGAGGCAGGATCTGCCTCGAGGTCTCCCAATTCTGTATCCTGAACCCACATCCACTCCTGGTTGTCTGGGTGAAAGGTGTCCAGCATTGGTGAGGACTGTGGCATGTGCTTGTGAAGGGTCTCAGCCAAGCTACAAGATAAGCTTTTATCCTGAAGGCCAGGAACCGAAGCAGGAAAGAGCCATGATCAGATTTTACTATTCACTTCTTTTTTTTTGGCCATGCCATGTAGCACATGGGATCTTAGTTCCTTGACCAGGGATCAAACTCATACCCCCTGCACTGGAAGCAGGGAGTCTTAATCACCAGACCACCAGGGAAGTCCCTGGTTATTCACCTTTAAAGTCTGGAGAACTATTTTTTCATATCTCTTACATTCTGTCTCATTCATTCATTTGTGCTGCAGGGAGGTTTTCAGGGGTTGGGTGCCCAGGGATGAGTCAGATGAGGTCCCTGTCCTGGAAGGCCTTCAAGATTTATGGGGAGGTAGACATAAATCACTGTAAAATCCCATGAGAAGTGTTTCAGTCCCTGTAAGAGAGATAGGTAAGCTGATCTGGGGGCTGAAGAGTGG
>SJYV01042650.1:0-14920 GCA_006410875.1 Neotragus pygmaeus
TAAATAAAAATGCTAAAAAATAAATAAAAGCACAGAAAGTGTGGATGCTGTAAAGAAAAATAACACAGGCAGTGAGAGTGTAACCATCACAAAACTCCGAATGAGGACAATGGCAAAAGAAAAAAAATAACAACAGTAAACAAACAGCAACAAAAATCACAATGCAGAGAGATCTTAGCCCTTCCCACAGATTCAATGCATTGAAATAAAAAGTCTAACAACCTTAGAATTTTTAATACTATGAGGGCTGAAGTGTATGTGTACAAAGATACAAATGGTTATACATTAGCCAGCCTGAAGAGTCTCAAAACAATGCTCTAAACATTTAGAAACTTCATTTATGACAGAACTATACTGAGGATGGGTGATGAAGAATTTTAAATTAGAAAAAAAATTGATTCCTACCTACTTCCCCAAATAAGTTAATGATGGACTGAAACCTAAGTGGGAAAGTCAAACCATAAAAATTTTAGAAGGCACTTAAGAGAATAATAATTTAGTAAAGGAAAAATATCTTAAGCAAAATATAAAGGTATAACCCCTAAGAAAAATGATTGATAAACTAAAATGTCAAAACTTTTGCTTATTAAGACACTGAAAGAGAATAAGTCAACCAATGTACTGGGTGAAGAGGGTTATAATATAAACACTATACAGAGAATTGTTACCTGGGAAAACAAAGAACCCCTATAAGTCAAATTAAAAATGATATACAATTAAATTGGACAAAACATATGGTTGGATACCACATACAGGAAGCTTTTGTGATAAATAAATACGGAAGATGATTAAATTTCTTTGTAATTAAATAACTGCAAATTAAAAGCAAACCTGCTAGTTAGGGAGTTTGGGATGAACATGTACACACTGTTATATTTGAAATGGACAACCAGGGTCCTACCATAGACCACACGGAACTCTGCTCAATGTTATATGGCAGTCTGGATGGGAGGGGAGTTTGAGAAAGAATGTGCATGTATATGTATGGCTGAGTCCCTTTGCTGTCCACACGAAACTACTACAACATTGTTAATTGGCTATACTCCAGCATAAGATAAAATTTTTGAAGAAAATCATACCTGCAAGATTGCTGATTTTAAAACCATGAAAATGTCAAGTGTTGGCAAGCGTTAGGAACAGGAACACTTGTGCTTTGCTCCTTGGGTATAACTTGGGAAACAACCATTTTCTAGTAAAGGTTGTGCTCATGCCATCTAAAGTAACATTTGTATCCTTAAATATATACTCAGAATATTTCTTCCCAGCATTTTTCAACTTATGACACACGTAAACAATGAAAACCTACATATGGCATATACTAATGTAAATTTTAGGGATCCTGAGAGCATNCTCATGCCATCTAAAGTAACATTTGTATCCTTAAATATATACTCAGAATATTTCTTCCCAGCATTTTTCAACTTATGACACACGTAAACAATGAAAACCTACATATGGCATATACTAATGTAAATTTTAGGGATCCTGAGAGCATTTGTATTGAAGGTTTGATGTTTTAAAAAAATTAATCAGATTCTCTCTCTCTCTTTTTTTTTGGTATGTAATTGATATTTAAAAAGTAAACTAAAAAGTATTTTCAAATAAATTTAATATTAAATTTATCTAAATGTTTAGATAAAATTAAATTTATCTAAATTTTTTTAGAATATTTATGATAACAATGATTTTGTTTCCATGAATATCTATATCCACCCTGTAATGGCCATTACTGTGTACAGTTCCTGATCCTGACTCTTGCATAATGAATCCTTCACATTCTCAGAAATCCGTATCAACAAAGAACTTTGTTCATGCTGATAAGTAATAAAAATCAACATTAGTTGAAACCACATTTTGAGTAAGAAAATGCATTTTCCTTTTGTTCAAATGGTAAAGTTGAACATTCTGGAAAAAATGTGAACATATTTTAAATTCATTTGATCTTTTTCATACCAGCAGTCATGGTTAATTTATTTGCCCACTTGACTGGGAAATAGGGAACCCAGATAGTAGGTCAACATTATGTTTCAGCGTCTGTGATGATGTGTTTGGATGAGATTAACATTTGAATCTGTAGACTGAAGAAAGCAGATTGCCCTTCTCAACTTGATGGGGCCCCATTCAGTAAGTCGAAGGCCTGAAAAAACAAAAAGGCTGACCCTTCCCTGAGTAAGAGAGAATTCCTCCTATCTGATTGCTTCAAGCTAGGACTTCCATCTTTTCTAACCTTCAGACTCAAGCTGAAACATCATCTTTCCTTGGGTCTTGAGTGTGCCAGCTTTTAGACTGGAACTTGCACCTTAATTTTCTTGGTTCTCAAGGCTTCAAATTGGACTCAAACTACACCAGCAGTTCTCCTGCTTCTCCAGGTTACTGAATGTAGATCTTGGAACTTCTCAGCCTCCATAACTGTGTGATATAATTCCTGAAAATAAGTCATATGCATATAGTACTGGCTCTATTTTTAATTTTTATTATTTCAAAATAACACAGGTGCACCAGTTTTCAAAAAGACAATAGTAACAAGTCTTTTTGTTAGTAAAAGGGCATGTCAACCATAAATGAGTAGGATTATCTGATGTATTTGAGGATGGACTCAAAAGCACTACCTAGAATCCCCAACTCCCCAGTCTTCACTAAATCTCATCTAGTCGGTAGGCGGTGCTCCTTGGACTCCTAGAGCTGAACTCCAAGCAACTCCTAGAACTCTGTCTCTGATGACAAAGCCTCACTCTCCATCAGCTTTTATAGTAGATGTCCAGGTGACAGAGGACTTTAGGATGAAACACAGAGTATCCGAGGGCTGGGACCACAGTCTAAGGAGAAAAAGAGAAGAAGCTAGTGTTTGAAGAAACCTGCCCAGGGTGCCACCCAAACTAGACCTCCCTGGGGAGCCTCAGGATGGAGTCAACCGATATTTTGCAGCACATTTTGAGGGCAGAAGGAGAAGGGGATGACAAAGCATGAGATGGTTGGATGGCCTCATCAGCTTAATGGACATGAGTCTGAGCAAACTCCGGGAAAGGGTGAAAGACAGAGGTCTGTGGGATCACAGAGTCAGACATGACTGACTGGAAAACAGTAATAATTATAGTCTAATATGCATGTCTCTTGAAAATCTCTAGAATAGAGAAATTTCTTAACATATGTACTGAGCACATATACTGAAAAAAAGAAAGTTCACAGAAGCACTATTTGTAAAAGCAAAACACAGGAAAAAAATGTATAACAAAGGTTAAAAAAAATCAGACAATAGAATACTTTATCCCACTGAAATGAATTAATTGTAACCACTTACAACAACTTGAATGAAGTACATGCTTATACTGCAGAGCAAATGAAAAGTTACAGAAAAATATATAGAAACTAAACATATTCCCCTATGGTGCTAGTGTTAAAGACTCCATCTGCCAATGCAAGAGACATGGGTTCAGTCCTGGGTAGGGAAAATCCCCTACCCAGGAGGAGGGCATCTCAATCCACTCCAGTATTCTTGCCTAGAGAATCCAATGCACAAAGGAGTCTGGTGGGCTTCAGTTCATAGAGTTGCAGAGTCAGACATGACGGAAGTGATTTAGCGTGCATGTGCAAGCATAATACAGATATTTATTTGTATTTGAATAATGCAATACACATATTACACACTATACAATACAAGTAAATAACTAGGAATACACACAAACAAATACAAATATAAAGAAAAAGAAGGAGGACTTCCCTGGTGATTCAGTGGTTAAGATTCCATGCTTCCATTGCAGGAGGCACAGGTTTGGTTTTGATCCTTGGTCAGGGAAGATCCCACATGACTTGTAATAAGGCAGAAAAAAGAAGAAAAAAGAAGACACTGAATTTCATGACGATAATTCCAGTCAAGAAAAAATGCAATTGGGAAGGAATCTGGATATGACCCAAAAGCTGATAATAATAACTTTAAAGTTAATTATGTTCTTTATTTTCTTAAATGGGATATGGATATTCAGGTGATCATGTATCATTATTATTTACATCTTCATACATTTAAAAAATTATTTTGTACTTATGTTTTGATAAAAATAAAGCAATGAAAAATATAGTCTTAATTTTTAAATCAAACTTACACTCAATATGAATATAATTCTGCAAGTAAATGCATTCATTATATTTAAAATCTCTAATGAAGTTGGTTTAAAGCTCAACATTCAGAAAACAAAGATCATGGCATCTGGTCCCATCACTTCGTGAGAAATAGATGGGGAAACAGGGTCAGACTTTATTTTGGGGGGCTCCAAAATCACCACAAATGGTGATTGCAGCCAGGAAATTAAAAGACACTCGCTCCTTGGAAGGAAAGTTATGACCAGCCTAGAAAGCATATTCAAAGCAGAGACATTACTTTGCCAACAAAGGTCCATCTGGTCAAGGCTATGGTTTTTCCAGTGGTCACGTATGGATGTGAAGAGTTGGACTGTAAAGAAAGCTTAGCACCGAAGAACTGATGCTTTTGAAGTGTGGTATTGGAGAAGACTCTTGAGAGTCCCTTGGACTGCAAGGAGATCCAACCAGTCCATCCTCAAGGAGATCAGTCCTGGATGTTCACAGGAAGTACTGATGCTAAAGCTGAAACTCCAGTACTTTAGCCACCTCATGCGAAGAGTTGACTCATTGGAAAAGACCCTGATGCTGGGAGGGATTGGGGGCAGGAGGAGAAGGGGATGACAGAGGATGAGATGGCTGGATGGCATCACCGACTCGACGTGAATCTGAGTGAACTCAGGGAGGCCTGGCATGCTCTGCTTCATGGGGTCACAAAGAGTCAGACACGACTGAGCAACTGAACTGAACTGAATGATCACTTTTTAGAAAATTAATCCTAAAATGTTTCAAAAGAGAAAATATATTATACATCCTTGAATAGGCAACATGAGACTGAATTTTAGTATAAAACTGACAAAATGATCTGACCAGGAAAGAAGTGTCTTTGAAAAATTGGCTGTTGAGGTGTTTTTTGTGAAGGAAGAAAGGCCTTCCAGGACATCATATTCTTAAAGAGGAATGAATCTCAAAGACACACCATGAATGGGAGCGAGGAGCAGACATCAGTTTGTCAGGGACAAGTTTGCTCTGACCTGAGACCAGGCGAGCACCACGTTCTTCCCTCTGTAAATTCAATAGTTGGTCTCGGTAAGTCCGGGATGATGTTTGGCTCTGCTTAAGAAGGTAGCATCTCCAACTCTTCAGTTCAGTCGCTCAGTTGTGTCTGACTCTTTGCGACCCCATGAATTGCAGTACACGAGGCCTCCCTGTCCATCACCAACTCCTGGAGTTCACTCAGACTCACATCCATTGAGTCGGTGATGCCATCNAAGCACCGGATCATCTACAGCGCCACATTCAGAGCCGGCAGAGGAAAGGCGCTCTCTCCGGGTGACTTGCAGAAGGCCATCTTTTCTTCACGGGGAGGACTGAAGCATTCAGCTCTTTACAAAGTTCTCTTAGCCTTCATCTTGTCCTCTTTGCCTTGTATTTGGAAGCGTCCCTGGCCTCACTGCTGGGATTGCTCCAATCGTCAGCCTCAGCTGTGCTCTTGTAACGGGGCCATGTGGACTTGTTAAAAACCGGAAGTCTCAAATGCTTCATTTGAAAGGGCCTTCAAATAAATGACAGCATCAGTAACCACGCCTTCCATAGGTCAACGAGCAAGTGCCTTTCAGTTTCATGGCAGCTGTCACCATCCACAATGATCTTGGAGCCCAAGAAAATAAAATCTGTCACTGTTTCCATTGTGGTCCCATCTATTTGCCAGGAAGCGATTGGACTGGATGCCATGATCTTCTTTTTTCGAATGTTCAGTTTTAAACAAGCTTTTTAACTCTCCTCTTTCGCCTTCATCAAGAGGCTCTTTAATTTCTCTTCACTTTCTGCCGTAAGGGTGGTGTCATCTGCCTATCTGAAGTTACTGATATTTCACATACATATTTTTTTCATTTAAAATGTGAGTATGCACTTAGATTCTATTGTCATCGACTTCATGAACATAATGTATTTTTTTTCATAAAGGCACTCCCTGTCATTTCTTGGCTAGCTGATGAGGGTGAGGTGTGGGAGTTGGGGGCAATGCCTAGAGGGAGAAACATCTGATCAGGATCTATGTTTTTAATAAACAATGGAAGTATTGCTGGGAGATGGAGAGCTGACATGATAGAATTAGAAACATCTTATTTAAGGACAGAGAAGGTTTCCTCTGATTGGCGGATCTCTGAAAATAAATACGACGTGTGTCATGAATATGCCTTTGCTGGATGAAGGCATTTCCTAAAAAGCCGAGTGCAAAGAGTTTTCAGGCAAACAGGCATAGCATGCAACTGTTATGCTTGCAAAAATAGCACCGTGTTGAATATTGACAGCTTTTGTCCATCTGCTTTCTCAAAAACCCAGCCTCTTTCTTGCATTGTAAGAATGTTGAAGGGAAGAAGAAGCCAAAGTCTGGCACAGTAAGTGTATGCATTTTTAAATTTTAGACATCAAGTTGGAAAGCCTCAGAATTTTCTTGGCTTACATACCTACTGAGTCTATAGTCCTTCAGACTATTTGCTTTGCTTTTCAAGGTTGAAGTGTTTGGGGCATAACATTGCCAGATTTAGCAAATAAAAGTGCATAATTCCAAGTTAAATTTCATTATTAGATAAATTTTTAATATAATTATCTGCCAAACAATATTCAGGACATACTTACAATAATAAAATTATCTGAAATCGTTTAACTGAAATTCAAATGTAACTGGATGTCCCATATTTTATTGGCAACTCTATTTGGATAACTGCCTATTTCATGGGAAAATGTTGGCACAGAACTTTAATTTCTTTTTTCCCCAGCTTAATTGAGATATACTTGCATATAACATTATGTAAGTTTAAAGTGTACAGTGTGATATTTGATACATGTATATATTGTGAATTGGGGGCAGGAGGAGAAGGGGACAACCGAGGATGAGATGGCTAGATGGCATCACGGACTCAATGGACTTGAGTTTGAGTGAACTCCGGGAGTTGGTGATGGACAGGGAGGCCTGGCGTGCTGCAGTTCATGGGGTCGCAAAGAGTCGGACACGACTGAGCCACTGAACTGAACTGATATATTGTGAAGTGTTTACCACAGTAAGGCTAGTTAGCTCATTCTTCAGTTCCCATGATGACCATTTTGTTGTTGTGATGGGGAAAACATGAAAGTGCCACTCTTTCAAGAACACATCGTGGTATTATTGCTCAGCTATAGTCACAGTGCTGTACGCTGGGTCCCTGGAACTTAAAACTTGTGCCTCTTGACCAAATCTTCCCATCTTCCCCACCACTCAGCCTCTGGTAATCACCNCACTCTTTCAAGAACATATCGTGGTATTATTGCTCAGCTATAGTCACAGTGCTGTACGCTGGGTCCCTGGAACTTAAAACTTGTGCCTCTTGACCAAATCTTCCCATCTTCCCCACCACTCAGCCTCTGGTAATCACCATTCTACATTCCATTAGAGTCCATGTATAAGCGATAGCATATAGTATTCATCTTTCTCTGTCTAAAAGATGAATTATGCTCATTTCACTGAGTATAACATCCTCAAGGTCCATTTCTGCCGTCACAGACAGCAGGATTTTTACGTAAAATAATTTCTTAATTAGAAATCAAAATATTTTAGTTAATGCAGTGAGCTATGTGTATTTTGTTAATAACTTCTTTCTGGTATGCAGCAAAGTGATTCAGATATATATATATATATATATATATTTCTTTGTTGGAATGTAGTTGCTTTACAAGGTTGTGTTAGTTTCTGCTATTCAGTTATATGTATACATGTGCTAAGTCACTTCAGTCGTGTCCGACTCTGCAACCCCATGGACTATAGCCTGTCAGACTCTCCATGGGATTCTTCAGGCAAGAATATGGGAGTGGGTTGCCATGCCCTTCTCCAATATGTTCACACATATCCCAATAACTTCTTTCTAAAGTTTGGAAGTGTTTCTTTCAGAGAAAAGGAAATGACTGTGTCCAATGTAACCTCAGCTGCTTATAGGAGACAGAAGGCAGGAACCCCTACGNTATATATATATATATATATTTCTTTGTTGGAATGTAGTTGCTTTACAAGGTTGTGTTAGTTTCTGCTATTCAGTTATATGTATACATGTGCTAAGTCACTTCAGTCGTGTCCGACTCTGCAACCCCATGGACTATAGCCTGTCAGACTCTCCATGGGATTCTTCAGGCAAGAATACGGGAGTGGGTTGCTGTGCCCTTCTCCAATATGTTCACACATATCCCAATAACTTCTTTCTAAAGTTTGGAAGTGTTTCTTTCAGAGAAAAGGAAATGACTGTGTCCAATGTAACCTCAGCTGCTTATAGGAGACAGAAGGCAGGAACCCCTACCTCCACTTCAGGCCACCAGGGGCAGAAGCCACACACTGTCCTCCTTCCTCAATGTGATTGGCCTTGCGGAAAGCATTGGCTCTTCCAACGCACGAGAATGTCCTTGATCTTTTGGACACTGGCCGTGCTCCTCGGTAATGATCTGAGCCTGCCACATCTGCGTACACACGAGTTGTGTAAAACAATATTCAGAAAGAAGTCGATGCTCCAGCAGGAAGTCAGCCGTCAGAACAGAGACCAGCACTTGTAATTTACAGTGAACAGGGGGAGGATGGGAATGGGAGCTCTGAGAGCAAGGGGAAGACAGGAGATAATTTACTCAATTTGTTTTCCTAGAAATGAAGACTTTATGTCAAGAATTTGTAATAAAACTAACTGAGGCGCTCACACTCAGCTCCATAAAATGCTTAATCACCTTATTGTTCTATAACAGCTCTTCTCTTGATGGAGGAATTTGCCAGCTTTTTAATCTCCCTTATTTGATTAACAATAGCAAACAACAGCAACCTGTGTTGGGTTTCAGTAAATGTTGGGTCTACAAACTTATTAAGGAAGATAGATTTATTTTAGGGCCTCATCTATAATGGTCTCAAGCCTTAAGTAGCAGATCATGCTTTTAAAGTTTTATGTTATTAGTGGGGAAAAAAAAAAGAATCTATAGCTACTTGAGGAGGAAAAGCATGTCAGTAGGTAGTCATCATTGTTCCAAGACATTTTTGTGGAGGAAAATATATTACTGCAGTCTATCTTTTTCGGAGTCTGGATATCTTTTCTCCTTTTTTAACATTAATTTAAAAGAAACACAAAGCTAATTCTTTTTTTAAATAAAGGTTTAATGATGATCTTTCCCCAAGTTTGAATCTACTCACATGAAGTGATCAACATTATGGTGGGTAGAAGATCTTTAAATTTAATTGAAAGTCCTGTGAACAGAATCCTAGTCCACAGGTATCTGAGCTGAAGCAGGTACTGCAAACACTTACTGCACCCTGTGAATGAGTGGATTCAGTGTTTGGGACAATGAGGCCCCAGAGACACCACATCCTACTCAGCACCAGCCCCCATTGCTACTTGATTTTCATCATTGTCGGCCTTAATGCTTTCTCAGCCTGCCTATGTTTTTCACCCTACTTCTCGTAAACACCTTCTTTTCTCCTGCTGTTGTCTTTGTGGAGTTTCCAAGCACACATCTGAATTCACGCAGGTCTGTGGTGAAGTTTTCATTAACCTGCATCAATTAAGGAGAGGCAAAAAGACACATCCAGGAAGATATTTGTTAAGGTAGTTTTATCATGAAATCATTATGATCTTCCTTTTCTTCTTTCCTTTTTGATGTTGAATTATCTCTGTGTGTATAGATCAATGTAAGTTATTTTTGTTTTATTAATGTCCCTTATTTAGAGATCACTCCATATTTATGTTTCTGTATTTGTGTGTGTGTGTGTGTTCACACTCAATGATCTGTGAAGCCCATGACATTATGGATCTATGATGTATTTGTTTACATCATGTATCAAGAGATGGTATCCTGGTCTGGGAAACAATTTGGTTCAGCGAAAAGCACAGAAGTTTCTGGAATCTCACAGACAGGATCTGTGCTTGAGACTAAATCTGGTTCTTATGGCCCCTGAGCATGCACTAAGCTCAAGCTTCACTTTCTATACAACCGGGGTGATAACAGCTACCTGAGAGAGTTCCAGAAGATGAAAGCTTCTAACAATGTGCTAAGTTGCTTCAGTCATGTCTGACTCTTTGAGACCCCGTGGACTGTAGCCTGCCAGGCAATGGGATTCTCCAGGCAAGAATACTGGGGCATGTTTCCAGGCCCTCCTCCAGGGGATCTTCCTCATCCAGGGATCAAACCTGAGTCTCTTATGTCTCCTGCATTGGCAGATGGATTCTTTACCACTAGTGCCACCTGGGGAGCCTCTAAAAGAATGTTTATTTTCTGAGCTTCTGTGCCTCTTTGTCCCCCTTTTCACCATTTGGAGAAGTAGATCTAAAAATGCTCAGCACACATATCAGAAATAAGAAAATGCAAGACTCTGACACCAGCAAGTGTTCACAGTTAAAATGGTGAGTTAGGGAAGCACTGGCAGAAAGTTTGAAATTGCAGAACTGGGTAGGGTTAATTCTGGAAAAGGCCTTCCAGGATTAAGTTTTGAAGATACCCATAGTAAGTTGGGGAGAAGGTGATGGCACCCCACTCCAGTACGCTTGCCTGGAAAATCCCATGGATGGAGGAGCCTGGTGGGCTACAGTCCATGGTGTCGCAAAGAGTCCGATATGACTGAGCGACTTCACTTTCCCTTTTCACTTTCATGCATTGGAGAAGGAAATGGCAACCCACTCCAGTGTTCTTGCCTGGAGAATCCCAGGGACGGGGGGAGCCTGGTGGGCTGTTGTCTATGGAGTCGCACAGAGTCGGACATGACTGAAGTGACTTAGCAACAGCAGCAGCATAGCAAGTTGAGTATGCAGTTTTTTTTTTTTTAATATAGTTGAAGTGTAGTTGATTTACAATATTATATTAGTTTCAGATGTACAACATAGGATTCAGTATTGTTACAGATTGTACTCCACGTAAAATTATTACAAAGTGATGGCTATATTTCTCTGTGCTGTGTTCTTGTCGCTTATTTATTTTATGAATAGTAGTCTGTATCTCTTAATCCCATACCCCTATTTTGCCCCACCCCTCTTCCCCTTTTCCCACTAGTAACCACTAGTTTGTTCTTCGTATCGGTGAGTCTGTTGCTGTCTTGTTACATACATTTCTTTGTTTTCTTTTTTTAGATTCCACAGAATGGAGAAGTCTTCAGGGATGGTGGTATGTTGGATAGCAGCTAATATTATGTTCAGCAATGTGTGAGACATATACTACTAAGGATCTGAGAGCCGTTTTATATGGTACAGAGGCATTAAACAATGTGTAATCATACTGTTAGTTATTTCCCATCCAACTCTTTCAGTTCTTCTGACTATACCAAGAAGAAAGTCTCAGTTTGTACTAGACTAACTTTAATATTTCTCTAATATTAACACATTTTAACAAAGAGATCAGGCTTCAGGATTAGGGTCATTAAGAAGTAAAATATCTAGGTGATTGTTTTATTTACATGGTCTTCATTTTTCCTATTTCCTCTGCTTAACTTTTACTCCATACTAAATCATCATAATAAACTCCATGATATTTAAAAAAGTAAGTAATTTACATGTCAATGAAAGTAAATTTAAAATATTAAAGTGATAAAACAGGTGTTACACAGCTAGGGCAAGCAATTGTAATAGCAGCCCAATAAGGAGTGATATTTAGAAAACCTTGATTGGGCCCATCTCTCTCACAAGAAAACAGATGAGGAAACTGAAATTCAGAGAATATAAGTTATTCTTTTCNATTAAAGTGATAAAACAGGTGTTACACAGCTAGGGCAAGCAATTGTAATAGCAGCCCAATAAGGAGTGATATTTAGAAAACCTTGATTGGGCCCATCTCTCTCACAAGAAAACAGATGAGGAAACTGAAATTCAGAGAATATAAGTTATTCTTTTCCAAGATCGCATAGCTACCTCTCCTTAGGACTGAAGCTTAGAAGCTCAGCCCTTCTATGCCCTTCCTCATCTAACTCTGCACCAGGCAACAAATTCTAGTGTTAAAATGAAGGTGATGAAAAACTAAAGTGTTCATTGCACAGTCCTGTCCTATTCTTTGTGACCCCCAAGGACTGTAGCCCACCACGTTCCTCTGTCTATGGAATTCTCCAGGCAAGAATACAGGAATAGATGGCCATCATCTTCTGCAGGGGATCTGCCTGACCCAGGAATCAAATCCAGGTGTCCTGCATTGCAGGCAGATGGTTTACCATCTGAGCCACCAGATCGGATATAAAATAAAAACAGACTGTTGCAAGTTGTTGGGAACCCACTGGTTCAAGAGGCTGCTAAGTGCAAATAAGGAAGCTTTAGAGAAGGTAGACTTGTGTAGAATCTGAATCTGAAGTTCATCAAGTCTAAAGCAATTCCTGAGGGCACCAAGAAAAATATGAGTCAACTCAAAGGCAGTGGTGCCAGAAATTCCTCTTGGAATTCAGCAGAGATGGCTTGAATCCCAGCTTCTCTACTTGGCAAGAGACCAGTGTATACCTCTCAGCTTATAAGAGTGATAATAGCTAACATTTATGGAGCACATCATCTGCCAAGCCCAATGTGATGCATTATCTCACTTAACTCTCAAAAGAAGATGGACAGTAGTTATTATTATCTTCATATGATAGCTGAGGACATCTATAGCTATACCAGCGCTGGAGTAGAATTTAAACCCAAGAAGTTTCAGTCCAGAGTCTGACCTTAACCACACTCCTACTCTGTGAAAATTAAAGGCAAACAAGAGCTGTAAAGGACCCGGCCCAGCGCCTGGTACAACAGTCGGCAAAATGCCTTCTCACTGTCCTCTGCCCACACAATAGTGCTAGTCACTTCCTGCCACGCAGCCAGAACTTTCTCAGCAGGGGCCTACGCTGGGACTACAACTCCCAGGATGCACCAGAAAGACACTGACCAATCAGGAAGCCCAATCTCACTTCCGGCCCAACTCTCGCTCTCCCCTCTTAACAGGGAGAAATTGGTGCGTTCCCACAAGGTCGGGGTTGTGGGCGGCCTAAGTTACTGGGTTTTATATAATCCTAATCCATCTTTGGTCTGTGTGGTGTAGGTGAAGACTGTGGACCTGTCCAGGCTGCCTCAAGTTACATCTTCAGCCTGGACCCGGTGCATTTCGCAAAGTCTCTCAGCCTGTGGCTCCCAAGAGCCCGCTTTCCTCACAGGCACGGTCGTGTGTGGAGTCAATAAGGGATGGTTGGCTGGGCGCGTCCGGTGGTCACGTTCAGTCTGTTTCGCTTTGTTCGGATCTGGTTTGGGAGCGGAGGGCTGCGGAATCCTCGAGGCTGCCACAGGCGCCATCTTCAGTCCCTAGACTGTGGCCCCAGACCTGAGGCCCCTGCCGGCGTCAGACTAGGAGGGCGTGGCTTTTAGAACGGAGGAGGATAACGATCCCCCTTTACGGGGACTGCCTGGCCTCCTGGCCTTTGGTCCCGGGCCTCCTGGCGTTTGGTCCCGGGATCGTGCCTTACTTGCATTCGTTCCTTCAGTCTATGCCATGGAGGGCTCCAGTGCTATTGGGCCCCCATTCCGGTCTCCACTTCCCACCTGCTGGAGAAGCGCCGCTTGGCCGGCCTCTCCAGTCTCTTGAGTGATGGCCTGTCGGAGCTTCCTGGGGAAGGGCTGACCAGCTCTGGCCTCGATCTAGTCCAGAGGGGTCCCCTTGCCACGCTGTCCTTTGACCCCACCTACCTATGGACACCTGGGGGTCCTGGATAACTGGAACCGAGAGTGGGGAGGGTCAACTTTCTTGGGCATGTCTCCTTCCATTTAGTTTCCACTTACCTCAGGGTTTTTACTTCTATTTTTGCGTTCATTTCTTTAAAGTGCTTGAACTGCGCCATCCCCACCCCACCTCCTTTGCTTTTTGTCATCTTTATTTTCTCCTCAGACCTGTGTATCTGGCTTTGCTATACCCAAGTAAGATGGCTGCCATTCGATTTTGAGCACCTAGGGGCTTGTAGGTGGATGCAAAGTGTATTTTATTCATTGTCTGGAAGCAAACAATGTATTTATTTTACAGTGGCTCTGAAGTGAATGAAATGGGATAAATTTCCTTGACTCAGGAAAAGGCAAGGTCAAAGAATTGATTCCAAGGTTAGTTTGTTCTCTCTCTCTCTTNATTCATTGTCTGGAAGCAAACAATGTATTTATTTTACAGTGGCTCTGAAGTGAATGAAATGGGATAAATTTCCTTGACTCAGGAAAAGGCAAGGTCAAAGAATTGATTCCAAGGTTAGTTTGTTCTCTCTCTCTCTTTTTTTTTTTTTTTTTTGGACAAGCAGCATAAGGCATAACTTCCCGTATTCTGTATTTCTGAAGTTGTGTGCACTAATTGTGGTTTATTCAAGCTATTTTGAGATATTTGAATGACTAAGGTTAGTTTCTAGTGAATGACCTAGAAACATCTCCATATGTTTATATCTGACACAACTGACTAAGCATATGTTTTGTACTATAAAGGAGTAATCTGTTGATTAATGTATCTCAGCTGAATTAAAATATGCATTACCCTAACTCCCAAAGCTAAAGTAGAAGTGTCCATGTTGCCATCTTCTTAGTCAAGGAATTATAATTGTGTCTTATTTTATGCTTTAATAAATCATATATGGACCCTGTCATTCAAGCATAAGTTAGAAAATGATGCTTACATAAATAAAATTAGAGAAGATATTATGAGATTGCTAAATTGTAAGGAAGTTTATGGGCCTCCCCAGTGTTTCAGCAGTAAAGAATCCTCCTGCAACGCAGGAGACCCAGGTTGGATCTCTGGAGGGCATGGCAACCCACTCCAGTATCTTTACCTGGAGAATCTGATGGACAGAGGAGCCTGGTAGGATACAGTACTGCTGCTGCTGCTGCTAAGT
>SJYV01042653.1:0-34062 GCA_006410875.1 Neotragus pygmaeus
AGTTACATTCTTACATCACAAAGATACAGCAACTTATAACAAGTAAAGGGAGTACAATGATTTACAACAGAAGAGAAACAATTAACTCAAAGTCTAGTGTTGCTAACATGAAAACTACTGTATAGGTTTTATGCATCCTGATTAACATTGATTAACATTCTCCCAGGTGCCTAAAAGATAAAGAATATGAAGGCCTGGCAGCAGTCATTTAGTCAACAGTGAAAACCCATCATCAAAATGAATTTTAATTCTTTAGAAAAGGCTCTNTAGGTTTTATGCATCCTGATTAACATTGATTAACATTCTCCCAGGTGCCTAAAAGATAAAGAATATGAAGGCCTGGCAGCAGTCATTTAGTCAACAGTGAAAACCCATCATCAAAATGAATTTTAATTCTTTAGAAAAGGCTCTGTTTCTTTAAGATGTTTTCAGCTTTGTGCCTCTCATGGTTGGGGGCTGTAAGCAATTCACAAGCTGTAAGAAGTCTGGGGAACCTATTAGCCAAGCTAGAGAGCTATCAGAGGGGGTTAACTGAAACATCCCTTTCAAATGCAGAAGACTGAAGCCCTGATTTGACTTTTTCCAGAGAATATCAGAAGAGTGGAAAAGCAGAGTGCAAAGGCCAGCGGATTCTTATTTTTTTTTTTGGGGTGGATGCTCAGGAAATTCCAGGGGAAACCCTGGAAGCTTGATAACGTCCTTGTGTGTGTCAGGCTTCCTTCTGCATGACCTTGACACGGGCGGGATTTCTCACGCTGGCTCCCAGCAGGAAAGTGCCCCACCTTGGACTCTCTTTCTTATGGATCTTAGAAGCCAGGACAAGTAAGTAGACATGGTGGGTGTCCCCGGTCCAGATGGGAATTCAGCCTGANGACTGAAGCCCTGATTTGACTTTTTCCAGAGAATATCAGAAGAGTGGAAAAGCAGAGTACAAAGGCCAGGGGATTCTTATTTTTTGGGGGGGTTGGATGCTCAGGAAATTCCAGGGGAAACCCTGGAGGCTTGATAATGTCCTTGTGTATGTCAGGCTTCCTTCTGCATGACCTTAACATGGGCGGGATTTCTCACGCTGGCTCCCAGCAGGAAAATGCCCCGCCTTGGGCTCTCTCTCTTACGGATCTTAGAAGCCAGGACGAGTAAGTATACATGGTGGGTGTCCCCGGTTCAGATGGGAATTCAGCCTGAAATTAGAGTGAAGAGGAGTGGGAGGAAGAGGGAGAAAAAGAGAGAGAGTCACGGGGGAAACTAGCCCAGCAACTTGCTCCAACTCCTTTTGTCTGGAGATGCCTTTTATATCTTTTTGATTGTACATAGAGATCAATGGGTAATATAAAATTATGCACTGTTAGCTGCCCAGACTCTTTTCAAAACCAGGCTTTTCTCTCTGCATACCTAATTGTATACACAAGTCTAGATGATTTCCATCATATTCTAGCCCAAAAGGGCCAATTAACATTTTACAGCCTTTTTCTGATAAGGTTTGTCTACCAGAAGCCTTATTTGTGTTGATCTTCCCAAAGTCTGGTGCCAGTCTCACAATGGCACTAAATAAAGTTGCATTCTTACATAGCAAAGATCATGCAACTTATAACAAGTAAAGGGAGTACAGTGATGT
This sequence comes from Neotragus pygmaeus, assembly GCA_006410875.1. NCBI lineage: Eukaryota > Metazoa > Chordata > Mammalia > Artiodactyla > Bovidae > Neotragus > Neotragus pygmaeus. The sequence continues at coordinate 1,616 of SJYV01042653.1, forward strand.
ACAACAAAAGAGAAGCAATTAACTCCAAAGGCTACTGTTGCTAACACCAAAACTACTATATATGTTTTTCTCCATCCTGATTACCTTGATTAACATCCTCCCAGGTGCGTAAAAGATAAAAAATATGAAGGCCTGGCAGCAGTCATTGAGTCAACAGTGAAAACCCGTCACCACTCTGATTTTTAACACTTTAGGTAAGGCTCTATTTCTCTAAGATGCTTTTACGCATTGTGCCTCACGTGGTTGGGGGCTGTAAGCAATTTACAAACTGTAAGAAGTCTGGGGAACCTGTTAGGCAAGCTAGAGAGCTATCAGAGGGGGTTTAACTGAAACATCCCTTTCAAATGCAGAAGACTAACGCCCTGATTTGACTTCTTCCAGAGAATACCAAAAGAGTGAAAAACAGAGTACAAAGGCCNTCTCATGATGTATTCTGCATAGAAGTTAAATAAGCAGGGTGACAATATACAGCCTTGACGTACTCCTTTTCCTATTTGGAACCAGTCTGTTGTTCCATGTCCAGTTCTAACTGTTGCTTTCTGACCTGCATATAGGTTTCTCAAGAGGCAGGTCAGGTACTCTGGTATTCCCATCTCTTTCAGAATTTTCCACCGTTTATTGTGATCCACACAGTCAAAGGCTTTGGCATAGTTCATAAAGAAGAAATAGATGTTTTTCTGGTACTCTCTTGTTTTTTTGATGATTCAGCGGATGTTGGCAATTTGATCTCTGGTTCCTCTGCCTTTTCTAAAACCAGCTTGAACATCTGGAAGTTCACGTTTCACGTATTGCTTAAGCCTGGCTTTGAGAATTTTGAGCATTCCTTTACTAGCATGTGAGATGAGTGAAATTGTGCGGTAGTTTGAGCATTCTTTGGCATTGCCTTTCTTTGGGATTGGAATGAAAACATAATACTCTATAAACAAAACAGACAAAATCATTCCCTCGCCCGGCCCTGTCACAAACAATAAAAATCACCTAAGTTCATTTAGCTAAATTTGTCAGTTTCTGAGACTTGTAATTTTTCTCAGTCATCCTACTTCAAATCCTCCTCCATTCTCCTTTTAGGTATACAATCAGTTACTTTCTTTCTAGAAACTCTTGAATCTATCACTTCTTTTTTATTCTCATGACAGTTCATCTAGTTCAACCAATAACTACCTCAAACCTAGACTAGTGAAAATACCTCCTACTGGGTCTATGCAAGCCTCCAAAAACTTTTTCAACTTCTAACCTATTAATTTTTTTCTGAGACATCAATTTAATCATTTCATGTTTCCCTCACAGAAAGTATTTAAATTGTCTAATTATTAGACGGCAAATTCTGTTCCACATGGTCAAAACCTTTTGTCGCTAGACATGATTGCTCCTAGTTACTGAACACCAGAGAGATTAAGCTAAGCAAGTTTCTTCAGAAAAACAGATCATTGTTTTAAATATATTTTAGAGCATATACCCTCTGAGCAAAAGTGACATCTTCATGTCAAAGAGTAAAATAACACATCCACAATTATCTCCATCACAAAGGCTGAAAATCTGGTCCTAATAAATCATTTTTTCACAAACATTTTCCTAGGTTGTTGCTAAATTTATAAGGTATGCATGACAAGTTGAATAATAAATATTATCTAATGCATTATCTTTGTGATTACGATAAAATGTGTGAATAATGAAATTTTATCCTTGTTCAGTCACCTGAATACTTATGCAAAGACAGAGGTGGCTGACATAATGAAAAAAATATGAAAAAGACTGTATACACATGTATAACTGAGTCACTTTCCTGTTCAGCAGTAATTAACACAACCCTGTAAATCAATTATACGTCAATAAAGTTTTTTAAGACAACAGAGGTAGTTGAAGTCAATATTCCTAATCTTAAACTAGTTTAACCAAAACTCAATTATTAAATACATATGTGGAGTCATAACGGCTTCCCAGGTGGCTCAGTGTGTAAAGAATCCACCTGTAATGCAAACGTAGGACCTGGGTTCCACCCCTGGGTCGAGAAGATGCCCTGGAGGAGGGCATGGCAATGCACTCTGGTATTCTTGGCTGGACAATTGCATGGACAGAGGGGCCTGGTGGGCTACAGTCCATGGGGTTTCAAAGAGTCGGACATGACTGAAGCGACTGAGCACACACACGCACACACACGCACACACACACAGAGTCATATACTTTTTTGATATCAGATGATTTTTCACTGGTATTTATACAATTTGGGGGGTTTACTCCCCACACATCTATTCAATGTACCCTGCCTGAGAAACTGCTATGTTATCTGTAACACCTAGGGCCACACACCATAGGAACATATAGCAGAAAACAAAGAGGACTAACACAAAGTATCAAGGTTGTGAAGCTTAAAGACAAGGTAACGTCAGGAAGCAGGACTGACTTAATTTTAGAAAACATTTCACAAATTTTCAAAATAATTTGTCAGTAAAAACACTGACATCGTGGAAGTGGAGGAAATGTTTCATCACAGCTAGAAAACTTGCTTAAAAACAAAGGTAAGGTTAAGCAGACACTTCTCTCGATGGAGAAGTGTTAACAGAGAGGTCTTATTTAACCACCTTTATGCAAAATGTGTAAACAGTTACAGTGAAACAAAAGCTTTTAGAATTTGGTGCTAGGCAGTTTCTTTCATTGCCGTTTTGTTGAAGGAATTAGAAAAGAAATCTATAGCATGGAGACTTGGTCAAGGTGTCACAGATAGGAAAAAACACATCCTGATTCCCAGACAATGGGCTTTCTTCTACCACTCTGCCTTGCCTTCACTGGCAGACACTGACAGTGACTCTGTGTGCCAAGGGAGTAATTAAACACTGCAGGGAGACTTGACAAAGCTTTCTGAATTGAGCAACCATGTGTCAAGTGACATTCATTGTGTAAAATGTAAGTAGATGCATTGAAGAAAACATAATCTAAACTCTAGTTAGAAGTTTAGAGGCTTTATATAATGCAGCAATCCCATTCCTGGGCATACATCTAGAGAAAACTAATCCAAAAAGATACGTGCACCCCTGTGTTCATGGCAGCATTATTTACAATAGCCAGGACATGGAAGCAAACTAAATGTCTATCGACAGATGAATAAATAGATAAAGAAGATGTGGTACCTACATACAGTGAAATATCACTCATCTATTAAAAGAATAATGAAATAATGCATTTTGCAGCAACATGGATGGACCTAGAGATTTTTATCTTAACTAAGTCAGAAAGAGAAAGACAAATATCATATGATATCCTTTATATGTGGAAACTAAGAAGAAATGATACGAATGAACTTATTTACAAAACAGAAACAGACACACAGACATACAAAAAAAAACTTAGTTACCAAAGGGGAAAAGGGCAGGGGAGGGATATATTAGGAGTTTGGGATTAGCAGATACAAACTACTGTATATAAAATAGATACGCAACAAGGTCCTACTGTAGCAAAGGGTACTATATTCAATATCTTATGGTGAACCATAGTGGAAAAGCATATGACAAAGACTATCGGAGAAGGCAGTGGCACCTCCTCCAGTACCTTGCCTCGAAAATCCCATGGATGGAGGAGCCTGGTAGGCTGCAGTCCATGGAGTCACAAAGAGTCGGACATGACTTTCACTTCACTTTCATTTTTCACTTTCATGCATTGGAGAAGGCAATGGCAACCCACTCCAGTGTTCTTGCCTTGAGAATCCCAGGGACGGGGGAGACTGGTAGGCTGCCGTCTATGGGGTTGCACAGATGGACACGACTGAAGTGACTTAGCAATAGCAGTAGCAACATAGATATATAGCTGGACTACTTTGCTGTATATCAGAAACTAAAACAACACTGTAAATCAAATATACTTCTATTAAAAAAAAATTTCTTTTATGAAACTTCGAAAAAAATCTTCATAGGCTTTGATGATCAGTTATAGGAAGTGTGACTATGTTTAATGCTTTCCCACAAGTATCAGCTTAATGTGCTGCAGTTCTGGTTAAAAGGCCTTGGCTCACCAGATATAGAAAAAAAGTGGGAACAAAATAGAAGACATTACGCTACAGCTGTACAAAACTAGAATATCTTTGTACATGGAAAGCTGTGTTGAGTTTTAAGCATAAAATGTAGAAAGGGACTAAATAGCTGGAAAGAGTCACAAAATGGCAAACAAACTGGTAATAGGGTAAGAAGGACTTCAATGGGGGGGACTGACTGACTGAAACAAATTTAGATCAGAGAGGGAGAACTATTATAGTATGTCTTGGTCTGTTTGGGCTAATAACAGAATACCACAGACTTTGGGGGTTTTAAAAAACAGAATTTTGTTTCTTACAGTTCTGGAGTTAAAAGTCCCATATCAAGGCACTTGCAGATTGAGTGTCTAGTGAGAGTTCACTTCTTGGCTCATGGACGGCCCTCTTCTCACTATAATGTAACATAGCAGAAAGAGGAATCTCTCTATAGAGTGTCCTCTTCATGAGAGCTCCACTTCCAAGGACCCATCTCCTAGTACCATCACATTAGGAATTTAGTTTCAACATATAGATTTGGTGAAGGACAGGGAAGCCTGGCATGCTGCAGCCCACGGGGTTGCAAAGAGTTGGACACGGCTGAGCAATTAACAACAACAATATGAAGTACAGTAGAAATACAAAACAAAAAAAATTATGGAATTAAAAAGACTGATAAGTGACTTGGAATTTCATATATTTACTAATGGGGTGTAAATGGGTACAATCCTTTTAGAAAACTCTGTGGTTGTCGCTACTAAAGTTAAACATATGCCTGTCCCACGACCAGCTTTTCCATCCCTAGTTACGTACTCAGGAAAGTGAGTACATGTGTCCAAAGAAAAATCCATACAAGAATTTTATAGTAGTATCATTTGTAATATCTCAAACTGCAATGTCCCAGTGTCATTGAGATGACCCAAATGTCAATCAGCAAGAGAATACACAAATAAATCATAGTACGTTCATACATGGAATACTGCAAAGTCATCAAAAAGAACGCATGATTTATAATGCAACAGCATGTATGAATTTCACAGACTTTATGTTAAGCATATAGAGTTCATGTGTATCATTTAAATAAAATTTAAGAACATGAAAAGTAATTGATGATGGTAGAATAGTGTTAATAGTCAGAACAGTGTTAATTTCCTTGGGGGTATAGGTATTGTTTGGAAGAGGCTTGAGGAAATCTTCTATATGGCTGAAAATATTCTATATCTTGGTGTGTACATATACCAAAAGGCATTAGAGTGAACATTTAATATTGCCATTTGTTTGTTTTATTTCAGTAAAAAAAAAAAAAAAGAAAGGTAGGAAGAATGTGATTTAAAGGTGGGTGGTTGTGGTATAACATGAAGAATGACTGCATTTGTTTTCATCATTCCTCCAGTTATGAATGACTGAGTATATTCAACAAAGAGGACCCAAAGACAATATGACTCCCTACTTGTCCTTGAGAAGTGCACAGTCAAGTGAGAGAGCAGATCCACCGATAACTCTAATATAATTACCATCATCATGGTATGCATAAGTACTGTGGAAACATGGCGAACTGTAAATAGGAAGTCTTAGATGTACAGAGGAAGTACATTTGGTTTATATATGACTTTTTTTAAGAAGGGCATTCTAAAAAAATCCTATATACATGAAGGCACAAAATTATCTAGCAGGTTTGAGCTGTGCAATTGTTAGGTATGACAGGGGCTGGGACAGAGGAGGGAAGATGAGGCTGGAATGGAGCCAGAAGATTGTGAAGGGCCAAGTAAGTAATAGTAAGGGTTGAGATTGAAGCAGGATGTGACATGATCATATTGGCAGCACAGAAGGACAAACGGGTGGCCACGCAGAGGGAACATAGAGGGGAGAAGAGGAGATATTCTGACGCCTCCTGGACACACACAAGTATGCTCACCTAGCAGGTGAATTGGATTGTAGGCTGGTTGGTAGAAAAAAATTGGTAAACTTAGGAATGAAAAATATAACCTCATTAGTACAAACTGATCATTAAAAGGTGTTGCTTTGATCACTGATACCTGAGTTCCTTAGCAATGTAGCACTGAGGGAAATTTTGCAGCACGGTTTATGGTCTAGACTTTGTCCTGATAGGCAGCAAAGGTACATTGTGCATCTTTTTCCAAGCACTCTGGGCTTCCAGAGGATCCCCAGTCATCATCCTCAAGCTCAAACTATTTGCTTCTAACTTGTTTAGTTTTTACTGTTTTTAAACAATAGTGTAATTAAATTCCTGTGTACATAATTTTTATTTATTATATACTTATATTAATAAAATGTTATGTTTATATAAATTTATAATAGAAAATGTTTAAAATGGAAATCCACAGTGAAGAGGACTTCAAAGTTGGATAGGTTTTTAATTTTTTTTTCAAGTATCACGAATAGATAAGTATTCGGACTTTTCAGGAGATCAAAGAAGAAAAATATAATCAATATAATCTGAGGCATATTCTGATACTAGGTAAAAATCATTATGACATTGATAAATAGTTTGTATTTCTGAAGTGCAAAACAACAAAATTCTTTCAACATAAACATCTGATTAATTAAATCTATTATTGCAAATGTTGAGTGGAAATGGAACTCTTAAGTTTGTGTTGTTAAAAGCTGAACAGGCAAGCACATTTTAAAAATCAGAATGGCAAACATGTTTTGCTAAAGCTCACAATTTCAATAAGGAAATTTTGCAATGATTAATGNACACAAGTGGTCCAATGAGATTTTATTTTTGTTTTTACAAGAGATTTACTGTAGATCTAGAGACACAAACATGCTAAAATTGAAAGGATTCAAAAGGTATTCCATGGAAGTAACAGTCTAAAGGGTGCAGGAATGGATATACAAATCAGACAAACACGGTTATAAATCAGAAAAACATATGAGACAAGGACATTTTATATTAATACAATCAGTAAAAGATGGACCAGTTATAGACATTTATATAATAATAATGTCACCAAAATATATGAAGTGAAACCTGACAGAATTAATGGTAGAAATAGGCAGTTCTCGCCTACAAATAGTTTAACATATTCAAAATATTAGGTAATTTTCCTTAATAGTTTGAACAAACAGAGATAAGTAAGGAAATGTAGTTTACTGTGGCTCAGATCATGAACCCCTTATTGCCAAATAGAGACTTATATTGAAGAAAGTAGGGAAAACCACTACACCATGCAGGTATGATCTAAATCAAATCCCTTATGATTACACAATGGAAGTGACATAGATTCAAGGCATTAGGTCTGCTAGAGTGCCTGAAAATCTATGGATGGAGGTTCGTGACATTTTACAGGAGGTGGTGATCAAGAACATCCCCAAGAGAAAGAAATGAAAAAAGGCAGAATGGCTGTCTTAGGAGGCCTTACAAATAGCTGAGAAAAGAAGATAAGTGAAAGACAAGGGAGAAAAGGAAAGATATACCCATTTGAATGCAGAGTTCCAAAGAATAGCAAGGAGGGATAAGAAAGTGTTCCTCAGTGATGAATGCAAAAAAAAAAAAAAGNCAGAAGACTAAAGCCCTGATTTTACTTTTACCAGACAATAAAAGAAAAGTGGAAAAGCAGAGTATAAAGGCCGGCAGATTCTTATTTTTGGGGGGGTGGATGCTCAGGAAATTCCAGGGGGAACTCCTGAAACTTAATCACGTCCTTGCATATGTCAGGCTTCCTTCCACATGACCTTATCTTGGGCAGGATTCCTCAAGATGGCTCCCGGGAGAGATGGGTATGTCGGGGAACTTCTTGAATTGCAGCAAGGGTGTGAAGGAGCCTTTCGAGGTTCAAGAGAGAAATTGTGATTTCCTTCGAGATGCCACAGTGGAAAATGGCCTCATCTCTCCTGCAGGGAAGACCTCCTGGTTTTTCTTGAGTTGTGGCAGATTCCTCTCGAGTTATGACAAGGACTTCAGGGACCCACTCGTGTGGCTTCAGGAAAGGCCAGTTTCCATGCGAGTTGCAAGGCCCTCTCGGGATTCCTCTCCAGTCTGTGTCGGGTCCTACGTCCTCGTCTGGAACCAAGACTGGAACCTGACTTTTCCTCTCCAGGGCTGACATGGACCTTGGGGTTTCTCTGGAGTCTCAACAGGGAAGTCAGGCCTCGTCTCAAGTGGAGACATGCACATCTGCTTTCCTCCCGAGCTTTAGCAGCAGTGTCAGTCTTCCAGTCAAGTTGACACAAGGATATGTGGCTTTCCCTTGAAGCTTTTCCACAGGGCTGTCACAGATGCCACTGTGGTGTGAGTCAATTCTTGGGGTGAGAATCGAGGCAGTGCAGGGAAATCAGGTTCATCTGGAGTGGACTGAGACATTAGAGGGGGTCTTTCCCAATGGTGGCATGACCCCTGGAGTTCCTCTCGACCTTCCTGTTGAGATCGCCTCCATTTGAGATGTGAAGGAAACACTGCGATTACTTTCCAGACGAAGCAGGGAATGGAACCCTCATCTCGAGTGGAGGATGTGGAAACAGGGCTCTTATTGAGTTGTTGTGGGACCCTCGTTGTTCCTCTCAAGTGGAGACGGGTATGTCGGGGAACTTCTTGAGGTGCTGCAAGGGTGTGAAGGACCATTTTAAGGTTCAAGATCGAAGGTGTGATTTTGCTCAAGACCCTGCAGTGGAAAAGGCCTCATCTCGCCTGGATGGGAAAACCTCCTTGTACTTCTCTAGTTGTGGCAGATTCCTCTTGATTTATGATGAGGACCTCAAGGACCTGCTACTGTGGCCTCAAGAAAGCCAGTCACCATGCGAGTTGCAAAGGGCCTCTCGGGATTTCTCACCAGTCGGTGCTGGGTCCTAAGACCTGGTCTGGAACTGAGGCCAGAACCTGAGGCTTCCACTCCAGAGCTGACATGGATCTTGAGGTTCCTCTGAAGTTTTCAGAGCGGAGTCAGGTCTCGTCTTGAATGGAGGCATGCAGGTCTGCTCTTCTCCCGAACTGTAGCAGCAGGGTCAGGCTTCCCATTGAGTTGACACAAGGATATGTGCCTTTCCCTTGAAGCTTTCCCACAGGGCTGTCAAATGTTTCACCAAGGTGTAAGTTGATACTCTGGGTGATAGTCGAGGCAGGGCAGGGAAATCAGGTTCTTCTGGAGTGGACTGAGACATTTGGAGATCTTTTGAAATGGTGGCACAACCACTGGGGTTCCTCTTGACTTTTCTGTTGAGAGTGCCTCCACTTGAGATGCTACGGGAATGCTGGGAATCCTTTCCCAACGAAACAGGGAAATAACCCTCATCTCGAGCGGATGAGGGGGAAAGGGGATCCATCTTGAGTTGTTGTAGGACCCTCGGTGTTCCTCTCGAGTGGAGGCGGCTATATCGGGAATCTTCTTGAATTGCTGCAATGGTGTGAAGGACCCTTTAGAGCTTCAAGAAGGAAGGTGTGATTTCCCTTGAAATGCCACAGTGGAAAAGAGCCTCATGTCAACTGGAGGGGAGAACCTCATGGTTTTCCTCGAGTTGCGGCAGGTTCCTCTCGAATTACGATGGGGGCCTCATGGACCTCGCTCGTGTGTTCTCATGAAAGGCCAGTCTCCATTNAAAATGTAAATATTACTCTCTAGTTACCCATCAAAAGTCATATTAATATAATTTTGTCCACAGAACTATTAAAGGGATAATGAAATGCAAATTTTATTTTTACTAATAAATCATCTTTTAACTCAGTCTTATACAATCTAAATTAATGATTTAGAGTCAGAAGAATTGTCAGATATTTGGTGGTTGAATAAATGTTGAGCACACATACTCTTTCAAAATACAAACATAAGCCTATGACTGTATATTTAATTTCATTTTTATGCAGTTATCCATTTTACAGTATCAAAGTTAAAAAAATTTAAACTGTCCATCACGCTTTTTAGCAATGCGACTAACAAAACTGATGACAAATATATAGATAATATACAGATAGTGTCTTTATATATATAACATATATTGTGTGATGATGTGTATATATATATATATATATATGTACATATTTGTATTTAAAGACACAGAGAGAGACAGGTATGACTATAAATTCACTGTAATTGCAAATGGAAAAAGAAATGGGAAATTCCAAAATGCAACATTCCCTTCTACATTCAAACAGCCAAATTCTACCATTTTTTTCTTTACAAAATTTCTAAAATCCATCTGTTCCATGATGAAATATACATTTTATCCTACTTTCAAACATACTAAATATTTCATTTCTTACATCACGGGCTCTTTGAATGCAGGGAAATGTTAAACATGTGTCTGGTCAGGCCAAAATTATGGAACGGGTAGAACGGGCCCTTCTCTTTCCGTCTCCTTATCTCAGTCTGCCTGACTGTCACTTCCACCTCATCCACTGATTGTCAATGGTTAGGCTTCCATATGGCTTCACGGAAAGCCCACGTGTGTTCCCCTCTAGGCTAACAGCCCCTCATCGTTTGTATTTATTTCTCTTTCTAGATAGTCTTCTTCTTGAACCCACTGATCAGATCTTAATTTATATAGACTGTAGCTTAAATCATCACACAAACTACAGTGAAATGTTAATAACTGCAAGGATGAAATCATCTCCTAGAGATATTTATATTTTAAATGTTGACTATTTCTCAATAAACAAAGTATTCATTTAACACTGCCTTGGCACCAGCTATGTAGCATTGGGTGAGTGAGACAGAAAGATACAGAACAAATTGTTCTTGTTCTTAAGGGGTTTAACACTGCTTGGGTTGGTGGATATATTGCTAATATGAAGCACTTTGAGCCAAGTTGTCTCTCTCTGATTCCAATACCAGTGGGATTTTCAGTTAGAAACATTCAGGGTGGGATGAAGTAAGTTGAAAAATCTTCAGGAAGGATCTGAGTCTTTAACAAAACCTTGGAGAATACCCCGATTTGTAAAGGCAGAGCCAATGACTGAGGTTATTTTCAAAGCTGGAAAGAGCACTGGGACTGCTCTGGTAGTCCAATGGTTAAGACTTCACCTTCCAAAGCAAGGGGTACAGGTGCAATCGCGGGTCAGGGATGCGAGCTGATCCCTGGTCAGCATGTGAGCTAAGAGCCCACATGCGTCACAGACCAAATAAATAAATAAAAACATAAAGCAGAAGCAATATTGTAACAAATTCAATAAAGACTTTAAAAATGGTCCACATCAAAAAAAAAATTCTTAAAAAGCTGGAAAGAGCATAAAGTAAAGGACTGAGACAGGAAATAAAATAGTTTGTGCAACAGTACAACAGACACTTTAGAGGCTGGACTAATTGAATGGGATGCTAGCCAGCCAGATCAGCAGATTCACCCCTTGGGGTAAAGCAGAGGAGGGCTATATCTATGAGGAAAGTGTACCATAGCGCAGTGAAAAATAAAGTCAGGTAGGCAGGGTGGAATGTTCCTCTTCTATTGCTGCTTTCCTTTCTGGCAGCCTCAGGGCATAAAACTTTTCCTTATGTTTTCAGCTTCTAGATGCTGCCCTAGCTCTTTAGCCCACTGAAGATGCCTATAATGTAATCCTTGGAACCTGGGACTAGGCTACCTACATGGCAAATGGGACTGTACAGGCATGAAGTAAGTTTGGAACCTGGATATAAAAATATTATTCCAGATTAGCCAGCCAGGTCCAATCTTATCACAAGGGTCCTTAAAATCAGTGAAATTTTCCTCAGTTCAATTCAGTTCAGTTGCTCAGTCGTGTCCGACCCTTTTCGACCCCACGGACTGCAGCATGCCAGGCCTCCCTGTCCATCACTAACTCCCAGAGTTTATTCAAATTCATGTCCATACAGTTGGTGATGCCATCCAACCATCCCATCCTCTGTTGCCCCCTTCTGCCTTCAATCTTTCCCAGCATCAGGGTCTTTTCCAATGAGTCAGTTCTTCGCATCAGGTGGCCAAAGTATTGGAGTTTCAGTTTCAGCATCAGTCCTTCCAATGAATATTCAGGACTGATTTCCTTTAGTAAATTTTCCTAGTTATGTTCAAAAGGAGATATGACCATAGAAAAAATGATCAGATAAATGAAATATATGTGGCTGTGAAGTCAGAGAAAGTGAGCCAAGATCCAAGGCATGTGAGCCGTTTTTCTGCCCTGGAAAGGCAAGTAAATGGACTGCCCCCAAAAGTGAAAGTGAAATTGAAGTTGCTCAGTCGTGGCCGACTCTTTGTGAGCCCATGCACTGTACCTACCAGGCTCCCCTCTCCATGGGATTTTTCCAGGCAAGGATACTGGACTGAGTTGTCGTTTCTTTCCCCAGGGGGACTGCCCCCTAGAGCATTCCAAAAGGAACAGCAGCCCAGTCCAGTAACTGGAGTGTAGCCCAGAGAGACACGTGCCAGACTTCTGATCTACATAACTCCAGGATAACAAATCTGTATTGTTTTTAACCAAAGAAAAGGATAAGCATACCTAAGTGCTGAAATGGAGCTTCCCTGGTGGCTCAGTGGTAAAGAATCCACCTGTGATTCAGGAGATGTGGGTTCAGCCCCTGGGATGGAAAGATCCTGGAGAATAGGAAATGACAACTTGCTTCAGTATCCTTGCCCAGGAAATCCCATACATGGAAGAGCCTGTCCGTGAGGTTGCAATGAGTCTCAAAGGACTTAGTGACTAAACAACAACAAGCAGTGTTGAAATGAATGAATATTATCTACAAATTCTTGCTCTCCTGTTTAACAACATTTGCCATCCCCAGTGTTACGAACTAAGTAAGAGCCTACTAAATAATTGCATATTTATTTTTATTGATTCTGAACTGTGTTTATTCTGAAGTCTTTCATACATTTGTAGTGAAAATATCATAAAGGTATACGTAACATTATCATAAAAAATAGAACCAACCTCGCAAAAATAAAATTTCTAAAATAAAATCTTTCAGCAATTAGTCTTCAAATAAAACATATTTGATACTGATTTGCTATTTTGGTTATAAGGAAAATAAGATACAAAGAAAGTAAGCTACTTAAAATGTTAAAGTTGGTGAAGGCAAAACCGGGATTTGAACCAGCAAAGTGCATTTGTTTTCTGAGATTCGGAGAGCGTTCCTCCACCCTAGGAAAATCGTCCCCTTACTCCCAAGTCATGCAGAAAAGAAAGGATGGGAAAGTGGAGAGGAGCCAACAGGAGTGTTTTGCAAGTCTGGAGGATTTGTATCGATGTGAACTCAGGAAGCCACAGAGGTCAAGTCACCTTTGCCCTTTGTTACAAATGAACGTATAAAAGTCATTCCTTCTTACAACTCTACTTCCATGCTATCTTCAGAAAGTTTGCTGTGCCAGCGCAGAGCTGCCCTCAGATCTCCTTTTAAGGAGGACTTGCAGCAGGAGTGCTGTTAACCAGCAGCCTCTAGTCCCAGCACTTTTGGAGTTCACCCCGCTCTTTACCATGAGCGCACACTTTCCATAGGCAGCTCCACCCAGTGATGGCAGAAGGGACAAGTTCTAGGACCTGGCCATATCTGCCCATCACAGGCCCTTCTTCTAGGCACTTCTCCTCTGGAGTTTATCACTGGGCTAGTGACCACCTTGTCTGGAAAGCACTGTTTTCTTTTCTTCTTCTTCTAAAATTTACTTTATTGAAGTATAGCTGATTTATAATATTGTGTTATTTATGCTATACAGCAAAGTGATTCAGTTATACATATACAAACATTCTTTGTAAAATTCTTTTCCATTATGGTTTGTTGCAGGATATCAAATATGGTTGCCTAAGCTATACAGTAGGACCTTGTTGCATATCCATCTTATACGTAATAATTTGTATATCTGCTAACACCCCCTGCTGGCTCAGACAGTAAGAATCCTCCTGGAGTGTGGGAGACCTGGGTTCAATCCCTGGGCTGGGAAGATACCCTGGAAGAGGGCATGGCAACCCACTCCAGTATTCTTGCCTGGAGAATCCCTGTGGACAGAGGAGCCTGGCGGGCTACAGTCCATGGGGTCACACAGAGTCGGACACGACTGAGCGACTAAGCACACAGCAACGCTAACCCCAAACTTTGAATCCATACCTCCNACTCCAGTATTCTTGCCTGGAGAATCCCTGTGGACAGAGGAGCCTGGCGGGCTACAGTCCATGGGGTCACACAGAGTCGGACACGACTGAGCGACTAAGCACACAGCAACGCTAACCCCAAACTTTGAATCCATACCTCCCCAGCCCCCTGGCAAACGCAAGTCTGTTCTCTATGTCTGTGAGTCTGTTTCTATTTCATAGATAAGCATCTGTGTCATATTTTAGATTCCACATATAAGTCATGTCATATGGCATTTGTCTTTCTCTTTGAGTTACTTCACTTAGTATGATAATCCCTAGGACTATCCATGTTGCTGCAAATGGAATAATTTCACTCTTTCTTATGGCTGAATAATATTCCATCCATATATATATATATTCACACACACACACATATATATATATGAACCCTGCCTTCTTTATCCATTCACCTGTGAATGGACATTTAGGTTTTTTCATGTCTTGGCTATTGTAAAGAGTGGGCAGTCATCCGAGACTTTTTCCATCGAATTTTCCATCCCACCTCCTTCATTTTACAGATGTCAGACCTGCATCATAGTCTGAAGTCTTTCCCTTCTCCTCCTCCCTCTTCTCTTAGCTTCAACGCATCGTATCTCCATTACATCTTCTGGACCTGTGACTCAGTCTTGGTCCCAGCTTCCATTGCCCCTGAATAGATACTCCAATGATTACAGGAAGTCTGGGAGTCCATTTCCCTAACACCCCCTGGTGGCTCAGATGGTAAGAATCCTCCCCCGATGCGGGAGACCTGGGTTCGATCCCTGAGTTGGGAAGATACCAAAGTAAACTAAAACATGCTTTAAAATAACACGGCTACTATGCTGCCTATGCAAATCAATTGCTGATGACCAGGATTTTCTGCTCAGCAGGTGGCCACCTGGATGCATAGTCAATGTTGTTCCACCAGAGCATCACAGGAGAGCCACGCTGGTGGTAACAAGAGTGAAAACTATCTATAAATACTTCCAATCTCTTTGCCAGTAAAGCTGGTGTGTTCTGTTGTTTCTTCCATACCTGCAAAGAACAACCTGTGCCTTTATTTCCATCTGTTGCTTGTGAGAAAATCAAACCTGTGTTTCCTCAACTGAGCATATTCCCAGCCTTTGCTTACATTAATACGGCCTGTCCCCTCCCTCATTTTATTAACACAGAAATGAATTATGAGCCACCAGAGGAGGTATCACATTTAGTGCTATATCTGAAATCACTTCCAGATTATGATTTCTTCTCCAAAATAATCCTAATGCTATTTACACAAATAATCATGCACATAAGCCTGTGGCTGAATTTTACCTGAACCACTTCCTAGTTCTATTATAAACTTTTGTTTTTCCTTTGCTTTCAACATGGCATATGTGCTTTTTTTTATACTCTAGTAAAGCAACTTGACAGTTGGTAGCTGTCTGGCTGTTTATTCAACATATGTACCACTTAATGCACAGGTCTCAGTGAGACAGTCCCCAAAGTCGATCCAACTGGGATAAAAGTCAACAAATAGAGCTTTGCAGGGAGTGCATTGACTTGGGGAGAGTTAAATATTTGAAAGGTGTTTAGCAGTTAAGATTTAAGTCTAATGTCATAAGAATTTACAGGGCCAGAATCTCCCCCAGCACAGCACATCCTTTGGATTTCACAGAGCAGCTCCATATGTTAGGAAATCACCTTTTTAATTAGATCTCTGTAGCCTCATTCTATGATACCACTGTCACAAGTCTTGGATAAAATCCTATTCTCAGGAAACCTTTCAGTAAACAGTTAGCTGTAGGTTCTTGCAAGAAGATATTGAGACAGATTCTCCCAGATTGCAAGTGATTTTAAATTAGCTTCTCTGGAAAGTGGTGGGTGTGGTGTTATTTCAACATCCTCATCTGTTACCTGAGGCTTTTCCCCAAGGAAAGCAAAATGTGCTCAGTAGTGTACATTTCTGAAAGCGGAATTGGTTAGGGAGCTCTGTGGCCTATTCTGGCCTGTCTGGACTAGCAGATGGGATGAAACAGAAATTCCCACTTCATTGTGGCCATTAGGATTGCTCAAGTGTGAATCCACCTGAGAAGCAAAGGTTCCTGAAAATTTCGACATGACCAAGGGAGAAGGAAGTGAATAGAAAGTTATACACAAGGAGCAGAAGAGAAACTGAAAGTGAAAGTCACTTAGTCGTGTGGGACTTTTTGCAACCCCCTGAACTATACAGCCCATGGAACTCTCCAGGCCAGAATACTGGAGTGGGTAGCTGTTTTCCTTCCCCAGGGGATCTTCCCAACCCAGGGATTGAACCCAGATCTCCTACATTGCAGGCAGATCCTTTACCAGCCACCAGGGAAGCCCTATTTTATACCAAGTCTGTTAAATAGATTTTCAGATATTATCCTCCCAAAAGACCCTAAAGGGAAAGAGCACTAATATTTTCACTTTTTTAGATAAAAAAACAATCAAAGCTGAGTGGTAAAATGACTTTCCCAAGGTGACAAACATAAGTAACAACACTGGTCAGATTCAAGTCCCAATTGTGTATGAAACCAAAGTCTTGTTCTTAACCAATGTGGTATGCTGTCTACCAGTATTACAGTTTATAATCAAGATGCTTTAAAACTTTGGTAAAAATTGTAGGGCCACCAAAATGAGGTTCTCTCTGCTTCCCTGGTGGCTCAGAGGGTAAAGCATCTGTCTGTGATGCAGGAGACTCAACTTTGATCCCTGGGTCAGGAAGATCCCCTGGAGAAGGAAATGGCAACCCACTCCAGTATTCTTGCCTGGAGAATCCCATGGACAGTGGAGCCTGGTGGGCTACAGTCCGTAACGTCGCAAAGAGTCAGACCTGACTGAACGATCACACTTTCTTTCTTTCTTTTGGACCCAGAGTTACCCTAGGTTCCAAAGATAAATTAACATCTAAAGTCATCAACTCTTCAATTCAGTCTATCAGTGTGATATTGTTATTTATAGTAATAAATCTGTATCTGGTCTTAACTTTGGTTCCCAGATCACAGACAGTCCCAAAATCCTTGAAATTGCCTAAGGGTAGAGAGTAAAGCCTCCCTGGTGACTCAGAGGGTAAAGTGTCTTGCAATTCAGGAGACCCAGGTTTGATCCCTGGGTTGGAAAGATCCCCTGGAGAAGGAAATGGCAACGCACTGCAGTACTCTTGCCTGGAAAATCCCATGGATGGAGAAGCCTGGTGCAGACTACAGCCCACGGGGTCGCAAAGAGTTGGACAGGACTGAGTGACTTCACTTCACTTTCTTTCTTTCAAAGAGCAAGGAGGGTATCTTTTATTATGTTAAATAATGCCTTTTGGAAGGCAATGAAGAATGGGGGCTGGTTGCCAGTGGAGCCAATCCTGGGATTCGAAAGTTGGAATTTTTGGCCCTACCCCCACATCTAGAGAAGGGAGAAGAGCTGAAGTTGGAATTTAATCTCCAGTGGTCAATAATTTAGTCAACTATGCCTGTGTAGTGAAGCCCCCACAAAAACCCAAAGGACAGGTGGGAGAGCCTGTGGAGGCCCTGGGAGAGTGAGGCTCCTGGAGAGAACACAGAAGCTCCATGCCCTCTCCCCTGTCTTGCCCTATGCATCTCTTCCATCTCTTCCATCACATAAGCCGTTTCTGGGCTATGCCCTTTATAATAAACTAGTGATCTAAGAAGTAAAATGTTTCTCTGAGTTCTTGTAAGCCTCTCTAGCAAATCAGTCAAACCCAAGATGGAAGTTGTGGGAACCTTTCATTTATAGCCGGTCAGTCAGAAATATCGGTAACAACATAAGTTGACATCTTGAGCTGTAGGGTGTTACTGGAACCTCCAATTTGTAGCCTGAGAGTCAGAAGCACAGGTAACAACCTATGTTGAGGAGGTGGGGGTAGGAGGTGGTCTCCTAGGACTGAACCCTCAACCTGTGGAAAGTAGAAACTGCTAGTCACTCAGTCATGTCCCACTCTTTGCAACCCCATGGACTGTAGCCTGCCAGTCTCCTCTGCCCATGGAATTCTCCAGGCAAGAATACTAGAGTGGGTAGCTATCCCCCATACCCTTCTCCAGACGATCTTCCCAACCCAGGGATCAAACCCGTGTGTCTTGCTTTGTTGGCCAATTCTTTACCATCTGAGCCACCAGGTAGATGGTGTAGACTGGTTTGACTTGTAGGACTCAGTCAGTGTCCAGAGTTGCTTGCTGGCTGTGTGAGGAAACATCTTCTCCACCCACGCCTCATCCCCTGACTACTGACACCAAATTGTCATTTGGCGGGTAGTACACAAAAGAATCGGACCAAAAAAAAGTTTCTTTTTCATATTCATAGTCCTCACACATTCTGGATCACACTGCTGCCGCTAAGCTCAGCCCATCATCTTCTGTGAGCATGGAGGTGTCCCTTCTTGGCAGCTGACACATGCTAGGGAGACAGACCAAGCATGCCTAGAGTTTTTAGCCTTTCCCTCTACTTTCAAATTTGAATAAAATCCCTCATCTCTGGACCTGGGGTCTGGCACACCACAGTCTACACTCAAAGTGGTTGGCATGCAAAGGAACTGTATGATACAATATGCAAATGATGACGATGGAATAGAGATTAGAACTGTTGATCTGGACTCCTTGCCATACAGGAAAGAAGAAAAAGAAAAGTAAACAAAAACTGTTTAAGCGGGTCATAGATTTCCTAAGACTTTTAGCCAAATGCATTATTAACTGATACAGATTCTTAGTTTTGTATATTGAGTGACAACTCTTGAAATTCATGATCTCACGTGGAATTTATCTAACAAAGACATTGACTTCAATCTTATAAAAATAGGAAGTTTTTTGTTTTTTTTTTTAAGAAATCTCAACTAAAATAGCAGAGCAGAAGTGGAATGGGCAGTAAGCTGATACATCACATAAGCCACACATTATAAAAACAGCAAGGATGGGATAAATAGTATCTATCATCCCATCCCATAAATAGTATCTCCCACAGTACTTTGCAAATAAGAACCGACATCTAAGAAAGCTAAATATTTTCTCTTTAGTATTATAGTTAAATAGTTGAGCCAGTATTCAAATACAAGTGTTACAAGGTTTTAATGCACATTTTTGTTGGTATAAAGCTTTCTTTTCCAAATGTATATTTGGAACAGTGATGAAATTTTTAATAAAAGTTTTACATTAATCATTATAATGAGACAAAATAGGTTTTTAGAATCATTAGTTCTAGTTCTGCTTTCTTTCCCAGAGTCTCTAGTTTTCCAATTTATGTTATAAATATCCAAAAAAAAGTCTACATTTATTTCAACAGGGAGCCCCTTTTTTCCCCCAAAGAATATGACATATTATTAAACACTGGTATCCCAAAGAACAAAGTTTGGGAAAGTTGTATCTGCACAACATGTACTTAATATTTATATGATATTAATATATCCAAGTCCATCACTTACTATAATGATTTATACCTACAACACATATACATATATATCTCTATCTATCTATCTAGATATATATTACATACATCCAATAATCTTTAGGCTTGATTCTAAGAAGGGGTCAAATGTCTTCTTTGTATGCCCTATGTACCTCAATTTCTCAATATATATTAAACTCTAGGGAAGCCCATATTAAACTCTAGCTCCTTATTGTCCATATTAGAAGTTTCCAAGAAGAAAACAAATGTGGGAAGGATTTACTAACTTGTTCAATTTGATGTAGTAGGTCTACAGTTGAAATGAAACTGCAATTTATGCTTTAAGTGTATTCTTCCAGTAACCGGACAATCCTTCAGTAATGTATTCAAGCTAATTTGTGAAGTCTGAAAAGTGAGAAGGGAGAAAAGAAAGTAGATAATATTTAATTTCAAAGGACAATTCTTCCTAATTTTCTCTTTTGGGTAAGAGAGGAAACAACGAAAATATTGCAGTGTGAACTATCACTTGGAAGAAATCATCTACATTTAACACTAATTAAAATATCAGCATTTCAATTAGCATGGATGTTTATTTTCAGCTTTGCAAGTTTACTACAACAGTCATATGGTCATAATGGTGATGGAGCTCTTATTTTAATTATGAGTTTTGCTTTAGCAGAAGGAAAATTGTACTTATCGTGCTCTAATAGATAAGAAAAGAAGAGTTCAGACTCTAGACAGTACAATGACTTTCCCCCAAACAGATCTTTTCCTTTCAAGCACCAGATCAATAAATGACCCTCTTGATCAGAGAACAAACTAAAACCTCCTATATATTTTGCTTGTTACTTTCATTTTTCCCTCAAGAAAAGATGAAGCCACTTAAGTGGCAGACCACAAAAGCACTATGGAACTTTCATCCTAGCATAGAGTTCAAAAAGTAAATAAAACTTTTTGGAACTTGTATTCAAGAACAAAGCTAGCACCCAGTAGCTCAATATGCCTTTGGGGTTAGGGGTTTATTTAAAGCATCAAGAATCAGTATTTCCATCTAGACATATAAGTGATCTAAATAGCATTCATAGGACTTTAAAAGCCTTTTTGAAATAAAAAGCAGAGCAAACTACAAAAGTATAAATTCTAAGTTTTCCTACATTATTCCCACTTTGTAGAGCATCTGATCAGGATAGGGGCTGCCAGAACATCACATATCAATCACATATAAAAGAACGCACTAGTCCACGTGACCGTGGCACTGAAATAGACTAATGAGGACCCAACAGCGTGCCTCTCCTTTTCAATTAGCTCCCTGTCCATTTTCGCAGGAACCCACTGGGGAAGGAAACTTTGTGGGTATTTGACACTACTGGCAGATCCTCGTCCTGTCTTAATCTACTAAAATACAATCTAGTAAAGGGGAGTGTAAATGACGAAAAACAAAAAAGGAACACAATACAGGTATCTATGGCAAGGACTGACACACACTTTGGCAGCCAGACTGGATATTTTGGTAGAAAATGAATGATTAGGGTAAAAAAGAAAAAAGAAAAAAAGAAAGCTCTCTGCAAGGCTGACAATTCTGTTTTTTAAGAGGTAATATGGAGTATTTAGTGCACAATGATTTAAGGAGACTAAATTATGAATACTATTAATAAATATTACTTTTGAATATATCTTAAATGTGAGGAGAAAGTACAAAAATCTCCCTACCTCCAGCCTCTATCACGTCAACAAAATAAAGAAGCATTCACTCAATGATTTATTTAGTTCATGTCCTCTACATTACTGAACAGGCAAAGCTACTGAGAATACAGACAAATTTAAGTTCCACATATTTTGACCGCCTATCATTTATTTCCTCTTGGCCTTAAGAAGACTCGATATACCTATTTTGCTCTCACAATCACAGATGAACTCACCCACACATCTAAAATCTAGTTGGAGGGGCGGCAGGGAAGCTTAGATATTTATATGGAAAGTGTGCCCTGAGGAAAAAAAAAACACTCTAATGTCAGAACTAAAAAAATGACAATTTTGTATTTGAGCATTTCTTCCTGGAAATGTTAATTGCAAAATGTGCCAGCTAAGATTTGCTCCGTCGTTGCCAGCACATGTGTATCTCATTTGCTCCTTTGTCTTGCTTCACATGCACACTGCCGTCTCCGTGAATGATGTTCTTGAATTACTGCTGTTTCCAAATTCTTTTTCCTCTACTTTCCAGCTTTACTAGTTCTCAGGTTTCAGCCTCTGTAGTTCCCCTTGCCTGGTACTCCTTCTGGAATTCTAGCTTTGTAAAATGCTATAGTGAAGGGCTGTAGGATTTTTCCCCTCCACTTGTATACTGCCAAGGGACTCTTTGAAGACCTTACTTTCACCATCAAGAACTAGGGAGGCAGACCCAGTGGCCTTAAGGGATTTAATTAGAGTTCACCAAGATAGAATCTCCAAGCTCTCAAAGACCTAATTTAAATACAAGTTCACTGATTTTTTTCCAACTATTTCTTAGACCCTTATTAAACTTTCAGGTTATTAAAGGGAATATCCCGCATTTTGCAATACACAGAAAATAAACCTGGGTTATGCAGAATCTCAAACATCCTCCAGGTGCAAAGAGCAAAATTCTGCCAATTGCTAGGAAAATAATAAGGAATTAGCATATACATTATTAAAATTATAGTGGAATTTTTTGATCATTATCAATTGCATTTATACGGGTAGCATAATAGGAAATAAACAGTGGCTATAGATTAGTAAAGAAAATACGTAATTTAATGTATAAAATGATTACTGTCATGACTGCTCTTTAGGTGGTGTTACATCTCTTTTGTTAAGCTGTCAGCCAGAACCTTTGTGAAAAACTGATAACAAATCATATCAATTTATAAAAACTTTCTGGTCAACCAAACCTCTGTTATATATGGTTATGATAGGAGTGCCATGTATAATACAATTTCTAATTGACAGCATGGCAATTTCATAAGAAAAAAATCTTGGTCTTTTCTTGCCCTTTTCTTTGAGAATTGTGAGAATTGAGAATTGTGTCTTAAATAGACATTCTAACAAGAGACTGGCTTAAAACATGAATTGACTATGATGTCAAAACTTAAATAACTAACTACATTAAAATCCACATAGCCTTGGTATGAATAAAAACAGCAACACTAGAAGGTGCCAGGAAGCCAGATGCCACATAAATAGGAGAAATAGACAAAAAGAAAAGCTAACAGGTTGCTTCAACAGCATTTAACTATTTAAGCTTCCTTGGAGAGATCACTCAAAATAGAAGGAATTCATAGAGGGAAGAGAGATGGACAGAAAATGAAAACTTTGCCACTTTTTGATTGGAGGTACAATTTGTGAGACACTTCAACACTGTTTTGTTGCTTTTTTAAAATAGCCACCAGGAAGAACATTCCTTACTGAAATAATTGTGAAAAATCTGTAACAGTTTTTTTTTTTTTTTAGTATTTCTTCACTCACATCCCTGTAGTATTGTGACATAATTATAATTAGCATATTAGCTTTCTCAGAGTTAACTTTTACTATGGTTTTAATAACTGGATGAAAGACTTGCATCTTTCAGAGAGTTACCTGGTGAAACACAGAATTTAGGTCATCTGTAAACTTTGGATTTTTTATTATTTATATGCTTGAGAGGGCATAAAATGTTAGCTATTTCTCCATCTAGTACTTCATTCACTTCATTCTTCCAAAAATATGGCAGTAGAGATACAAATATGAAATATTTTATGTCAATTTTTACTGAAAGCCATATTTTAAACCTGATTACTTTGGCATTACTGCACAGAAAAATAGCAAAATTATTATCTTATAAAAGTACACTAATTCTCACTTACAACATTACAAGACTAGTTTATTGGTATAAATTCACATGAATTCCCAAGATGGGATATTTTTCATAGTTTAAAATTTTAAAGTTATGGTTTATAATGATCACCCTGGAGCAGTAAAGGAAAATCTGTTTCTTTAGCAGATGTGCTAAAAATTCTTTCCATTTGCTTTCCACCAAAAGATCATGCTTAAGTACTTCCATTAAATATAAAATATTTTTCAGGTTTGCCTTGTTATTTAATGAAATTCAAAATCAGTTTGCAAAGGCAATCGCCCCATTCCCCCAACCCTCCAAAAAATCTTGTCATTTTATGACAAACAGATTTCCTGAGAGATGGAAAACATTCACTGTGAAAATTGCTATATTTATCCTTGAGACATATTTGGTAAAATTCACTAATTTGCCCAGTGCATAATTTCAGTATGTTCATGGAAAAAACAAACTGTCTTACCAATGACTTTAAAAGAGAATCCCTCTGCTCTTAGAATTCGATGGAAGCAAATGCTATGTAAATACTAATGATTGAGTATGATCTTCCCAGGCAGAGGGAAAGAAAATGCTTATTTTGGTCACACACACACACGTGTGTATGTAATCTTTTTAAGAAAGGCCCTCATAATACAGTTGTAAAAACAAAACAATGACTGACAAGTAAAAATTTAAGTCAGAGATCAAGACTGAGAAAAGAAAGCATAATGCTACTTTTATTTTTTTGTTGTTTTTTGTTTTCTTTCGTGGCTACTTTTCTAAATCACATAGGTCAGATGCTATTTGCCTCTCCAGTGGTCTCTTCCAGTGGAATTTAGTTTGTTTTAATTTGATGTTGCAACATATTCTTTAATAATACACTAAAAATCAAGTACAGGCTACCTTTAGTTCCCTGTAATGCAGTTTTTTTTGTTGTTGTAGATAAGCTGGTTTATTAGAAGCAAATGAATTTCTGAAATTTGAAGTTGAACATAGACTTTCACCTTGGGATGGTCTCCTATCCTAGAATAGTTCATACACTTCAAAATCATGACCTTTTGCACATTATAAAGTAAAAGCCACTGGACATTTTATTTAATTTAAAATAAACATAGAATCCAATTTTTTCATTTGATTTGACTACTGACATAAAGGTTAGTATTGCAAATTTCTCTAAAATATTGTGTAATAGATTTCACAGAGAATTATCAACAAAGTGTAAACACATTGAAAGATTCATAATTTAACCATTTTTCTGCTTAAAATTTCATCATCTAATGAGATAGGAAAAGGTAGATAATTAAAAGACATCATGGCTATAAAGGGATATAGAATGTAGCTTAATTCTTTGCATAAAAAAATATAGTGAGCAAACCAAGTGTAGTTGCTATAAACTAAATGTAGACCTCCCTTCCCCAGTTAATATATTGAAAGCCTAACATCCAATGTGATGGTATTAGAAGGTGAGCCTTTGGGAGGTATTAATAGGTTTTGAGGGTGAAGCCTATTAGTGTCCTGATAAAAATGACCCTCTAGAGTTCTTTTGCCCCTTCTGCAATAAGATAGCCATCTGTGAACCAAAAAGCAGTTTTCACCAGACACTTAATTTGCCAGTGCCTTAATCTTGGACTTCCCAACCTCCAGTACCACGAGAACTAAATTTTCTGTTGTTTATAAACCATTCAGTCGATGGTATTTTGTCATATCAGTTCAAACAGATTAAGACAGTACCAAGAACTTAAACCATGTAATCATGTATATCTCTGGAAAACACCTACCTTTGTCAAGAAAACTCCATCCTACATATCTGCCTCTTTTCACTAGGGTATTTGAACATATATAATTCTTACTATATCTTGACCAAAAGAAAAAAGTAATTACAAAAAAAAAAAAAAAAATCAATCTACAAAGTAGGAAATGTGAAATTGGAAAATCATAAAACTTCAAAAACATGGGTGTGGATGTTATTATGGAGAGTAAGGACTAAAACTCTCCTGTATGTATTTAAGATTCTGTCAAAATGCTCAAACCAAAAGACCTAGAGAGGACCCAGAGAANTGTGAAATTGGAAAATCATAAAACTTCAAAAACATGGGTGTGGATGTTATTATGGAGAGTAAGGACTAAAACTCTCCTGTATGTATTTAAGATTCTGTCAAAATGCTCAAACCAAAAGACCTAGAGAGGACCCAGAGAAAGTCCACAGCTCAAGACTAAAAGCACAGAAGAGCTTCAAACAGAGATTGACTAACTGGATGGTAAAAGTTTAAAACAATATTGTTTACAGTCTAGGAAACAGCTGGTTATGGTAGATGAAATGTTTTGAACATAAACGTGAAGAAATAAATCTCAAAATATACCTTAAATCTATGAGTTCTTCCTAGAATGCTTGCTGTCTTAAATTTAATTCTGGCTTCCTGCATGACCATTTATACAAATTAACTTGATTTTAGAGAAAAAATAAACCTAGAAGCTACAAAAATAGCCACTCAAGAGTCCTCAGGCATCTTTCACATGTCCTTCCTCAAAGACATTGTATTTATGATCGACCACCAATATGTGGAGACTTACAATTAAAACCCTCATTTTTAATGTCTTAATTTAACATTTACTGATAGATTCATATCAAACATACCAAGACTATCATTATTTTCATCTGATAGCACAGCAGAGAAAAACCTGAACTAAGTGTAAAAGAACTGCCAACTCAGCGGTTTTCTTATAGTTTACTTCTTCTTGTCCTATTAGTATTGCCTTCAATATAAACTTTCTATACAGGATTTTTTTAAGTTCACTAGTAATCTTTGAAGATTTAAATTAGATAAAACCAGAAAATGTATCAGTTCAGGTCAGTCACTAAGTCATGTCCGACTCCTTGCAACCCCTGCCAGGCTTCCGTGTCCATCACCAACTGCCAGAGCTTGCTCAAACTCATGTCCATCAAGTCAGTGATGCCATCCAATCATCTTCATCCTCTTTTGTCCCCTTCTCCTCCCTTCCACCTTTCCTAGAATTAGGGTCTTTTTAAACGAGTCAGTTCTTCACATCGGATGGCCAAAGTATTGGAGTTTCAGCTTCAGCATCAGTCCTTCCAATTAATATTCAGGACTGATTTCCTTTANTTTTAACATTGCCTTTCTGTTAGATCAATACATGAAATAAAGGGCATAAAAACTCCAGGACCATCTTTTCTCTTTTAATTATCATACTCTCTCCCTTTGATACGCAATTCGGTGAATGTCAGCGTGTGTAGCCACTACCACGAGTGGTGTACAGGACAGCTCTGCCGTCCCCCAGCGGCCCCTGTGCCAAACACACGGAATCAGGAGGATGCATTTTTGAGGCTGGCTTTCATCTCACTCAGTATGTCTTTGAAATTCATCTAAGGTGTACACATACCAACAGTCTGTCCCTATTATAATGAACAGTATTCCACTGTGGAGACTGTACCACAGATTGTTTATTGTTTATTTACTCACCCACTGATAGACAGCTGGGTTCTTTCCAGCTTTTGGCTATTATGAATAAAACTGCTACAAACAACTGTGTATCAGTTTTTATGTGAATTTAATTTTCTTTTCTCCAGTACAAACAGGCAAGTGTGGGACTGCTGAGTCACATGGCAACTATAAGTTCAGCTTTATAAGAGTCTGCTAAGCTGTTTTCCAGACCAGCTGTACCATTCTGCATCCCCATCAGCAATACCAGACAGTGCCAGGGGCTCTGCATCCTTCCCAGTACTTAGTTAACACACTCTACTAGTTAAAGACTACTTCGGACATCTACAGGTTGTAACTTCTCTTCAATAAAATCTCAAAAACATGAAATCTGAAAGCCAGTTATTTGTGAAATATAAAAATAAAAAAACTCATTGTTACAAAAAAGCTAAATTTAAACATTATATATTAAATCACTCTTTTTTTTTTNCACAATATATATTTTTAAATAACAGGATTAGAACTAACAATAGAAAGATCTTACCAAACAC
Source organism: Neotragus pygmaeus (assembly GCA_006410875.1). NCBI lineage: Eukaryota > Metazoa > Chordata > Mammalia > Artiodactyla > Bovidae > Neotragus > Neotragus pygmaeus. The sequence goes on from SJYV01042653.1 coordinate 28,812, forward strand.
ACTCCTGTAATATAGATTTTAAGATGACAGGATTAGTCAGAAGGTTCTCAAGAAGGAGAAACATGTCCTCAAGTAGGATACATTGCTGTTATATAATCATTGGTTCAGAGTTTAAGGGAAAGCATTTCCTTGAACAAGATGAGTTGCTTTGTTGTGCAATCATCAGTTCTGGGCTTAAAGAAAGAAGTATTTGTCCTTTTCTCCTCCTTGATAATTCCAGACCTCTATCTACCCCTCAAAAGCCCCACACTTCTTTCTCTTCTTGGGGGACCCCAGACTTCTTATCAATCTGCCTAGGAATTGATTATCTCAGATAATCTTTAAAAATTAATGTGTCCTGCAACTAAAGGGCATGAACCTTTATATTTATATTTTCATGGAGAGTCCAAATACAATATATGAAGAAAAATAAAAGGCTTACATTTAAGTACATCATAGTGAAATTTTACTACAATTGGGTAAGGTACTAAAAGANTTTAAAAATTAATGTGTTCTGCAACTAAAGGGCATGAACCTTTATATTTATATTTTCATGGAGAGTCCAAATACAATATATGAAGAAAAATAAAAGGCTTACATTTAAGTACATCATAGTGAAATTTTACTACAATTGGGTAAGGTACTAAAAGATTTCTGAAAAAAAAAAAGGACAAAAAGAAATGAAGGGCGATTATCATGATTAAATTAATCTTATGAACAGCAATACTGAATATTAAGAGAAAATTATTATCAATAAATGTAATGGGGGAAAATACATTTTAATAAATTAACACTCTCAAAAATATTGCCTCCTATGCACCTTTAATTGATAGATGCTATTAAAAAGCACCTGTTCGACCCAGGTATTGAACATAGATGGTATCCGACCCAGGGGTGAAATCCAGGTCTATTACATTGCAGGTGGATTCTTTACTGTCCTAGACACAAAGGAAGCCCCATTAAAAACTTAAGAAATAAATTAACAAAGAAGTAGATATACAATCTAACTATAGAGGTACAAAGAGCTCATAATAGACACTATGTACCTGTGATCTATAGAACAGTCCATTAGTTTGGAAAAAAAAAAGACAGATCACTCTTCCAGAGAGATACTCAGTAAGGTACTAAAAATATGTATTTTTACAGGGNGTCCTTAATTATACAGCAGTCCAGTTTGATCATCAGGGTGATACTGACTTCATAAAATGAATTGAAAAGTGTTCCCTCCTGTTCCATTTTCTGCAGAAGAGTGTAGAGAATTGGTGTCAATTTTTCTGTGTTTGGTAGAATTCTCCAGTGAAAACCTCTGGTCCTGGAGATTTCATTTGTGGTGGTTTTTAAACTAAAAATTCAGTATCTTTAATAGGTTGTAGAGCTATTCAAATTATTTCATATTGGGTGAGTTGTGATAGTTTGTACCTTTTTGAAAAATTGGTCTGTTTGATCTCAATTGTTGAATTTAAGCATATAGGGTTGTTTGTGCTAATCCCTTTAATGTCTGGTGTTTGTCTCTTATTTTGGATTCTGGTGATAATTTGTGTCTTTTTTTGTTTCAGTCTTGCTGGAGGTTTGTTAATTAAATCTTTTCAGAGAACCAGCTTTTTCATTCATTTTTTTCTATTGTTTTTCTGTTTTCAGTTTCATTGATTTCTTCATGTCTTCATTTCTTTCAGCTGTGAAAGTGAAGTGACAGTTGGGTTTAGGTTTATTCTGCTTCTACTCCTTAAGGTGAGAGGTGAGATTTGAGAACTTTTCTCTATTATAAAAACGCTGAAGTTGATTGGCAAGAATACTTAAGTTCTACTCTTAGCAGATTTATACTGTATAGTGTCATCAGCTGTATTTACCTCATTATATATTAGGTCTTGGTACTTCATTCATCTTATGACTGCAAATTTGTACCCTTTTACCAAGCTTTCCCTGTTTGCCTCAGCTCTTGACAGCCACCTGTAATTGTGGCTCCTCTCTGTAATTGTGAGTTCAGTATTTTTTCCACATGTAAGTGCTACTGTGCAATATTGGTCTTTCTCTGTCTGGCTTATTTCACTTAGCATGTGCCTTCCAGCTTTACTCATGTTGTTGCAAAGCTGAATGATACTTTATTGTATTTATATGCCATATCTTTTTCATCTGTTTATCTGTTGATGGACAGACACTTAGGTTGTTTCTGTATCTTAGCTGTTAAAAGTAATATGAACGTGGAGAACAGATACCTCTTGGAGATAGTGATTTTGTTTCCTTTGGTTGTATACCTTGAAGTAGAATTGCTGGATCATACAATGATTCTATTTTTAATCTCTTGAGGAGCCTTCATACTGTTTCCCACAGTGACTGTACCAGTTTGCGTCCACCTACATATACTGAAAAAGGTCAGTTTTCGTTCCAGTTCCAAAGAAAGGCAATGCCAAAGAATGCTCAAACTACCGNAAAACTCTACTGTAACAAGCTTTTCTATAAAAAGGCCTAGGGGATTCCACTGATAACAAGTTTACACCTGAGTGAATTTAAAGTGGCTATACAAAAAATGTCCTAAATCATGATGGTGTGGTCACTGACCTAAAACTAGACATCCTGGAGTATGAAGTCAAATGGGCCTTAGGAAGCACATTACTATCAACAAAGATAGTGGAGGTGATAGAATTCCAGCTGTTATTTCAAACCCTAAAAGATAATGTTGTTAAAGTGTTGCACTCGACACATCAGCAAATTTGGAAAACTCTACAGTGGCCACAGAACTAGAAAAGACCAGTTTTCATTTCAATCCCCCCAAAAGGCAATGTCAAAGAATGGTCAAACTACTGTATAGTTGCGCTCACTTCATATGCCAGCAAGGTTATGCTCAAAATCCTCCAAGTTAAGCTTCAGCAGTATGTGAAACAAGAACTTCCAGATGTATAAGCTGGGTTTCAAACAAGCAGAAGAAGCAAAGATCAAACTGCCTACATTGGATAGATCACAAAAAAAGCAAGAGAATTCCAGAAAACACTGATTTCTGCTTCATTGATTATTCGAAAGCCTTTGACTGTGTGGATCACAACAAATTATGGAAAATTCTTAAAGAGACAGGAATGTCAGACTATCACACCTATCTCCTGAGAAACCTGTATGCAGGTCAAGCAGCAGCAATGAGAACCGGACATGGAAAAGCAGACTGGTTCAAAACTGGGAAAGGAGTATGACAAGGCTGTATATGGTCACCCTGCTTATTTAACTTATAAGCAGAGTACAACATGAGAAATGTTGGGCTGGATGAAGCACAAGCTGGAATCAAGACTGCCGGGAAAAATATCAACAACCTCAGATTTGCAGATGACACCACTCTAATGGCAGAAAGAAAGAACCTCTTGATGATGGTGAAAGACTGAAACTCAACATTCAGAAAATTAAGATCATGGCCTCTGGTCCCATCACTTCATGGCCAGCAGAAGGGGAAAAAGTGGAAGCAGCAACAAATTTTACTTTCTTTGGCTCTAAAATCACTGCAGCCATGAAATTAAAAAGACGCTTGCTCCTTGGAAGGAAAGCTATGGCAAACCTAGACATCACTTAGCTGATAAAGGTCTGTAAAGTCACAGCTATGGCTTTTCCAGTAGTCATGTACAGATGTGAGAGTGGTACATAAAAAAGGATGAATGCTGAGAAACTGATGCTTTCGAACTGGGGTGCTGAAGAAGACACTTGATTCCCTTGGACTGCAAGGAGATAAAATCACTCACTCCTAAAGGAAATTAACCCTGAATATTCATTGGAAGGACTCTTGCTGAAGCTAAAGTTCCAATACTTTGGCCACCTGATGTGAAGAAGTGACTTGTTGGAAAAGATCCTGATGCTGGGGCAGACTAAAGGCAAAAGGAGGAGGTGGCAGAGAATAAGGTGGTTAGATGCATCACCAATTCAATGGACAAGAATCTGAGCAAACTCCGGGAAATAGTAGAGGATGGAGGAGCCTGGAGTCCCCAAGGTCGCAAAGAGTTCGACACAACTTAGCAACTGAAAACAATTTGAGAAGCCTAATGAATTTCAAGTCACTAGAAACACGGAGTATAGATAAGAACAAAATGGTTCTACTGCTGTGCATGTGTGATCGTAGGAAGTCCAAATAAGAAGAACCCTATTTGGTTACAGGGTTACCGCCTGTAAGAAAACATGAGGCCAAACGAGGGCATTCATGAACGGCAGAGGGAACGGGTCATAGACTCGCAAACCGTTTTCCACGAGGAATGACTGAGAGTAGGGACTGGAGGAGAGAAAACTTACACGAAACCCATTTTCAATGAGGATAGGTTTCTGAACATTATAGCAAAACAGACGAACTCAACGTAATAAACAACTTTCTAACATTCAGAAATAATGAAAGGGGTGCTTCAAAAAACAGGGAGCTCAACATAAGGTGGAACAGTATAGGGAAAAATTCTTCTTGAAGTTTTGACTAAAAAACCCCGAAGTTCTCTCCACTATGACAACTTAATTCAAAGCAATACTCCTACAACAACTGCCAGTGAGGCACTGTGGATGAGTTAAAATATAAAACTATCCATATTACCAAACCATAAANTATATTGTAATTCATATTTATTATATAAATAAATAATTCCTTTATATATTGATATATTATGGTATATCACATCTAAATCATGACAGTGATGATTTTTTCATAATTTTCAGAATTCACAAAATGACAAATTATTTGTTGTAGAGTATTTGTAATTAAAAGAAATGTCTGAAAATTATGTTCTTTATGATCTCCTCAATTTTCTGTCTATGGTAATTCCAGAAAATTGCAAAATTTTATCTCAGCATTTCGTATGTCATTTCTTCCTTGTGTGTAAGTCAATAATATGTGAACTCAGCCAACTACACAAACTGTTCAGTCATCCAAGTACTTATCAGGTGCCTGATACTGCAGTAGGCCTGATGGAATACAACATATGTGCATCACACAGTGACACACTAAATATTTCTGATATACATTAAAGGAATGAATTGAAAAACATTGATATAAAGGAAATGGCAAATGTATGAAATTTATAAAAGATTTTGTATTATCAAACATAGATGTCAATTTCTATAAGCTCAACATAAAAAATGAAGAACAGTGGGCTACAGAGAAAAGAAATTAAAATCATCTAGTGAATGTTATCTGGCATTATAAAAAAAATACCTTCTGGGCACTGAAGCAATATGCTCACTTTTCATAAACTCCTAAAAATTAAAAGCTTAAACAGAATCGACAAAAGTTAAACCAGACTAATCAAAAAAAAAAAAAAAAAAA
>SJYV01042653.1:34135-111600 GCA_006410875.1 Neotragus pygmaeus
AAAAACTAAAACAGAAAAGAAAAAAGTTAAAACAAAAAAAAAAAAAAAAAAAAAAAAAAAGGAGGAGGGCCCATAGAATATAATCAGTAATGGAAAAGGAGAAGGTACAACAGATTACACAGAAATTCAGTGGACTATAGAGACCACTGCAATGAACTACACACCAATCAAATAGAAAGTCTAGAAGAAATGGACAAATTCTTAGAAATGTATAATACCCCAGTACTAAAGCAATAAGAAACAGAAAACATGAACAGACAAATTACCAGTAAGGAAACTGAATCAATAATTTTAAAACTCCCCCAAAAATAAAAGTCCAGGGCAAGTTGGTTTTATAGATGAATTCTACTAATTTAGAGAAGAGTTAATACCAATATTTCCAAAATGACTCCAAAAATTTGCCATGAAAGGGATACTTCCAAACTCAATCTAAATGCCCCAATCACCTTGATATCAAAATTACAGAAGTTACCCCCCCAAAAGAAATTACAGTCCAATAACTGTGATGAACATAAACACAGAAACCTCAACAAAATACTAGAAAACCAAATCCAACAATACATTAAAAGGACCAGACACCATGATCAAGTANTGAGTGACTGTTTTTTCAGTTCTCTTAAGACTGGTGGTATATGGCTAGTATCATCCTAGAGAGAAGTTAGTTACATGCAACGGGTGTTTTAAGGCATTAGGAACTGACTTTCAGAACCAGCAGAGAAGATACTATGAGAAAGACGTGACCTAATTTTTAGTGGTGGTGATGGATGAGGGGTTGGTCAGGAGACCAACTTAAGGAAGTGAAGTCTGCGTGAAGCCTGAATGAGAATGAGTAATCTAGGCTGGGGCTGGGGGAGCAAGGGCAGCAGTGTGAAATGCCTTTCTAGGAACAGCTTATTAAAATAGGAACAGGTGACTCTGAAAAAATACAAGACCAGTTATGTCTGATGTAGAGAATGGGAGCAGGGAGCAATAATGAAACGCAAGGTTGGAAAGACAGACATGTAGTCAGGGCCCAGAAAGGATGACTTACATTGCATTACAAAAGGTCACTGTGGCTCCAATGGGCTACAGAAATAGGAGTGGATGAGGAAGACAGTGGTGGAAAGGAGTAATTTAAGTGAGAGGCAACCTTTTAGACTAGAGTGGCAGTGGCAGGATGGAGAAAAGCGGACAGATTTGAGTAGTATTTAAAGTATAAAGGCCGGGATGTGTCCAGATGGCTGGGTTTTGGGTAGACAATGAGGTGAATATTGGGGGAGAGGGAGAGAACAAGCTGTGACGTCTGTTCTAGGTGTGAGGTCACGCTGAGAGGTCTGAGGGAGACGGCAGGGAGGCAACATCAGCAGTGGGTCTGGGAATGGGAGGAGGGGTCTGGCCTGCAGCTGCCTTAGAGGAGAGTGAGCAGGGCGGCAGAGGCCTCAGGCAGTCACTGAACTCAGCACACATGAGGAAGCAAGGAGTGTCTGTATAGTGCGTGTGTCGTGCAACGTGAGGTGATATGAATAAAATAGACACTAAGGAAAAGGGTGAAAACTGCTTAAGATCATGACAAAAGTATGTCTCTACACAACATGCTGCTGCGGCAATGCAAATGCTCTCCGCTGTTGTTTGGTCATGGAGTTGTGTCTGAGTCTTTTGCGACCCCATGGACGGCAGCCTGCCAGGCTCCTCTGTCCATGGGATTCTCCAGGCAAGATCACTGGAGTGGGTTGCCATTTCCTCCTCTAGGGGATCTTCCTGACTCAGGGATCTAACCCGTCTCATATACTGGCAGGTGGATTCTTTACCACTGAGGCTCCTNGCAGCCTGCCAGGCTCCTCTGTCCATGGGATTCTCCAGGCAAGATCACTGGAGTGGGTTGCCATTTCCTCCTCTAGGGGATCTTCCTGACTCAGGGATCTAACCCGTCTCATATACTGGCAGGTGGATTCTTTACCACTGAGGCTCCTGGGAAGCTATAAATGCTCTCTAATTTTTTTCAAAATGGTTCTAATTTATCTGCTAATGTAAGTTCCAAGATTAGATACCCAGATGCAATCAGATCATATAGCAATTTTCTTGTAAATATATTCAGATACAAAAAATAAGTAAAAGATATAGATCCTTTCTTTCTCTTTCTAATAGTTTCTGGTATTTCTACTTCATTCTCTGTATAAATTAACCTGATTTCATGATTTTTGTATTACTTTGGAGAATTAAAAATATTGTCAAATTATATGGTGTCATATTTACCAAAAACCTACCAATATGTTTTTAGCTACTGTTTTAAGTTATTACTAAAATACTGAAATCAAGTTTACAGCTAGGTGGATGGTTTGACTATATGGCACACAAAGTCTAACTTTGCTACACTTTTTGGAAGTGTTAATATAAATCAAACACCAAATAAGTCCTTACTGAAAAAAAGCCAAGAAAATCAGAGTTACTGCTTTTAGACAGGATAAGTAATTATACTCCTACCTTATATTTTTTGTGCTTGAATAAATATGGTCCTAGATTTATTCTTTAGTTTAAACCAGTTATTGGAATGCATTTATAACTCTTATTCAATTTGTTACATACCAGTTAGCAATGTCCTTGTGAGCTACTAAATTCTGAAGGAATGCTTGTAATCCTAATTGCCTATCTTCTAAAAAGTCCGCATTGTAATTATCTCTAAACCAGCGTTTTGGTGGAAGGGCTAATCGAAAGCCTGGAAACATCTCTTTTAACTGAAAAAGAAAAAAGAAAAAACAATGTTCAACTAAATCACTTGAATTCTACAAAATCTAACCTGTTGACTATACGAAACTATTTACAAAACAAGCTTACAATAAAAGATTTAAATTCAGATATGCTTTTAATGCCTTGACTGTTTTACTTTGATTTCTACCAGTTGCGCATGCACAGGAGTTACAGCTGTTCTTTGTCCCGGCTAACACTTGGTATTGTCCATCTTTTTAATGTTAGCCATCTTACTAAGTGTGTGGCAGTATTTCATTGTGGCTTTAATTTGCATATCTCTGTTGACAAATGGTGTTAAGTATCTTCTCATGTGCTTTGATCTATTCAAATCTTCTGAACCCTCTGCTTTTCAAAAAACTGGGTACTTGTCTTTGGATTAAGTTGTCAGAGTTCTTTATATAGTCTAGATACAAGGCCTTTGTCAGGTATATGTATGATGAACATATTCTCCCAAACTATGTGTTGACTTTTCATGTTATTCTTAACAGAGTACATTTAAAAATTGTTTTAGATACTGTAAGAAATCTTGGCTCACTCCAGAGCTGTAAAAATTTTCTCCCATGTTTTTTCTTAGATGTTCATAGTTTTAACTTTTACATTTTGGCTTATAATCCATTTTGCATATTTGGCTTACATTTTACTTTCTTAGGGAAGGCTTTTCCACCTTCTAAGCTGGGTGAGATTTCCCTTTATACACTCTGATTAACTGACTATATTAATATAACTGGATAACAAGGTACCTCAAAATTCAGTGGTGTAAAATAATCATTTATTAGGCCATGGACTCTATGGGCTGGCAACTCCTACAGGGCAGGGTGAGGATGGATTATTTGTTTCATGATGAATTAGAACTTTAGCTGGACACCTGAGGTTGAGAAGCATCTGAAGTTCACTCCCACATATTTATACGGGAATAGGCTGTTTGCTGGCTGAGACCTTAGCTGGGGCTGTCAATCATAAGCCTGACATGGACTCTCCATGTATTGTGGACTTTCTCACCACATAGAGACTGAGTTTCAAAGAGGGAGCATCCCAAGAGAGAAAGCCAGGATGAAGCTGTATACTTCTTATGATCTAGCCTCATTCACACAGGGTCAGTTCCACTGTCCTCTATTAGTTAGATCAGTCATAAGCTCACCCACATTCGAGGTGGAGAGGAAACAAGATTCTACCCCTTGATGAAAGTGGCAAGATGCCGGGAGAGCATATGGGACTGAGAATGCTGCTGCTGCAGACATTTTTGGAAAACACAATCTGCGACACATTGTCAAATCTTTCACTTATTTTTTGAATGATATTTATCATGAGGCAAATTAAGTAATGTTTATTTAATTTTGGACTCTCCTACCAGACCAGTCATTCTAAATGTTGGGTGCATATTGGAATCACCCAAGGAACTTTTGAGTAGGAACTCACAGAAATTCTGAGAGGGCTCCACTGTATAACAGCTCCCTTTTGTCTGAAGATGATTAATCAGGATTTATATTAATGACTGTGTCCTACCTCTGACATATTTGGATTTTCACCGATTGGGATATGGCCTGGGCATCATAATTTTAAAAAGCTTTCCAGAGAAGTGCAAAGTACAGCTAAGATTGAGAACCATTTTACACACAGTTGCACCCCCAATGCCTAACATAATGCCTGCTACAAGTAGTCAACAATCTATGTTCAATAAATGGATGAATGAAATGGAACCACGTACATTCATATTTCTCTTCTGAAATACAAGACAAAATATTACAATGTAAGAAAAAAAACTAGCAAAGGAGAAAAATTCACATGGTAAAAAGCTAAATAAAAATATAAAACATTCTGTCAACATTTCTATACTGAAAATTCTGATTTAATTTCAAGATGTAAATATTTTTGGCCTTGGAGTGTGTGTGTTTACTGTGTGAAAGAAATAAAAGCCGTAAGGATGAAATAAAAATAGTCATTAAAAAAAATAATTTTAAGCTTTAAAATTTAAACGTAACATATGTCCACATGCATGGTTAGATTTTTTTTCCCCTTAAAAAATAATCCTCAGAAAAGAGTGAGTTGTTCCATAATTAGGCCTTCACAAAGTGTTCATAAGTGCTTATTCAATAACTCTATTTTGAAAAAGGATAATTTGGGAACTATACATTAGATTGAAATAACCAATAAATGGTAGCTTTTATATTTCATTAAACTTTACTAGATTTCCTGTGAAATGACATCAGAATAGGCATTTGATATTTCTATAAAAAAGCCTTAAAAAAATGACATACATGCTGTGGCATTAAGATGGAGAACTGAGCACATTCATCTGATTCTGTCTTTCTGAGTTCTGCTAAAATCATGGTGAAGAGGAAAGAAACTTAAAACAACATACTGGAAACTAAAAAGTACTCAGGAGAGCAGCAATTGACTCAAGAGAGCCAAGAAACCTGAGGTGTAGAAAAACTTATTCCAACTTTGTAGTTACAGAGACCTCAGACTGTTCACAAACTGGCAGCACAAGGTAGGAGACTGGAAAACACTTCCAAGGAGAGGTGGAGAGTCTGATCAACTCAACGGGAATGACTTGAAGATCCTGAAATCAGAAGTTCTCCAGCAAAAGCCCACCTTTCCCATTATACAGTGAATCTTGAAGTCAATGCAAGACTCTCCCTCAAAGAGACTCCAATCAGCTATTAGTATCCAACTTTTAATCATGAGCAGACAACCAAGAATTACTACACACTAATACTTAACATGGAAGACAAAGACAAATATCACAAGGAGAAAAACAAAGACAACACAAAGAGGAAAAGTATGAATAAAAATACAATCACTAATACAGTCAATGGATTAAGATATTACATTAAGAAGTAAGAATAAGATGACCAAAACAGAGGACATTCAGAGAAAAGATGGTCTTAGAGAGAGAAAAGGAAAACTGCCTTCAAAATGGTAACAACAACAAAAAATAACAAATGGGGAGGAAAATATCCAGAATCATAGAGAATCAGCCCAAAGGTCTGTTTTACAAGAAAGGTGACAGAACATAAAAGGGAGGAATTCATTAAAAAAGCAATTCAGAAACACTTCTCTGAATTGAAAGACATGGACTACCCACAGAGTGTCTAAGTTAATACAAGAAAAGAACCTACAAAAAGTCCTCGTGTGTCCCCTTCCTCTTGAACCTCCTCCCACCTCCTTCCGCACTCCACCCTACAGGTTGTTAAGAGAGCTGTGGTTTGAGTACCCTGAGTCATAGAGCAAATTCCCATTGGCTACTCATGTTGATGTTTGGCAGAAACCAACACAATTCTGTAAAGCAATCTTCCTTCAATTAGAAAATAAAATTTAGAAGGTGGCAAAAAAAGGTCACTGTGAAATTTTAGATTAATTACACAGAGAAGATTCAAAAGACTTCTAAAGAAGAAAAAAACAGGTGACATGCAAGTGATAAGGAGCAAGAACAGCTTTGGACTTCTCAAGGGTAATACACAACACTAAGAACAAGATAAAATAGCATAACGTCTTCAAAATTCTGGCAGAACATTTTCCAACTTAGAATTCTATACCCAGCCCACATTTCAAACAAGTGTGAAAACGGAGTGAGCATTTTAGACGTGCGGGGTCTGAAGGACACCACTTTCCATGTGGTCTTCCTCAAGAAGCCGCTGAAGGGTTAGTTCTGCCAGGAGGAGACCAAGAAAGAAGACACGACACAAAGGGAACAAAACCCAACATCAGGAAAAGGGAAAAAACCCCAGAAAGAGTGAAAGGCAGCTTTATAACCACCTGATGTCAGTCAGCTTGGGGCAGTGCAGGACAGTATGACACAAGAGACAGACATGTTGAAGATTACCACGAATTTCTTTTAATGGAAGGACTGAATGCTTGGTTGAGCTTAGCCCAGATTTTCATATGAGCTCTGCTTGTCTTGACAGTGGGCTGATAATGGTTCTGCTTCCTCTCTATGCTCTGCTGTGTGGAACCAATTGAGAATAATCATTTTACCTCAGAGAATTACTCAGTTTTAAACTACTTCTGCAAGCTGGAAGTAGAAAATAGTGAGTTTTCTAGTAGAAAATAAAGAAAACCCCACTCTCATGCCACATTTCTGCAAACTGTTCATCACCAGTTTGCTCTACGACTCTGCCAGATGCCGCAATTCTGAGAAACTGTGTTCCAGACCTCGCTCGTGACTTTGCCCTCTGACTTTCTCAGAAGAGGCTCTTAAAAACTCCTAGAGAAGCTGAAGCCAGATTATAACCCAGGAAGTTAAAAAAAGAGGAAGAAAAAATTTCTCTTTCTAAACAGTGTTATTTTAACTAAAATGATTTTCACACTATTTTTTTCCTCACTACTAAACAAAAATGGAAAATGTAAACTCCTCAAAGTTAGAATCAGATCTATATAGTTTCTATATGATACCAAATTCCTAGCACAGTGATGAACTCAAAAATTTCATGATTGGTTTTACAAAACGAAAGATGCTAAGACTTTACTTTAATTATAAAAATAATAACTACCATTTAAACTGTTTGGCTGCTGCTGTCTGACACACATTTTTGACTCTTGCCAGTAAAATCAGGTGATGAGTGGAGCTCTTTCTGGTACCTAGAAGACTGACATATACACTTATTAATTTTAAGTGCCTGACTTAAGAGTATCAAGGAGATATTTACAAGACTTAAATTAAGCTTCCATTAACATTTTTTTTCAAAACCTTAAGAGCAATCTAAATCCCAGCTTGCCTAAGGCAAGAAATATTTTGGTAATAAAGATGAATCCAGAGAGAAAAGGAAGCAAACACCAAGTAATAGTTGAGTCCCGAGGAGAACAAAAGTCAAAGGATGAAACAGCTCTGAACTGAAACTGTTAGAAATGAGTCTGTATGAACAAAAATCATAACAATTTCGTAAGAAAGCTAAGAATTCCACTTAAGTATGGTAACTTAATGAATCACTTTGGTCTTCTTGTGTGTTTTAACCATTTAAAAAGATGAACAGAAGTAAAATAATTACAGGTTTTTAAATCAAGCATGTAAAATAAGAACTCAGGAACAGAAAATAAAATTTATGTATGATATAAATATCTTAGAAATAATATTAAGTATTTTGACATGTTGCAATAAGTCATCTTAACAATACCTTAATTAAGGATAAAACAGTTTAGCATCTTACAGTTTACCTTTTTATTGAAACTGAGGTTTAAGAATGGTGGAAGCTTCTTTGGCATCCTGGCAGTTGCAAAGTCACAGAAATGGAATTTCCCATCACCAACTGTTTTAAGAACATACCAACTTGAGAAGTTCTGAGAGTCCAGGAAAGCGACAGGGAAGATGGCAGGTGGGAAAGTAGGGGCCATCAAGTTCCCTCTACTCAACATCCATCAAAATTAGGGAGTAATCCGCGGTCCAAGGTCATCTTACTTGGCCTCTCCAAAGCATCATAAACTGCTTGCTTCTTCTGGAAAAATGCTTTTTCTCTTGGTTTCTTAAATACCAATGTCCCCTAACTGTCCTACCTGATTTTCCTCCAGCTCTGCGAACACTTCAGCTGCTGTTTCTCTACTGAAATCTTACTGCAATTTATTTAATCAGTTCCTTAGTGTTAGAAATTTTGGTTCTAAAATTTTTAACTATTTAAAACAAAGTGAAAAAAGAGAACGACAATACATAAAACATCATAAGAAGTATCCTTAGGGCTAGCTACATCCTGCCCATATCAATAATTATATAGGATAAATCCCAGAAATGTAATTATCATGTAAAATTATGCATAGCTTTAGGATGTCCCCTAGGAAGACTTAAATTTCTAACAATAGACATACCACTTAAAGGCTGTCAACCTGACAGGTGAAAATTAAACAGTTTTTCTTCCTTTTCTTTAACTGTAATTGTATTTATTTATTGGTGGTGCTGGGTCTTCATGGCTGTGCAGACTTTCTTCGAATGGTAGAGCGGGGGCTGCTCTCCAGTGGCAGTATGCGAACCTCTCGCTGGGGCGGCCTCTCCTGTTGCAAGCAAAGGCTCCAGGGCACACTGCCTTCAGCAGCTGCAGCACGTGGCCTCAGCAGTGGTGGCTCCTGTGCTGTGGAGCACAGGCTCAGCAGTTGTGGTGCACAGGTTCAGCTGCTCTGTGGCATATGGGAAACCCTCCAGACCAGGGCTTGAACCCATGTCTGCTGCAATGGCAGGCGGATTCTTTACCACTGAGCCACCAGGGAAGCCCAACAGGTGAAAAATAGTGCCTTAATTTTCTTTTCTTGGGGTACTTGTGATAGTAAATGGTTTCCAAATTTATTGGTCATTTATATTTCTTCTGTGGATTACACTGTTCATATCACTTGCTGAATTGTCTATTTTGGGGTGTTTCTTGTTACTTATTTTTAAGGGTACTTAATGTACTGCTGTTTATTATTATCTTCTTTGTCTGTGTGAATTCTAGAAGGCCCCATGACCTTTGCCCCTGGTGTAGCCTCTGTGTTTCTTTGTTACACAGTAAAAAAGATTTTGTATATGCAATTAGGGTTACTATTGAGTTGACCTTAAGACAGGAAAACTATTTACATGAGCCTAATCTTATCACTTGAGCTCTATAAAGGTAAAGCTTCTTCCTGGCTGGTGACAAAAGAGAAAGCCAGAGAGATTCTAGCACAAGAAAAACTGGACCACCTCTTGCTGACTTTACAGACGGAAGGGTCGTGTGCAAGAGCTGAAGAACAGTGTCTATGGGCCAAGAACAACCTCTGGCTGACAACCAGCAAGGAAACAGGGACCTTGTCTCACAATCGCAAGAAACCAAACTCTGCCAACAACAATGATACTGAAAGCTGATTCTTTCTCAGAGCCTCCAGATAAAAGGCCAGTCAAGTCAATATTTTGATTTTGATCTTGTTTGACCCTAAGCAGCAAACCCAGCTGAGCACTCCAAATCTCTAAATAACGAAGACGTGTGTTTTAAGCCACAAAGTTTGTGATAATTTGTAATACAGCAAAGGAAACTAATCATAATATGCTAAAAATTTTTTTTTCATTCTTCTACTATAGTCGTATGATTTTGGGGGTCTCATACACATACATCTTTTCAGAGTTATAAGATTATGTAAATAATCATATTTCTGTTGCCAATTTTATGGTTTTCACATTTTTAATATTAAAAATAATTTTTTGTTTCCAACAAAAAAAGTTATATGTAGAGATGGGAGTTCAGACTCTTAAAATTAAATGAAACAGTTGTTAGGAAATAGCAAAGATTCAACTTCACTTAAATAATTAACAAAGGAGAAAAAACAAGTATAACAGTACAACTCTAGGAACAGATAATAATCCCAAACTGAAAAGTCAGTTTTAGAATTATTAAAGTACTTACTTTATCATTAAGCCTAGAGAAGTCAGTGTATCTTCTAAAAACTACCCAGCTTTCTTCTGGGGTCTTCTTTACTAATATTTTATATACCTATGGAGAGAGTGAGAGACAGAGAGTTAATTTGAGGCAAAATGCTTTTCTGAAGCACACTAATAATAAATAAACTCATCAGCCTCTAAAATATATTTTATGCTGCTGCTGGGGCTGCTGCTAAGTTGCTTCAGTTGTGTCCAACTCTGTGCCACCCCACAAACGGCAGCCCACCAGGCTCCCCTGTCCCCTGTCCCAGGCAAGAGTATTGGAGTGGGTTGCCATTGCCTTCTCCGATATTTTATGCTAATATATTCTAAAATTAATACGAAAAATAGCCACTATTGTCTTACACAGNATTTCCTTCCGATTTAACTAGGGAAACTAAAAAATTACCCAGAGTAATGACAGTCAACCAGAAGCTTAGACTGCTTGTAAGGTAAATAATCAACAGTTCTTAAAGTAACAGTTCATTAAAACCAGGATCAAACGGATTTGGTGGGGGGGGGGCTTGATCAAATTAAATTAATCAAACCGTAATGAACGTTAAACATATCGAACAAGATTAAATGATTATAAGTTTAAACGTTCTTCAGTTGTTTCCAGACCATCCCTAATTCCGCTACACCATAAACTGCAGGTACTGAACAAATGTTCAAAACCCATACTCCATAAGCTCTGCTGTCAAAAGGAGTTTATCTTGTCTCATAATTTCACAATGATACAGGAAAAAAGGTTTCCCACTAGGCTGTTAATAAACTACGAAATGGCAGTAAAGTACAGATCGAGGAAATGGTACATAACAACGGGTCTACCTATCCAACTACGTCCTCGCAACTCTACTGGTGAGAAAGGTAAAGAGACAAGCCGCTCAGAGTCCGAGAGACGCGGAGACATTTCTAACCCAGCACGTGGCTCTGGGCACCCTTCCCCATCATGAGGGACTCGGGAAGCCCGAGCTGCTGATTCACCGCTCCTCGGTTCCGCCCGACGGCTTCCCCCCCAAAGCAGTAAATAAAAGCCTGAACTCGGCCTCCAGACGGCCGGCGGGGTCGCCCCGCCCTTGGCCACTCGACCACCTGAGGCCTCGGGGCCGGGGAGCACCAGACCCGAACAGCCTCTGAGCTCGCGAGGCCCTCAGCGCTGCCCCGCGGGAAGACAGCAAGCGGGGCTCGCGCCGCCGCCTCGACCTGCCCTGAGAAGAAGCTCTCGATCCTCTGGAGGACCACGGGCAGGAGGTGGCCCGCGCCCGAGCAGCTCGGCGAGCGAGACAGGTCGCGGCGTGCGGGCAGCGCAGAGCCGGGACTACCCGGGGCCGTCTGGTCGGGTCTGCGCAGGCCCGGGCTCCTCGGCTCGGGGGACGGCGAGCCCCCGCCTCCGCCCCGGCGCGCGGCAGAGCCGGTGGCCTCCCGGGCTCTGTCGCACTCCCGGGCCTCCGCGGGAGTTCCCCCCGCCCGCCCGCCACCGGGGCCCAAGTGTCAGCCGCCGCGCGCCCCCACCTCAGCGCGCCTNTGGCCGGACAAACCGCAGAAGACACAGAGAGACGAGGCCGCCCACAGCCCGGGACGGAAAAGTAGAGACACACCCCCCCGTCCCCGCCCCCAGTTTCTTCTCGCTTGTGGGCCTCTCGAACTTTGCCCCAGGTTCGCACACCGGCTCAGCCCCGAGAAGCCGCTGCTCCCAGCCTGACCGCGGCTGCTTTCGCCCCAGGCCACTGAGTGTCCGGACACGAGCCATCTCGCGCTGGGCGCAGTCTGGGCACCTGGATGGCGCTGGGCCGCCGAGGACACTAGTAACGGCCCCAGCCACTCTAACAGAAAGTGCTTACGATAGGGACTGACCTGCTCCTTCCAGTGAACGTTCCTGGGACTCTGCTCCCGGGGCACCCGCCTCCGGGGGCATGGCCCCCACGCCTGCCGGCCGAACCTCAGCCTTCTGGGCAGCTCACACACGCCAAGCCCACAGACAGGCAGACCGAGGCACCAGCACCTCGATGTGCAATGGAGAACGCACGCTCCCAGGAGGCTCGAGACCCTGGCTCACTGCCCGGAAGGGTGACTTGCCCGGTTCTTCCCCGAGGCCTGCACGTGGCCACATCCCCTGCAGCCACCCCACCCCTCCACGCGGAGTCTGTGGGCCGCTGGCCCTGTCTCTTATACACNCTCAGCGCGCTCCCCACCTCTGCGCGCCCCCCACCTCAGCGCGCTCCCTACCTCAGCCCACTCGGGCGCGCTGCCCCGGGAGGGTTAACTCCGACCCTGCCTCACCGCAGCTTTCCGTCTCCACCCACAGCGCCCGGAGAACTCACGTGACCCCCTTCCCGAAAACAGCGGCTCCCAGCTCACCTCCGCGCGGGCCGCGGGCCCAGAGTCCTTGCCGGGAGGAGGGAGGGGCTGGGCCGCCGCCGCTCCCGGAAGTGACGTCACGCCGAGGGCGCCCGCCTCAGGGGCGTGAGTTGTGGTCTCAGGGGTCCTCGGCGCCTGGGTCGAATCTAGTTTGTGGTAAGAATTTTACCTTGTTACCCATAGCTTTATTTTTTATCAGTTAACTTTTGAGAAATGGAAGCTACGGTCCCTAGTTTGAACGACAGGTGATGAGAAGACTACAATTCCCGGGAGCAACTGCAGCCAATGTGGGCCAGGGTTCGCTTTGCGTCATGGGACTCGTAGTCATCCCTGCGGGGCTGGTTCTACCGGGTAACAGACTGGTGTCCAGAAGGAGCTGCGTTTCAGGGGAGGACAGCTGATGCTAAAAGGGGGACGCAGGCCTCCAGTGAGGAGGAATAATTCCTCCAATGAGAAGCAGAGAACTGAAGTTGTTCAGTGTGGCGGTGTTTTGTTTTTGTTTTGTTATCTCGAGAGAAATTTTGATTTGAATAATATAGTATTAGGCCTGTTAGGGGCTTCCAGTGGGGAGACCCTGGTTCCATCCCTGGGTCCCGTGGAGGAGGCCATGACAACCCACTCCAGTATTCTTGCCTGGAGAATCCGATAGACAGAGGAGCTTGGTGGGCAACAGTCCATGGGGTCGCAAAGAGTCTGCAGGACTGAAACAACTTAGCACACAGGCTTGTTAGACGTGCATGTCTAAAGACCTGAAGATGATCAGAAAAACGGTTCTTTGATAGGCAAATATCTGCAGGCCTGTTTATCATTAGAATTGAGCAATTTGATACGAAAATCATTCCATGAGTTCTAAGGCGTTGGAATAGTCCCAAGACTGGGAAAACATGATACTTGTAATTTCAAAGTGAACATAGGAAGATAATCTGGCTTGTGGCATACTGATGGTTTTCGATTGATAATTTTGCTCTTTCAGTGTGAATGAGACATAAAAAGAGAATTCTAGTGACTTCCCTGGCAGTGGAGTAGTTAAGACTCTGTGTTTCCAGTGCAGAAGACAAAGTTTCCATCCCTGGTGGAGAAACTAAGATCCCACATGCTGCCTCCTACAGTGGAATAAATAAATAAAATTGAAAAATAAAAAAGAATTCTGTAGAGATGGTAGGCTAAAACATGAGGTAGTTTTCAGGAAAGACTTGGAAGCCTTGGCTGAGAGGTGGCAGATATATCCTTGAATTCTGTAAGTTAATAAAGGCGTAGAAAAGAAAAAGGAGCTTTGGAATATTTCCCTCACTTGTCAGGACTGCAGCAAAAGATGTTTGAAAATGGAAAATCTTATAATCTAATATCCAGGAAGCAAAGGAATATTAAACTTTCAAAAAGCAAAGCATACACATACCTCAGTTAGGGATAGAAAAAAGATTTAGAAAAGATCGTTGGAATTGTCCAAGAAGAACTTCCTTCACAAATTATTTAAAGGAGCATACAGGACATACATTGGAGAAGGAAATGGCAACCCACTCCAGTACTCTTGCCTGGAAAATCCCATAGACAGAGAAGCCTGGTAGACTACTCCATGGGATGGCAAAGAGTCAGACACGACTGAGCGACTTCACTTTCTTTCACAGGACATGCATACTATNAGGAAATGGCAACCCACTCCAGTACTCTTGCCTGGAAAATCCCATAGACAGAGAAGCCTGGTAGACTACTCCATGGGATGGCAAAGAGTCAGACACGACTGAGCGACTTCACTTTCTTTCACAGGACATGCATACTATATCTATTTTTTGTCTTCCAGAATATCTGGCATAGATGAATGTCTAGATTTTACTTTTAGAAAATGAACTGAACATTTCTTAAAAATGTTTTAATTAGATTCCAATTAACAGTGTAAATTATACTAGTTTCAAGTATGCAGCATGATGGCTTAATATTTGTACTCATTGTGAAGCAATCACCATAGTAAGTCTAGAGAATTCCAGAAAAATATCTACTTTTGCTTCATTGACTATGTTAAACTCTTTGACTGCGTAGATCACAACAAACTGTGGAAAATTCTTAAAGAGATGGGAGTACTAGACCACCTTGCTTGTCTTCTGAGAAACCTGTATGTGGGTCAAGAAGCAACAGTTAGAACTGGACACGGAATAACTGACTGGTTCCAGATTGGGAAAGGAGTATGTCAGGGTTGTATATTGTCACCCTACTGATTTAACTTCTATGCAGAGTACATCATGTGAAAATCTGGGCTGGATGAATCACAAGCTGGAATCAGTGTTGCCAGAAGAAATATCAACAGCCTCAGATATGCAGATGATACTACTCTAATGGCAGAAAGTGAAGAGGAGCTAAAGAGCTTCTTGATGAAAGTGAAAGAGGAGAGTGAAAAAGCTAGCTTAAAACTCAACATGAAAAAAACTTAGATCATTGTCAGGGTCCAGCCCCGGTGGATCCAGGGTGATTTGAAGCGTGGATGGCGTAGGTGAGGAAAACTTATTTATTTATTAATGTAAGATTAGGAAGAAATAGTNTGGAAAAGCAGAGTACAAAGGCCGGCAGATTTTTGGGGTACATGCTCAGGAAATACCAGGGGGAAACCCTGAGATCTGAATTGCCTTGCGTCATCAGATCTCTGCAGCATGACCTTGTCACAGGTGGGATTTCTCACACTGGCTCCCGGCAGATCATGGCATTCAGTCCCATCAATTCATGGCAAATAGAAGGAGAAAAAGAGGAAGCAGTGACAAGTGTTTTTCTTAGGCTCCAAAATCACTGTGGACAGTGACTGCAGCCATGAAATTAAAAGATGCTTCATCCTTGAAAGGAAAGCTATGGCAAACCTAGATAGCATATTAAAAAGCAGAGACATCACTTTGCTCATAAAGGTCCATATCATCAAAGCTATGATTTTTCCAGTAGTCATGTACAGGTGTAAGAGTTAGACCATAAGGAAGGCTGAGCACTGAAGAACTGATGTTTTTGAATTGTGCTGGGGAAGACTCTTGAGAGTCCCTTGGACTGCAAGGAGATCAAACCAGTCAACTCTAAAGGAAATCAACCCTGAATATTCATTGGAAGGACTGATGCTGAAGCTGAAGCTTTAATTCTCTGGCCACCTGATGTGAAGAGCTGATACACTGGAAAAGACCCTGATGCTGGGAAAGACTAAGNAAACCAGTCAACTCTAAAGGAAATCAACCCTGAATATTCATTGGAAGGACTGATGCTGAAGCTGAAGCTTTAATTCTCTGGCCACCTGATGTGAAGAGCTGATACACTGGAAAAGACCCTGATGCTGGGAAAGACTAAGGGAAAATGGAAAAAGGGTGACAGAGGAGTCCATGGTTACGTAACATCACTGAATCAATGGATTTGAGTGAACTCTGGGGGATAGTGGAGACAGAGGAGCCCGATGTACTGCAGTCCATAGGGTCACAAAGAGTTGGACATGACTTAGTGACTGAAAAACAACAATAACAATATTCTTGGCTCTTTTGTTGTAAATTAATTGACCATATGCATATGCGTTTACTTCTGAGCTCCAGAACATCCTTAACAATCAAGAAAGAATATCTGCGATTGTCAAAATAAAAGTTACATTAACACAGATAGCATCTAATGGCTAGTCTTTGTGTATGGAATATTTTATTTGAGCTATGATGCCTTTATACAGCACACACAATCACATTGAATTGCATTCATTTAAATTTTTAAAGTAACAGAAGACCATTTTTCTGCCCTTTCATCGTTTTAATTTTGTATAAAACATATACACATAGCAGGACATATGGAGCCTGCTCAAGGTATGATTTTATACAATGATTGTAGATATTGGTACATAGGGGTAGAGGGCTTAAGGGGGAGGGAGAATGAAGGTAAGAAAAAACACAGCAGACTAAAGTGTGTGCAATAGGTAGACATCTCTTGAGGTAGCTTCTTGGATCCCAACAGTTCCCCCTTCTGTGAAGTTTGTCCCTCTTTTACAAGGATGGGTCCTCGTGGTCATGTTCATAATATGTTACTCTTATAACAGAAGTTTTTTTTGGTCATAGTTGATTGTGTCTGAACAGGACTTTTGACCCAGTTATGTCCAAATGATACTCTCTTCTACTGTCTTGTGGGAAGGTGAGCATACAGACTAGAAGTCACAGGAGCTGAAGTCAGATAAAGGAAATTTTGTGTGAAGGTCCATAAAGTTCCATGGCTGAGGTCCCTGGAGTTGGTCTGGTTCTTCCCCATTATCTACTTTTTTTGGAGTTCATGAGTACCTTAATGTTCTTCCAGTAGATTTCCTTTTTACTTAAATCTAGGCAGAGTTGGTTATTTTGCTTATAACTGAGAGTACAACTAATACGGCATATTGAAATGAGACAAACTGAATGCGCAAAGTGAAAGTTGATAAAATACAAACAATCCCTTATCAACGACTTGAAATAACTGAAATAACATAAAATGACTCTTTTCCAATTATTGTTGTTGTTTAGTCGCCCAGCTGTGTCCAACTCCTTGCGACTTCTTGGACTGCAGCACACCAGGCTTCCCTGTCCCTCACCATCTTCTGGAGTTTGCCCAAGTTCATGTTCATTGTATCAGTGATGCCGTCCAGCTATCTCATCCTCTGACGCCCCCTTCTGCCCTCAGTTTTTCCCAGAATCAGGGACTTTTCCAGTGAGTCATCTATTCGCATCAGATGACCAAAATCCTGGAGCTTTAGCTTCAGCATCAGTCCTTCCAGTGAATATTCAGGGTTGAGCTCCCTTAAGGTTGGCTTGATCTTCTTGCTGTTCAAGGGACTTTCAGGAGTCTTCTCCAGCATCACAGTGCGAAGGCATCAATTCTTTGGTTTTCTGCCTTCCTTATGGTCCATCCCTCAACCATATGTGACCACTGGGATGACCATATCCTTGACTATATGGACCTTTGTTGGCAGAGTGATGTCTCTGCTTTTCTACACACTATTTAGGTTTGTCATGACTTTCCTGCCAAGAAGCAATTGTCTTGTGGTTTCATGGCTGCAGTCATTACTTTGGTATAATTTCATGGATTCCTTGTTTTCCATAGGCAGTGTTTCTATAATCTTAATTGTCAGGATTTGAACTCCACTTGCCCTCTGTTTTCTCCCTGTCATGAAATTTTAAAAGTTCAGAAAAAGAACTATAGGTAGTCTGTTCTTAGAGTGACAGGAGGTCACTCTGACCAAAGTAGCAATGGAGCAACATGATAGCCAACTTTATTAAAGTGAATTTGTGACCTGTGGAATGTCCTAGATCCAGGGTAGGAATTACATGGCATTTATAATGGCACAGAGAAGAGCCTTTCATACTACTGGCATGGATTTGTAATTTTCTACTCCTCTTACATATGAAAGACTTTGAAAGCATGTGTGGAAATCCTGCTGAAAATATAACAAAGAGACCAAATTGCTTCACAAAATCACAGTTAGTCTTTGAACTGAAAGAGACCATAATGATCTTGAAGATAAGTCTCCATATTAGAGCTGAGACTCTCAAACGACTCTAAAATGACTCTTTCATTTCCTCAAAAACTGAAAGGAAAATAGAAGCTAAAAGATCTGCTTGTAATCAGTTCCATTGCCCATGAACTCTTGGTTCTCAAACTGGTAAGCTTCTTACCCGGGATAGTAAGATGCCCTTTTCTGAGCATGTTTGCACCTGGGTCCTAAATGTCTGTCATCCTTCCAATAGTGTCTTGCCCCTGGTACAGTCTCAGCT
Organism: Neotragus pygmaeus; assembly: GCA_006410875.1. Lineage (NCBI taxonomy): Eukaryota > Metazoa > Chordata > Mammalia > Artiodactyla > Bovidae > Neotragus > Neotragus pygmaeus. Next base: position 52,298 of record SJYV01042653.1, read on the forward strand.
AACATTTGATGCCTGGGAAGTCTTCATGGATATTGTGCATGAGGAGGACCTACATTGGGCTTAAAGTGTTGCTAGGAATTGAATAAGTAAAGGATGCAGGCAGGGCAAAAAATGAAAATGAAAGTGAAGTCACTCAGTTGTGTCTGACTCTGTGACCCCATGGACTGTAACCTGCCAGGCTCCTCCATCCATGGGATTCTCCAGGCAAGAATACTGGGGTGGGTTGCCATTTGCTTCTCCAGGGGATTGTCCTGATCCAGGGATCAAACCTGGATCTCCTGCATTATGGGCAGACTCTTTATGGTCTGAGTCACCAGGCAGAGCACACTGGGCAAAGCAAACAACTCAAGAAAGGGCACAAGTGTGTGGAGTGTTGTGAAACTCTGAGTAGACCAGCCTGATTGAATTGAAGGGCCTTTGAATGTAGCTGGAAATAGAGATAAGAGCTCCTACTCATCCCTCAAGTCCATCTCAAATATAACTTCATTAGTAATACCTTCCTGCTTTCTTCAGATGGAATTAAGTAAGCACCTATACAAGCCTCTGTGAGTGCCTTGTATTTGGTACATGAATGGAGGCAGTCATTGCATTATTTGTGAGGACTTCGTTGGTGGCTCAGACAGTAAAGAATCCTCCTGCAATTCAGGAGACTTGGGTTTGATCCCTGGGTTGAGAAGATCCCCTGGAGATGGGAACAGCAACCTGCTCCAGGATTCGTGCCTGGAGAATCCCATGGACAGAGAAGTCTGGTGGGCTTCAGTCCATGGGGCTGCAAAGAGTCGGAAATGACTGAGTAACTATCACTTTCACTTTCATTAAATGTACAGCATAAGGGCCAGGATTGTGTATTGGACATCCATGTACTGACCTTTTATGGTACCCGAATAAGGCAGGTACTTTGGGTATATTCTCTATAATAAATACTTTAAAAAATACCTGGCTCATCTTACTGGTGCACATTTCCTATAATATTCTTCTAGATTTACACGTTTTCCATTCCTGGTTTAGAGAATAAAATCTAAATTTTTGAGTAGGTCCGTGAGTTCCTTCATGTAATGACTTTTATCTCTTTTATGGTCTATTTCCTCTAGATGAATTAATTAGTTAACTAATTTACCAGCCATTTATTAAGTACCTATCATATGCAATGAATAGTAGTTAACTATGAGCAGAGATCTGCACTATTTATTTTATGTACATTAACTTATTTAACCCTCAAAATAATCCCATGAGTCAGATAGTGTTGTTATGACTGATTCTTTACAGACTGAGTCTCTAAGAGGCCAAATAGCAGCTCGTTATATATGAAAAGTTACTCTCTGAGAAGTTATCTGGTTTGGAGGAGAAAGAAATGGCAACCCATTCCAGTATTCTTGCCTGGGAAGTCCCATGGACAGAGGAGCCTGGTAGGCTACAGTCCATGGGTTGCAAAGAGTCAGACACGACTCAGTGACTAAGCCACAAGAACAGCCTTGTTTGGAAAGGTGAAAAGACTCAAGCCGGGTTCTGTCTGTCTCGGAAGCCCATGCTCAGATTTCTCCCACCATGCCTTTCTCTTTCATCTCATGGGATGAAGCTTCGCCCCTCAGAAGGCCATCCTTGGTGAGACAGAGATTGAAAGTGAAGTCTTTAGACTTAGTCCCAGAAACGCGTGGGGTCTCACTTCGTTTAACGCTGTGGGAGCTGACCCGAGTGATTCCGTTTCTTTGATCTTTCTCTTTGACTCTTACCCAGCCGTAGTATAATTCACGCATCCTGGCTTGGCCCCTAAAATGGTCTGTCTTGGTGGATGTCCTCCTGTGCCTCTCCTGTCCTCAGAGGCTCTCCTGCTGTTCTCATTTGCTGTTTGTGTTGATTCTGAGCCCTGGCTTCTCTCATCTTCCTTGTTGAAAGATTGGATGGACCAGAAGGATTGGGAAGGAATTAACCAGGTAGAGTATGTGTCTGGATAGGAACTGGAAGTGGGGGTGCAGTTGGGAAGAGGAGTATCCTAGGCAGAAAAGGTGTAGAGGATTTTATACAGAGATTTTTTAATAATGAGAGAAAGAGTTGTTTGAACTGAAATAAAGACAGACCTGCAGTTTCAATGTTTGTGTGATACTGAATAGCGTTCACTCTGAGGAGCCCGCCCTCCTCTTCATTTGACAGGGCTTTGTTGCCCGCCTACTGTATGCTCCAGTTATTGTTCTAAGTCTCTAAGAATTTATCAGGAACAACATACGCAAAACCACTCTTCTCACGGAGTCCATGTTTGGTAAATGTTTATGTGGGGACAGCCGATAAATGTAACAAGAAATAAATGTTAAGAGTTTATCTAGGTTTATATTCTTTGAAGACAATAGGATGAGTCACATTATCAGTTGGTGGGGCAGGGGAAGGTGCAGCAGTTACCCCCCGGGGCGTCGGAGCAGACCTCTCTGAACATGTGTCTTGATTGCTGCGATTTGGATGTCTAGAAGAAAACAACTTTGCAAACCTGAGGATGTAGGCAGGACATTCTAGGAAGGCTGCCTCACATGCTCTGCAGGAGGAAAAAGGAAACCACTTAGCCAGAGCGTTCTTTCTTCCTTTTCCTAAGAGCTCTGGTCCCAGGAAGTAAGATACCAGATGTTTCTGCAGTTGCATATGTGATCCATTTGTTTCTGACGTGTTGAATTTTAGCACCAATATCCCAGTCTTGCTAGTTTCAAGCTCCCACTTCATTTTAAGGAATTCTAGTGTCGTGCAAATTTTCCTTTTTCTGCTCATCCTTAAACTCCCCGAGAGACATCTTCTGCGCGCCAGGGACTCTGTTTCGGTGATGACTCCCTTCACGGCTGGGTGAGCTGCTGCCCCTGCTTTGCCACCGGCAGAATCCTGCTTGTATCGACAGCTCCACAGTCGCCTTTCCACGAACAGAGGTGAGACACTCAGTGCCACTTGAGCCGAGCTCTCACACAGACGCCAGCTGGAGGACTTCCAGCAGGGCTCCCTGCCCCGCTGAGCGGGAGACCCAGCGGGCAGCAGTCTGCTACCAGCTGAAATGGAGAACTTTCACTTTTGCCGGAATCCCCGTGTTGCAGACTCTGTCAGGCACCCCCTTTGAGCTTTGTTCTTGTAGTCCTCTTTCCCTAGGGAGTGCCATCCATATGGGTGGCTGAGTTGGCTGAAGCTCCTGTAACAGTTCTGCAGTGGACTTCATCGGATGCCAACTCTCTGAGTGTCTTTCTGCGTCTAGGGAATTCCCACCCTGTGAATCTTGGTGAGAGGTCAGAGCCCACTTCCCACTCTCAAATTGTAGATTGCCGTATCCTTGCTTTCTGAACCTCATTCCAGCTAGGGTACAGAACATGCCTCAGCATTACCAATCAGAGGACTCTTCCCACGCCCGCTGTGTTTGAAGTACAGGATCTAATGCTCAGAGGTAGTGGCTTGCTCACAAGACTCATTATNTTCGATACAGGATACAAGATGCTTGGGGCTGGTGCATGGGGATGATCCAGAGAGATGATATGGGGTGGGGAGTGTGAGGTGGTTTCAGGATTGGGAGCTCATGTACACCCGTGGCTGATTCATGTCAACGTATGGCAAAACCAACACAGTATTGTAAAGGAAAATAAAGTAAAAATTAAAATTAGAAAAAAAAAGAAATTAATTGTTTTTGGGTGAAATGTCCTATAGATTTCAATTAGGTCTAACTGGTCTATTGTATCATTTAAAGTTTGTGTTTCCTTGCTAATTTTCTGTTTAGTTGATCTATCCATAGATGTGAGTGGAGTATTAAAGTCTCCCACTATTATTGTGTTATTGTTAATTTCCCCTTTCATGCTTGTTAGCATTTGTCTTACATATTGAGGTGCTCCTATGTTGGGTGCATATATATTTATAATTGTTATATCTTCTTCTTGGATTGATCCTTTAATCATTATGTAGTGGCCTTCTTTGTCTCTTTTCACAGCCTTAGTTTNTATCATACTTGTTAGCATTTTTCTTACATATTGTGGTGCCTGGTGGCTCAGAGGTTAAAGCATCTGCCTCTAATACAGGAGACCTGGGTTCAGTCCCTGGGTCGGGAAGATCCCCTGGAGAAAGAAATGGCAACCCACTCTAGTATTCTTGCCTGGAGAATCCCATGGACGGAGGAGCCTGGTGGGTTACAGTCCATGGGGTCGCAAAATGTCAGACACGACTGAGCGACTTGACTTAACTTATTTTGAGTGCATGTATATTTATAATTGTTGTATCTTCTTTTTGGATTGATCCTTTGATCATTATGTAGTTTTCTTTGTCTCTTTTCACAGCCTTTGTTTTAAGGTCTATTTTATTTGATATGAGTATTGCTACTCCTGCTTTCTTGTGGTCTCTATTTGCATAGAATAGCTTTTTCCAGCCCTTCATTTTCAGTCTGTATGTATCCCCTGTTTTGAGGTGGGTCTTTTGTAGACAACATATATAAGGGTCTTGTTTTTGTATCCATTCAGCCAGTCTTTTTGTCTTTTGGTTGGGGCATTCAACCCATTTACGTCTAAGGTAATTCTTGATAAGTATGANCCAGTGCAGGAGACACAGGAGATGGGAGTTTGATCCCTGGGTCAGAAAGCTTGCCTGCAGGAGGAAATGGCGGCCCACTCCAGTATTCTCGCCTGGAGAATCTCATGGACAGAGGAGCCTGGTGAGCTATAGTCCACAGGGTCGGGTATGACCGAGTGCCCAAGCACGATATGTTCCTGCATCCCTCTCTGGTGTTCTTGCCTGGAGAATCCCAAGGACAGAGGAGCCTGGCGGGCTGTGGTCCATAGGGTTGCAAAGAATTGGATACAGCTGAGCAACTTAGCATACATGCACGCAATGTCCCCAGGGATTTCAGAGTTCTGTAAGCTAGTCCATATCATTAGAGTTTTTCTTTTTTCTTACCAACTTATTGACCATAGGCATGTCAATACATCTTTTGTTACCCAAACATTATTGACTGGAATGTTTCAATATTTGCCTGCATAACAAATCTCCAGCTACAGGGGTTAGTTTCTTCAAAAATCCCCAGTCAGTAAAGTGTTAAATTTGACAGAGCCACTTTTGAGCTGCTTGCTACATAAGCAAGTGAAGAGGAGGGTGAAGAGAAAGGCCAAGAAAAAGGAATGATTTAAATTGAGGGAAATTGATGCCTTTGAACTGTGGTGCTAGAGAAGACTCTTGAGAGTCCCTTGGACAGCAAGGAGATCAAACCAGTCAATCCNGCTGGAGTGGGTGCCGTTGGTCCAGAGAGTAGGTTTGTCTTTCTCAGAGTTTAATAAAATGGAGTCATGCCGTACATCAGTCATCTTGTTTGCCTTCCTTTTCTTCGCCCCTTGCAGGTCACTCTCATCACCGAAGCTGGGGACCGGGAGGGATGCAGGCTGTGGCTTCTCCATACACATCCCAGCAGGGCTTCCCGGTGGCTTAGCATCCGCCTGCCATGAGGAACCACAGGTTCGATCTCTGGAGGCAGGTTCGAGCCCTGGGTCAGGGAGATCCCCTGGAGGAGGGCATGGCAACCCACCCCAGTGTTCTTGCCTGGAGAACCCCATGGACAGAGGAGCCTGGTGGGCTGCAGTCCAAAGGGTTGCAGAGTCGGACGCGACGGAAGAGACAGCGTGCGCACATGCACACATGTCACCTCTTTCTGCAGGCGCCCGCTTCTCCTTGCTCTTTTCCACTTATATCCATCTTTCCTTTCTGAGGGCCAGCCCCACTCACTCTAGGCCCTGGTGCTAGAAGTAAATGCCTTCCACAGACTGTTTCACCAGCTCCCACAATTCCAGGAGGTCCAGTTGCTGTGATAAATCCCTTTTTACATACGTCACTCCTACCGGCTCCCTTTCTCTGATTAAACTTTGATTGACATGCCAGGTAGGGTAGTCTTTCAACTTTCAGCCGTTTGTAATGAATCTACTTACCAAGCAAATTGTGTTTTTCTATCAAATATCAGTTAGAGTTTTAAAAAAAACCAACAAAAAAACATGGTCACACTTTAAGCAGATATTGCTCAGGTATTAGTGCCGGAGCGATTTCTGGCCCTGCTGTGAGCGCCGGTAAAGAGACCTCTTGAGTTTCCTTGCTTCTTTTCCTTCATTGTTCTGTTCTTGTCTTCCTATTCCCCACCCCCTGCCTTCGCCCTAGGTTTACATTTTAATTACCTAATTAAAAAATTTATTGAGTGCCTACGGTATGAGTAGGGGCTTCCGTGGTGGCTCAGATGGTAAAGAATCTGCCTGCAAAACAGGAGACCCTGGGTTCGATCCCCGGGTGGAGAAGGGAATGGTAACCCACTCCAGTCTTCTTGCCTGGAGAATCCCATGGACGGAGGAGCCTGGAGGGCGAGTCCATGGTGTTGCAGAGAGTCAGACGCAAGTGAGCGACTGACACTTTACTGTGTGAGTACTGTATCGTGCCAGCGTATCAGACATTGTGCTGGAAGATACCCGCAGAGTGGGAACAGCATACAGTCTGATGTTGGTCCCCTTGGAGACCTGTGTGAAGCAAAGGAGCGTATGCAGGTCTGGAATTACAGCTTCCTTCAGATCTGTGGAGGAGAAGGTATCTCTAAAGAAATCTACAGTCTGTTCTTGATGTCCAGGAAAGAAACAGGAGAAGTTATTTCTTAGCAACAGAGCGAGTTACCTGCTCACTGCGTCTTCCAGTACCTTATCTCCTATGGGGCTGTAGTTTCTGTGGCCCAGGCAAAGCCCCAGAACTTTGCACGCGAAACACGGTTTATCTCGGAATTTCTAGTCAAGCTAAACTACGTATTTATTTTTCTTTGACATTTCAAAGAATGCCTTCAGAGTTTCTTCTCATTATCACCAGGGAGTAAATCTATTAGAATAAATTTCTCATAAAGCTAATTCATAGGAGATCTTGATTGATGTTACGCTAGATAACCAGCTTTAATTCTAAACTGTAAGAGAAAAAGTAGGTCTCTAGTTTTGATGGGTCAAATGACTCGGTTGCCAGCACCAGATTCGTGATCGTCTCCAATGCAAACCTTTTTTGGCTGAGTGACCTTAAGGGTTTTTTTTTTTTTTTTCTGCCCTGTGGAGCTTGTGGGATCCTAGCTTCCTCACCAGGGACTGAACCCCGGCCCCCAACAGTGANATAACCTAAAGCAAAAACTTAAGAATTATCCCAGATTTTCATTTCTCCATTCCACCCTGTGAGTAGTCTGTTAGTTGTTTCTAAAAATATCTTTCAAAATTGTTTTCTCTTCGCTTATCACTACAAATACCTTCCTCTGGGCATTCATATATATTGCCTTGGACCATCCATATATATTGCCCTGGACCGAGACAATTGACTCCACACTGGTATGTTTGACACCAGACTTTCATTCTCCCCTTGCTCCTAGAGTTAGAACTTTGGAACATAGCTCTATATGCACCCTAATTCACCTGTTCAGATTCTTTTATTATCACTCATTGTTTAAGAGATAAAATGTACAACTCTTTGCTTGACAGCTGGCACCGAACAAAGACTTTGCGGTCTGGCTGCTGCCTGCCCCTCTCGTCTCCTCGTTCCTGATGTCCTTTCTCTCTTTTTAGTCCATATATTGGGTGAAGCGCTTGTTGCGAATGTGACCTGTCTCCCCTCCTTGGTCTGTGCTGCTGCTTCTCTCGCTTTGAAAGATCCTGTTCATAAAACTCACGTTTTAGGTCCTTCGTGTGTTTTTTGTAAGTTTCCCACGCTTGGTTGGCATTTCCTCCTCCGTGCTTCCGTGTGTGCCTTGGGTAAATTTCGGCCTTGATCACACTGTGCTGAAACTGTCTTCATATTTGTCTCCCACTTCGTTAAGTCAGCCCGCATTTCCAGAGCACTTTGCTTGTGTGAAGCGCAATGCCAAGTGCTAGCTCTTTACAAATAAACACTTAATATTTACCAGCTTGGTTGAGCAGTTAAATAGAGATAGGCACTTGAATAAATAAATGTGAGCGTGTTCCGGATGGCAGGATGGGTCTCTCAACAGGGTGCCTGGTCAGCATAAGGACGAGAGCGAAACTGTTGCTCGGAGTTGGGGTGTACATGCTAGGTCATGGATAGTGACAGTCACGTTACACGTGCTGCCCCAGGTTATTCTTCACCAGTAGGTCTTTAATGAACACTTACGGCTACCGTGCTCTGGACCAGGAGATACGGTGGTAATCAGATCAGAATTAGTTACTGCCCTCATGGCGCNTGTTTAAACAAAAAATATCAAGTGCCTATTTTTGGGAAGTTGCACACAATTGAATATTCTTTGTCATAGAGCTTACAGTTTAATAGAGCACCAGAAAAATACCTCTAGAGTATTAAAAATTACATGTATTTAATGAAAGAAAAGGAACTAACATTGTGCTAGGCTATTCAAGAGTCCGACACCACTGAGCAACTAAGCACAGCACAGCACTCACATAATAACCTCATCTAATCTATCTTGGTTTCCTGGTAAGGACACAAAGGTTCCAAAAGAATAAACAGCTGAAAGTCTCAAGGCCCAGTAGTGAGGATAGAGGAAGTCAGTGTCATTCCAGAAGACACGTGACTGTCATCACAGTAAAAGTATATTTGGAATTCCAAAAAACAGGGATATGGAATGGTGTCAAAGGAGTCAGTGGGAAGGGAATAGATCAGAAAGAACTTTAGAGGGAGCAATCTTGGGAAAATCCTGTTTCATACAAATATATATTTGAAAATGGTAATAATTTTTAGCTGCTTACCTATATTCTCAGCTTGCTCTTCAATTAAACTAATCTAGAAACTTGAAAACAGATTAGAATGGAATTTTTGATTCTAAGTTAAATTATTAAAATTAACTATTGACATTCCTGTTCTGAATATAAACCTGTGACTGGAAGCTTTCAGAACTCACAATTAATGCCAAGCTACCTGCATACATTATAATATGTTGTGGATTTGCTTACTATTGCTCAGCTGACTGTCGCTCTGTGGCAAGATGATGCGGTGAGCTGATGCCCCTGCACCTTTTGGAGCCCTGACTGAAAGAACTCGCGTGGGTGCTCTGGAGGGATAGAGTGGCTCCAGAGCTCCGAGATAGACTATAAATAACAGGAATGTAGAGAAGAGGGGACTCTAGGGCACTGTTGGTGGGAATGTAAATTGGTGCAGCCACTATGGAAAGCAATATGGTGATGGTGGTTGTTTTTAGTAGCTAAGTTGTGTCTGACTCTTTTGCAACTCCGTAGACTATAGCCCTCCAGGCTCCTCTGTCCATGGGAATTCCCAGGCAAGAATACTGGATTGGGTTGCCATTTTCTTTTCCAAGAGATTTTTCTGACTCAGGGATCCAACTGAGGCCTCCTGCATCTCCTGCATTAGCAGGCAGATTCTTTACCACTGGGCCACCAGGGAAGCCCCAGAACAATATGGAAGTTCCTCAAAAAAGTAGAAATAGAACTACGGTATGATCTAGCAATTCCACTTCTGGATATTTACCTGAAGAGAATGAAAACACTAAATCAAAGAGATATATGTACCACTATGTTCACTGTAGTGCTGCTTACATTAACAACCTAAGTGTCCATTTATAGAGGAATGAATAAGAAGTTTGATGCGCACACACAATGAAGTATTACTCAGCGGTAGAAAGAATGAATTCTTTCCATTTGCAACAACATGGATGGACCTAGAGGATGTTATGTTAAGTGAAATAGACAGAGAAAAACAAATATCATATGATTCCACTCATGTGCGAATCTAAAAACCAAAAACAATGAATAAATGAACCAAAATGAAAACAGATTCATAGATATAGGGAACAAATGGGCAGTTGCTGGGATGAGGATGGATGAAATATGTGAAGGGAGTTAAGAAGGATAAACTTTCAACTATGAAATAAATAATTCACAGGGATATAATGTATATATGGGGAACATAGTCAATAATATTGTAACAACGTTGTAGGGTGACAGATGTTAATTAGACTTGCAGTGATCATTTTGTAATGTATAAAAACATCAAATCACTATATTATACATCTGAAACTAAGATAATATATGTCAAATATAACTTAATAAAAAACAAAAAAGCCATTTGGTTAAATTTTTAAAAAAAGAACCGAAGACCTCAGAACAGCTCTCATTCTCTGCCTTAATGGCTCCCAACAGTCACCATGGAAGGAGATGCTCAGAGGAATGGGAGGGAAAAGTTGTTTTAATGAAGGAGAGCATCCAGAAAGCTAGCTGTCATGCATAATGTCTTTGTGACCCGTGTGCACTCACCTGCAAATCTTACAGGAATCAACATAGATTAATCTGAATTGAGAATAAAGAAAGCAGCGCAGAGCTACAATTCTCCCAAATGACATTTTCAATACTCAGGTATATACAGGGTTGGGGAAAAAGAGCTTTATTTTAAAGTCTCCATAAAAGTGAGGGAGGAACCCTAACAAATGGGTTTGATAATAGACAGTGCATTAGAATTTGGTGTAGAATTCTTAGGTATGTGCTTATTTTTAATGATCAATTCAAAAATAATTTAAAAATACATTTTTAGGAAACAAATTTTGAACAGCTCATGAGTACTACCATAGAACTCTATAATCTTCTAAAAGATGGAATTTGAAGAGTACTGATTTATTTTTTTTTTAATTATTAGTTTTTACTTTATTTTACTTTACAATACTCTATTGGATTTAAAGCACAATTTTCCTCCTGGAAATTCTCTAAAACTGCTGAATAGAGAGGTAAACGCTTCATTTTACTCTAAGCAAACAGGGTTATTCGTGCCTGTCCAACTGCTTTTTTTAAATCTACAGAGGATAGCCTATTGCTTTTGTTGACATTAGTAATAGCCCACTTGGAAAGAAACTGTGGAGAGAAATGTTAGATATTTCTTTCTAAAAACTGGAAGGGGGAAACATGCAAGAGGAGACTATATGTGAGTAAATAAAGTACTCTTAAATGATTTAAAATAAAAGCAGCATAAATTTTTTTCCCTTTCTGAACTCAACCTCTCCAAAGCTGTTTTGGCTGTAATAGAAAGGATTATAATAAAAATGTAATATATTAAATTGCAGTACCTCCAACTATATCTGTGATAATTGAGTTATTGTGTTCAATTAGATAATAGCTCAGTCACACACATCTACAGCTCCACAAATTCTACTTCATTTTGCTATATGAAAAGAATAATCATTTTAATAGAACAACTTGAGTAGGAAATTAACTAGAAGAATATGTCCACTTTCAGATGAGATGCACCATTGTACATTTTGGCATACATATTTAACAACTTGTTCTTACTACAGTAAGTAAAAATTTGTGACTTTCTTCAGTTTAGCTTCTAAAAGAAAGAAGCAAACCATATGCCACCCCCTCCACAAATCTATCTATAAAGGAAATACAATAAATACAGTAAGTTGCTCACATAATAACTGAGTTTAAACTTAGCTCTTTCATTTATATCACCTACATCTCTGCACTCCAGTTCATCCTAACATCTTCATCTATGATCTGTATGTTGAAAATTTATGTTCAGATCAATGATTCAAAGATAGTTCAATGAATTAACCATCCCAGACAGATTCAAGTAGGTTCACTTGTGATGTTCTTACTAAACAATTCTAGAATACCTGTCTACCTATTCATATGTATAATTGTGTAGCAATTTTTTTCTTATTTTATTTACTGTATGTGTTATTCTCTATCAGTGGAGCAGAGTTTGATTTGTGATCATACTGTCTCGGTCATAGCTACTTAATTCTACATTTGAGCGCAAAAGCATCTGTAGCCAATGAATAAATTTATGGGTTGGGTGTGATCCAGTTAAACTTTATGAAAATAGAAGTGAGCAATATTTGGTCCTTCGTCCTTCTCAAGTTCATCTTTTATAGACTGTATACATAATCAAATCATGTTGAGGGATATTCAGTTCAGTTCAGTTCAGTCGCTCAGTAATGTCCCACTCTTTGCGACCCCATGAACTGCAGCACACCAGGCCTCCCTGTCTATCACCAACTCCCAGAGTTTGCTCAAACTCATGTCCATTGAGTCGGTGATGCCATCCAGCCATCTCAACCTCTGGCGTCTTCTTCTCCTCCCACCTTCAATCTTTCCTAGAATCAGGGTCTTTCCAATGAGTCAGCTCTTCGCATCAGGTGGCCAAAGTATTTGAGTTTCAGCTTCAATATCAGTCCTTCCAATGAACATTCAGGACTGATTTCCTTTAGGATGGACTGGTTTGATTTCCTTGCACTCCAAGGGACTCTCAGTGTCCTCTCCAACACCACAGTTCAAAAGCATCAATTCTTTGGCGCTCAGCTTTCTTGAGGGATATTTAGCTTTCTAATTTTTATTCTTATAAACTGCTATATTCTTATAAACACATACTCTTATGTATGTATCTTTTAACTTGTTGATTGCTTCTTTAGTGATTGGAATTGTTGTGTCAAAGAGGATACAGATTTAAATATTTCAATTATTACAAAATTGCCCACCAGAAGAGCCAGACTTATGTACTGTATATGAGTGCTTGTTTTCCTATCTCCTCCCTGAAACCAGGTCTTATTTGTTATTTAAATTCTTTCTCAGATTGGTTGGTAAAACATTGATTCCCCACAGTTCTTTGGGTTTTTCTGTTCTTTTGATGTTAATAGTGAGAGCATCTTTTCAATTTTAATTGGTGACTGAACAAGTGAGCCTAAAAAAAAGTGTCCACCACCGCCCCCCTTCTGTCAGGAAGGAAAACAGACACAAGAGACCAGCAAACAGAAGAAGCTAAACAGAAGGAACTGCCTTGGAAGAGACAGGTGCAAAAGATTAAAACCCTGTCATTAGTACCTACTACATAGAAAGGGGCCTATAGATCTTGAGAAATATAAGCCAGACCAAGGAACTATCCGAAAATGAACTGACCCCACACTGCCCACAACCACACCAGAGAAAGTCCCAGATATACCTTCACTATTTTTACGATCACTCTTTTTTTGTTGTTTGTTTTTTCTTCTTTACTTTTTCTTCTTTTTAAAAACATTTTTAAAATTTTAAGCCCTCTATTTCTCCTTTAATTTTTATTTTTATAACCTACTATTACTTTAAGAAAAAGACCCTATTTTTAAAGCAAACCCCATATATATTTTTTTGTGGTTGTTGTTGCTGTTTTTAAATAATCCTTGTGACTTTGTTTTTTCCTTTCTTCTTCTTCTCTTTAATATTGTATTTTTGAAGATCCAACCTCTACTCTAGATTTTTAATCTTTGATTTTTGGTATTTGTTATCAATTTTGTACCTTTAAAAACCCAATCTTCAGTAACCATTTTTACTTGAGAGTGAGATTACTGGTTTATCTGCTCTCTCCTCCTTTGGACTCTTCTTTTTCTCCACCAGGTTGCCTCTGTCTCCTTCCTCTCCCTTCTCTTCTCTACCCAACTCTGTGAATCTCTGTGTATTCATGGTGGAGACCACTTAGGGAACTGGTTACTGGCTGGATCTATCTCGTTCCTTTTCATTTCCCTCTTTTATCCTCCTGGCCACCTTTGTCTCCTTCCTCCCTCTCCTCTTCCCTGTATAACTCCGTGAACTTCTCTGAGCAATCCAACAGTGGAGCGCACATAAGGAAGTGATTACTGGCTAGATTGCACTCTCCTCTTTTGATCCCACCTCATCTCGTTCCAGTCACCTCTAACTCCCATCTCCGTCTTCTCTTCTCCATGTAACTCAGTGAACCTCTCTGGATGTCCCTCAATGTGGAGAAACATTTCATTTTTAATCTAGATGTTTTATCATCGGTACTGTATAGATGGAGAAGTCTTGAGGCTACTATAAAAATAAAACTGAAAACCAGAAGCAGGAGGCTTAAGTCCAAATCCTGAGAACATCAGAGAACTCCTGACTCCAGGGAACATTAATCGATAGGAGCTCACCAAACGCCTCCATACCTACACTGAAACCAAACACCAACCAAGGACCAACAAGTTCCAGAGTAAGACATATCGCGCAAATTCTCTAGCAACACAGGAACACACCCCTGAGCTTCAATATACAGGCAGCTCAAAGTTACTCCAAAACCACTGACACCTCATAACTCATTACTGGACACTTCATTGCACTCCAGAGAGAAGAAATCTAGCTCCAGCCACCAGAACTCAGACACAAGCTACCCTAACCAAGAAACCTTGACAAGCTACCCATACAACCCCACTCACAGCAAGGGAACTCTATAATAAAAAGAACTCCACAAACTGCCAGAATACATAAAGGCCAATTCAAACACAGCAATATAACCAAGATGAAAATACAGAGGAATACCCAGCAGGTAAAGGAACAGGAGAAATGCCCACCAAACCAAACCAAAGAGGAAGAGATANATATATAATTGTTGAAGGGATGAATGTTTTGTATTGATAATTTGGGCTTCTCTCAAATGTTAGTTAAGACCTTCCTTAAGTAAATTATTTCATATCTGACGTTTCATATCCTATACCCAACATTGAATTGGAAATATACTCTGGGAAATATGCAAGTGAAAAAGGTTAAATCATGGATTTCCAAGTCAGTTGCCCTCTCTCCTCCACCATGAACACACCAAAATCATTGAAAGAGTATGTAGTTGTGTATATTATAATTTTCCTCTTTTCCAGACTGGCTTTATTTCAATAGTATTCATTTTAAAAGAACATATAAGAGATAATATATTCTCTATGGAAATTGTCTTTTCAGTGCTACTTACATGATACAGTTAATTTAGAATATAAGAAGAGCCACCTTGTGGTAATATTCAGCATTTCACAGTTATAAATATACTGAGCAAAAAATTATAAGCAGCTTTAAAAGGAATCACTGGATAGCGAAACAAAAGGTATTTGAATATAGATTAATATATGTTATATGCAAGTCACTTGATATGGTTTCTGATATATACAATTTGCTTTTAACATTAGAAAATGTTATCCAAAAGTATTTATTGGGAATTCAAAAAGCCTAGAGTAATTGATTAGTATATTGCATACAACACTAATGGATTTACATGTAAAATGCTCATTTCAAGGTTTCAGCTGCTTCCTAGTATGCTGAGTTTCAACACTGATTTGGACCTTAAAAATGAAACTTTATTATATATTTTAATATATTTATATAACAGTAGTTGTATACTAAATTTCCTTTTTGGTTCAATTATTATGTTGAGACCTTTGCAGTTTTTCCTGTTTCTTTCTTACATCCCAGCAACTCACTGAATTCTTCTTCCTTCAGCTGATTCTCACATGTTCATGTCTTCCATAAAAATCTTCCCCATTTAATTGATTGTGGTAGTAAAGAGTTTGCAGCTCTCAGTGAGTGTTCGTGATGTGTACTGACATATGAATTGCCACAGCATTTTGGTAGAGCTTCCTCTCTTTTTCCTTCTTCACTGACACTTTGAGGAATTTATTGGAAGTTAAGAGGTTAACTTGGCATCTCACTCTCTTTTCTGTTTCTCATTTCCTTCATTCCTGTTCCTAGATTTCATCCGACAGTCTGGCTCCTGTCTGGTGGTGGTGGAGTCGGGTGGGTGGTGATGGCCTGGAAGTGCAGCAGGGTGATCTGAAGCATAAACTGCCCTAGTCTGGGTGAGGGGGGTAGGTGAGCGGGACTGAAAGGAGGAGAGGGAAGGAGCGGCCCGGGCGGCGTCACTAACAAAACCCTCTCCCCTGACTCCTGCTTCCCCTCTGCTTTCCCAGTGTGTTTACCCCTCTCAGATCCCCGAAGATGTGTGGCTTCTGTTTGGGCTTTTTGTTTGTGTATGTCGGTTGGCATTTCTGAGTTGCCAGTTCTTCACCTCCAAACCGGGGGTATATGGGCTTAAAAGAGAACACAGGTTAACTCATGACTCTGTGCTTCCTCCGTCATCGGGCACCTAGCTGGCTTGCCTTCTCTCCGCTTTTCAGAGTCTTCTTGTGTTTGTTTTATGTACAGTTTCCAGGGTTTCCAGTTGTACTTCATGGGAGAAAGAAGGGGAAGAAGATCTCCTTTTTCATTTTAAAAGCAGAAGTTTCGAGTTACTTTTTTTTGTTGTTTTCAAATTTACTTTTTATAAATTACTTTTGTTACTACGTAGAGAACCAATTCAGGGGGGAAGGGAGTAGGTTCAAGAAGAGCAGTGCAGGAAGACCCTGAATTCACATGCATGGAAGGACACATTGAGTCTATACTGACTTAATAGAGCCGCTTCTCCTGAAGAAGCGCTAAGGACTAGCTGAACGGCTTCTGCGCAGCAAAGGAGAGAGCGACTGCCCCCAGGCGGGCAGGAAAGGCGAGGTGGAGCCTCAGCGGGAGCCCCTGCTGCCTCCGGGAGGAAGGGATAGCTGGGAGGGGCCGGTGTGCACACTTGCCTGCGCCGGGGTGCCGGGAGAGAGGACTGCACGCAGGAAGTCCACGCATCTGGCGCTAACCCTGCAGCGTCGGCCTGTCGGCCGGGGTCTTCTGGAGCTCTCCCGGGCCGATGCGCTGGCGAGCAGAGGGCCGTTTCCTGGTTCCGCTGACAGCTTGTTGGCGTAAGCAGGAACGTGTTCGGGCTGGTCTGCCAGAGCCCTGCCAGTGCGCCTCCGGGCCCCGGCTCAAACCAGCTGCCACTGTCCCCGCAGGGGCTCCCCCTGGTGTGCCCACCGCAGTCATCCTGCCAAGGTGGGCCTCACGTGCCACACCCCGGACCCTTCCCCGCCGTGTCTGCACCTGCCCCAGCTCCAGCCGTCTTGTCAAGGCAACTCTTGGATGCCACCCTCAGCCGGCGCCCACTTCAGCACCAGCCAATACCTGCGGTCTACATAAGAGGCCTGCCTACACACACACACCGTCAAGACTGGGAGAGGGAGTTGTTTTGCTTAATTCATAGAAACAGAGAAAGTTAAACAAAATGAGACAGAAAATATGTTCCCTATGGAAGAACAAGATAAAACCCCAGGAAGAAATCCTATGGAAATGGAGATAATTTACCTGAGAAAGAGTTCAAGGTAATAGTCATACACACGCTCGGTGAAATTTGGAGGAGAATGGAGCAACAGAAGGAGATGTCAGCAGAGACTCAGAAAACAAAAGAAAAAACCAATCAGAACTGAAAAATACAAAATTGAAATTAAAAAATACACTATAGGGAATAAACAGCATATAAAATGATAAGAATCGATCGGTGATCTAGAAAATAAACTAGTGCAAAGCACCCAATGAGAACAGCAAAAGAAGAAAGAAAAAGAAAGAGTAGTTTAAGGGACTGCAGAGACAACATCAAGCACACTAACATTCGCATTATAGGAGTCTCAAAAAGAGAGGAAAGAAAAAGGGGCAGAAAGCATGTTTGATGAAATAGTGACTTGACAACTTTCCTAACCTCAGCAGGGAAACAAATATCCAGGTCGAAGAATTACACAAAGTCCCAAATCAGATAGAGGCAAAGAGATTCACATGAATCATAGGTATATAAACTATCATAGGTATATAAACTAAAAAGACATAAAAAGATATGACAAAAATGTGGGAAGGTGAAGTAAAAATTTGTAGTGGTTTTAGAAAGCATTTTAAGTTACGCAACTATTAGCTTAAAATAAACCACTCTATACGGGTTGATGTATATGAACTGTGCGCTAAACCACAAACCAAAATGTGCAATAGGTTCACACAGACAAAACAGAAAGGAGCCTAAACAACATGAAAGAAAGTTATTCAATCACAAGGGAAAGAACGGAGCAGACATAAACTCACAGCGGCTAACAAAATGAGAGTAAGGAATACCTGTCAATAGCACTTCAAATGTAAACGGGATAAACAGTCAAAGACAGAGGGTGACTGAATGGATACGCTGCCTACAGTAGATTCACTCCAGATCTAGAGGCACGCAAAGACCGAAAACAGAGGGAAGGAGAAAGATGCTCCATGGAAATGGAAATGGAAGGAAAGGTGGGCTACCAATATTCATATCAAACAGAATGAGCTTTAAAAGAAAGACTGTAGCAAAAAGCAGAGAAGGGCATTACATAATGATAAAGGAGGTCAGTGCAAGACATGGATATAATGTTGCTAAGTGTGTATCCACACAGCTCAGGGCACCTAAACATGTAAAGTGAATAGTAACTTTAGATGTAAAGAAGGAAATCGACAGTAATACAATAATAGTAGGGGACTTTAACCCCACTTATATCCGTGGATAGATCATCCAGACAAAAATCAGTCAGTAACCATTGGCCTTAAACAATACTTTAGATCAGATGTGTTTAATAATACCTGTAGAATATGTCACTCAAAAACTTCAGAATACCATCAGGCGTACATGGAACGGATGTTGGAACGGAGGACTGGAACAGAGACTGGATCTATCCAGTCTCCTGGATAGATCACGTTAGGCCTCAAAACAAGTCTCAGTAATTTTTTTGGTTTTAATTGAAGTATAGTTTATTGATGCTATTAGTTTCAGGTGTACCTCATAGTGATTCAATATTTTTATAGATTATACTCCACTTAAAGTTGGTGAGCACATTTCTCTGTGTAATGCTGTACATTATACCCTTGCTGCTCATGTATTTCATATATTGCTATGTATTTGTATTTCTTAATCCCAAACCACTCTCTTGCCCCCGCTCTCTCCCCTCTTTGTTCTGATGAGGAAAGTGGGTGTTCCAGTTACTTTACCCTTGCTACAGATTACATCAAAGCAACCATTTGTTATGCTCATGGATTTGTGGACAAGAAATTCAGACGGGGATGGCTTATCTCTCCATTCCACAGTGTCCAGGACCTCAGCTGGAAGCCGAGAAAGCAGAGCCTGTGGTCATCTGAAGGCTCGTGCACTGACGAGTCGAGTAGTTGGTGCTGATGGATGCTGAGGACTGTGCGCGTGGTGGGTGGATTTCAGGGGTGAGCGTTAGGAGTGGAGAGGCAGGGCGAGATGGAAAGAGACGGAGCGAGAGGGGCAGGGGCGGAGGGAGGCCGTCGGTGTCAGCAGTCTTGGAAGGAGCGGCAGTGCAGCTTGCCGCATTCTGCCCCTTGGGGACTGTGTGAGTATGGGGGCGCCCAGACGCAAGGCTTTTCCTCTCGATGCAGAAGCGACGAGGTCCTGAAGAGCGGTGTTGGTGCGATCACTTTTATAGAATGCAGTTTACCACACGGAGGCCCAAGCAGCCAGTAAGTGGAGACGCCTCAGCAGACCCGACCCACCGGTCTCCGACTTAGTTCTGTCGCAGAGTAGAGTGTCGTGGGATCAGTACCATCTTAGAACTGTTGTGAATAAACAAGTGAAGAAAGTGACATGAACAGCTTGAATTCGGAGTTTTGACTCTTTCAGAAGACCCCTAGGCTTCGAGATTCGCACATCATTGAGACCGTGGTTTGTATGTTTGGGCACCTTTTTGACGTCATCTGTTCACTTTTCCCTTACACTGCGTTTTGTGCGTGCATCTTCTGACTCACTGCTTCTCCCAACACACACTCTGATTGCTCACTTTATTCAGTGTAGGATCTTTGTCCAATCCGATTCATCTTTCTACCCGGACAGTAATGTTATGAGGAGCAGCCTCATAGTAAACCCTCAATAAATGCTTGTCAAATGAATAAATGTGAGTTTATATTAGCATAAAATGGCAGAATAGTATGACATGGCTTTTGTCTGCTCTGGGATACTTTGATTATGGATATTGTGAGAACTGAGTGGAAGTGCTTTAAAATGGTAAATGTCAGATGTATTTTACAGTGAATATAGTAGTAGTGGATTCAGTCCTGAAGCTCCAATAGACCTGTGAAGGAAACATTTTAATTCTTGGTTTTTGAAATGTAATGTGGCCTCTTTTCTAGGAATAAAGATAAATCAGGTTGCAAGATCTTTGGACAGTAAGAAGATCTCTTTCTCAATATGTCTATCTATTTATCTATCAACATTCTATTTGTAATTTAACATAACTCATAAATAAGATCATGTTACTTATAATATTCTATTTTTCTTTTACTCTTAAAGATACATCTTAGAGATCTTTTTATGTACGTATGTGTAGAATCACCATAATCTTATATTGTTATATACAATTTTGTGGTGTAGGCACACTTTATAGATAAAATAGTTCCTTATTTCTGGGCAGTAAGGTGAGCCTACATTTTATTGTTGAATATTATAATTAATGTTGCAATGGTGTACTTGTGCATAATAAGAATTTCTCTAGGATGTATACTTTTTTTATGTTTAAAATTTTGATGGCTACTAGCACATTACCCTCTTAAATGGCTATCAATATTTTCTTATGTCTTTTCAATGCTGACTTCGTTGTGCTTTATCTAGGTAAATTATAGTATAGTACATTAAAGAATCCTCATGTCAGTAAGGGAATGATTTTGAATTGATATCTGGTTTGAAATTTTTACTTTGCCACAATTTATATGATCTTGGGTAATTTGCTCCGTTTTTTTCTTTTCAGCTTCACTTTCTTCATCCATAAAATAAAGGCAGTGATAACAACCTTCCTTACTGAACTATTGAAAAGATTTAATGACTTAACTGCATATGTAAAGTGGTGAAATTCTTGGAGCTAAGAATTATAGTTAATTTTTTTCCTTTCCTTTATTAACTTTTAAATATATTTTAATTTATATTTTATTTATTTATTATATAAATAACATAACACTTTAATGATATAATAAAATATATGATGCAATATTTTATTAATATAGTGTTGCATATTATTTTAATTTAATGTATTTTAATATATTTAATATATTTAAATAAAAACTTGATAAAGGAAAGGAAAAAAATTAATAATATATAAGCTCTATTTTGGCCCTTCCACATGGTGTTGTAAGGTCCTGCTTGATTACTAAATTTTCAGGGAGTAACATTGCTTCTGAACTTATAGCTTAAACACACACACACACATGCATAGACATATGAAGAATACAGTTTTATTTTCCTGACTTTAAAAACCCACACACCTGGGATTGTTTTTATTTTAAACTTCCTTTTAATTGCTTTCTTTGATCATACACCAATCATTGTTTCTTGACAACATTTGTGTCTTACAAAGCATGCTTTAAAGGTGCTATATGATGCTAATCCTGGAGAAAAATTATAGTTTTCCTGAATATTGTTTTTCACTGCAAACGTTCTACCCTAGGGAAATATTTTTAAAAGCTGGAGTTTCTAACTGTTAAAGTACAATGTTCCCGAGAAAAAGATAAACTAAAAAATTAAAAATTCATGTTTATGCTGTAACCCTTGATTGTGTTTTCAGAAATTGCCTGGTCTGAATGAAATAATTTAGTTTATAATGAGTTTTAGAAGAAATGAAGAAACTAGAGGTATTGGAAAATGAAATGTCTCTTAATTGAAAAATGACTATGATTGTTTCTTTCCAATCTAAATCAAATTATTATGACAGTGGTTTCAAGCAATTGGACAGAAGAATTATCGTCTGGAAATAATGACTTCATTATATAAAGTAAAAATATAAATAAAAAACTTTAGTTGTCTTTCTACTGAAATAAATGATTTAAAATGAATATATTTTTATTCCTGTTCCTCTGCAGAATCCATTTTAAAGTAATATTTATATTACTTTGAGTATATTATACATAATATATTATATTATAAAATAATATTTATATTATCATTAGAAGACAAATGTCTGATTCTGTACTGGAATTTTCATTTGGGCTACTAGGAGATATAAGCTACCTAGGCAAAGGAAGTGAAACTGTATGTATATATGTACTATATATATATCACATGTATTAGGGTAAATAAAATATATATGATTTTAATTGAGTTGCTTTCATAGGAGTTTTAACAATTAATTTTTAAGTTTACTATTTGAGATGAATATAATTTAATTTTCCAGAAACATAATTTTCATTTTATATTATACATACACACACATACACAATCCCAGGACATGAAAAAACACTACATTGGATGTAGTAGGATTCCTCGAATGTTGATGCTTATGAAAGAAGCATGATGAATTCATTTTTCTCAGATGATGAAAGAAAGAATACTTCTGTTTTTTTACCTTTTAGGGAAAATGATTTCCGCAAACTCCAATACTCACTAGATTTTTAATACTGTGAAATACTACCCAATTTTCACCTCAATAACAAATGCTAATTGTCCAAATCCAGATGTTAGAAATAATTACTAAAGCCTTCAGTCATTTTCCTTTTCCCATTTACTGGTACATGGACCATGCAAATCATTATTCAGGCATAGCCCTTACACTCCTGGAGTCTTGATTGGGTTCTCACATTTTGGAAATTGGGAAATTTGATAAAAAATGTAATAATACTTACCTGCCTATTTGTGTGGACGTTCATTTACCTAGTTAATATCTACCTATCCTGTGAAGGGCTTCCCAGGTGGCACTAGTGGCGGAGAACCCATCTGCCAATGCAGGAGATGTAAGAGATGTGGGTTTGATCCCTGGGTGGGGAAGGTCCCCTGAAGTAGGTCATGGCAACCCTCTCCTGTATTCTTGCCTGGAGAGTCCACATGGACAGAGGATCCTGGTGGGCTACAGTCTAGGGTTGCAGAGTCGGACACGGCTAGAGCGACTGAGCACGCATGAATCCTAGGAATATGGTCCACCTCTCACCAGCTTACCTATACTGTGTGTACTCTGCATGTTACTCTTTCTCTGACTAAACATTTACTATCGTCTCTGTGTGTGTGTGTGTGTGTGTGTATGTATGTATGTATATGCTCTGTCAGTTACATTTCTTTCCCATTTTTGTGTGACATTCAGTAGATTAACTTTTAGAATATAGGAATTTGGGAACAAGTGCTCATAGAATCACACTTGTGGAGTTGTAATTCTTTGAAAGTTCTTTCCTGTTTTGAACTGAAATTTCTGTCCATTGAGCTCACTTTACTAGCAAGCAGCATGCCCAGTCTTTCCTGAAACACTGATCTCATTTCATAGTCCTACTGTTCCTTTCTCCTTTCATCTTTAACTTAATCCGCTCCTACAGGGTTTCACCCTCGGCTTTGGGGCTTTGTCTTAGATACCTATCTCTAAACAAGAAATATTTATATGTTCAAATATCTGTGCGTATCTCCCTCCCTGGTAGCTTTCTTTTTCTATATTCTAATTGTTAATCTTATTCTCCATAAATCTCAGTTGCAGGCAATTCTTAAAAATGTCACCTAGGTTTATATCAATGTGTAGAGTAAAGGTAACAATCATAATGAATTAGAGATTATAAACCAGTATGATTAAAACAACCTTTAAATCTAATTCTGACTCCTTCTGTATGCTTCTCTCAAAGATAAATCTTTTGAAAATAAGACTTGCCCAAATCAATACCGCAGAACTCCTCACTAAGTCTGTACCGTGTAGCGAATGAAGTATGAATGCTGTATTAGGTATTGTAGACTCTTTAATCCATCTTGCCAACTTTATCTACAGCTATTCTCCCATCAGAAACTTGACCAGAATAAATCCGCGCATTGTTCCGTGACAGGCAGTGTATTTAGAGAGACCAGCTGGCCTGTGTTTGATTCCTGCTCTGCTACTTTCTCCCTGTGTAGCCTGGGTAAATTAATTAAACTACCGGTGTCTCACTAGAAGAGAACTAGTACCAGTATCTACTACGTAGGGTTATTATGGGGAGTAAAATGTTCTTACAAAAAAATTACAGAAAACCATACATGACACATGGAAAGAACTCAATACGTTCTTGCCTGGAGAATCCCAGGGATGGGGGAGCCTGGTGGGCTGCCGTCTCTGGGGTCACACAGAGGCAGGCTCGACTGAAGCAACTTAGCAGCAGCAGCAGCATATCAGCAAAATTGCAGATTTGACTTTATTTTCACATGCCACTTCNTTGCCTGGAGAATCCCAGGGATGGGGGAGCCTGGTGGGCTGCCGTCTCTGGGGTCACACAGAGTCAGGCTCGACTGAAGCAACTTAGCAGCAGCAGCAGCATATCAGCAAAATTGCAGATTTGACTTTATTTTCACATGCCACTTCTTTTTCCGAAAATCATTACATTTTAAAATTTCAGCTCTCTTTTGCTTCAATGCATTTCAGAACCAATCTCCATTCTTCAGTGATGTCTGCTCTTCTGAAGCGGTGTGTTTCTTTTCTTTGTCATTGATGCTGTGCTCAGTTAGAGAAGTTGTATTATTTATTATTCAAGCTGGGACTCTTTTGATAGTGAAAGTGCGTACCACTGATAATTACGCTGGGATAACTGGCATAAATCGAGACTGACCTGGGCAAAGAGACAGACGGTTACCTTCTGAATAGTGCGACCCTCAGTTATCAGATCTGTTATTATCAAGTCACAGCAAACTCTCTTTATATGCAAATTGGTATGGCAAATCTCCCATAAATTTATGTGACAGAAAATGAGGTTCATTAAAGTGAACCTTTAGAGTCAGACATGGCTGAGCACACATGCACACACAATGAACCTTAGCCATCTCTGGCCCTTCCAAGAGTACAGTTTCTCGGCTGTTCAGACCCAGACACCCCAGGTTCTTCTGCTCAGTCTTCTTCATGAACAGAGCTTGGTCCTCAGGTGTCTTCTGCCTTCCTGGCCACCGACAGCTCAGGAGACAGCCGCTCCACGCGGTGCTCCTGCAGGGCCCAGCCCCCTGCCTCCCTGCCTTACCCGTCCGGGTCCTCTCCAGGACGGGGAACAGCTACCCTCGTTCCTGTCATTCTTTCCCACAGTGCTTGTACTAGGTCTTTTAAAATGATCCTCAACCCAACTGAGACCCTGGTAATTCTTGCTTAGGTATTTTTGGTGCACCACGGTAAAAGAAAAAAGAGCAGGGAGGTTTAAGTTACAGAATTCCTAACAATCATTGCCTAAACTGCTGCTCACACCTCTGATCACTTATAGCCTCCTTCTTTGCCTAGCTCTCAGCCTGTGTCCTATGACCAGGGACAACTCACGCCTCACCGTTAGAACCACTCCAGAATTCTCAGTCATCTTTGTACATCAGATGTCTCTTCCCAGAAAGACTGGTATCCCTCATACCCAAGGTCCCTACCACCCCCTTCTCATCCCAGCTCTCTGGTTTAACCTCTTTTTGTATGATTGACAAAGGAAAACTNGGTGGGCAGCCGGGGACCGAGGATCAGGGATCAGGAGGATCTGGGTGGGCCAAGCAGGATTTCAGGGGCTACGGACTGTGGGGAGGGAGGGAGGGAAAGGAGGCGGCCGCTCACCTCACGCCTGCTGGATGGGGGGCAATAGAAGAAGTAGTGAGGGTTGGAGGGCACAGTACGGAAGTGGAGACTGCTGATCTCCAGGAACTTCTCCTGTGCGGGGCCAGAAGGCGACGATGTCAGCTGCTATTCAGCTGAACGCTGCCCCTGCCCTAGAATGGACACCTATACACCGCCAACTGTTAGGGACCACTGCCCAGCCAGGGCTCTGTCTCTCTACCCTCACCTGGATGAGGCTGTGAAGAGCATCATGGGCCTCTCCTCTGAGCTGACAGACGTCTGTCAGAGAGATCTCCAGGCCTGGGTCTGCATGTCCAGGGACACGGGTGCTCTGAAACTCAGGCTCGCTTAGGTCCTCGGTCTCTATGCTGAGCAGGGTGGGGGGTAGTGAAGTGTTAGAAACCACTGCGTCCTGGAGGAGCCTGCTTCCCAAACGGGAGCAGCGCACAACGGCCTGCCTCTCCCTCTCAGAAGGGTGCTGAGCACAGGACGCTGGCAGGAGAGGTCAGAACCCGCCCACCCATCTCCACTGTAACTTCCATATTCCTTAGTGGCTGGACATTTCTGTGCAACAGAGGAACGAGTAAGGCTGACTCTTGGCTTTCTGACTTGGACCAGTGGGTGGAGGGAGAGAACATTCACCGTGGAAGAGAGACCCAGGTGGAGAAGCAAGGTTTGGTGGGAAGAAAGTGCACTCATCTGAGGGGCATGAAAGGTGGGAGATCTAGACCTCCAGAGAGGGAACTGGGCGTCTCCAGTGCACTCATTCCTCCGCTCCTTCCATTTCCCCAGTGCTGACCCCCGTAGACACCAGCACATAGCTGTCTGCCTGCCTGTCTCACGCAACAGTTTCTGTCTTTGTGAGACTCAGCAGTTTAGGGGATTATCACTACTATCTGAATGTCCTCGGAACAAGCTTCTGCTTTCACTGATGGCCACTGGCAACTCCTCACTACTAACCTAGCTCAACACTCCACACCAAAACAGGAGAGCTGGGAGAGCCAGGAGGAAGATGGGGAGACTGCTGCCACGTTGAACGGGAGACAGAAGCCCGAGCAGGAGGTGGGAAACCAGTGGCCGAGCATGGCTGGCCGCCTCCCCAGGGAGAGAGGCCCCAGGCTATAGGCGCTTCATCTGTGCGCCCCCTTTACATGATTCAAGAACCATCCCAACCTGGACTCAGAAGCCAGGACGGCTCGTTCCCGAGGCTCAGGGCCCTCCTCCATGCTGCTGCTGAAGAGCCCTGGGCTGAGGGGACCGGGGCTTGGGGGTGCATGAGGCAAACCCCGAGTGTGGCCACACAGTGCGAGCAGAAAAGGGGTGATGTCTATTTCCTGCAGCAGCTCCTCACAGGCATCCACTGCTATCAGCAGGTCCTGCGAGGTCACGCTCTGTCCTTGCTGCAAGCTCCGGAACAGCGCTGGGGGAAACGGAAGGGGCCACGAGGTCAGGCTCTGTGAGGGCCCCTCCCGTCCCCATGTCCGTAATCTGCAAAGTGGGCCTTCCGTGCAGCGGCGTCATGCTCACCGCGGACGTAGCATCGCTGCGCGTGCTCCTGTAGCAAGGCACAGTGGTTGGCTGCCTCTTTGTGCCTGGGCTCCATCCAGGCTGAGGAGAGGGAAGACTGGTCGAGGAACTGAGTCCTAGGAATGGAGGAAAGAGTGGGCTTGGCTAGCTCCCCTCAGTGACAGCCCACACTTAACCATCCCCGCCTTCCAGTGGATGGTCCCTAGGTCCCTACCAAACGCAGTGACAGCTCAAAGACTTCAGCTGACGCACTGAAGGAAGTCCAGCACTGGGCAGGCAGGACATGGCCAAGAAGCTGAGCTCCTGCCACTGATCATCAGCTTGTGTGTCTGTCCCCTTGAGCAGTGGCCAGGGGCTGGGAAAGGACCTAGGTCAACACAGAGGGCACTCACCGGAAGACGAGATCTCGGGGTGCCTGAGGGGGCTGGGCGCCAACCATCTGCTCCCTCAGTGCTTCCAGAGAACAGCTATAGATGTAGACAGGACACCGGGTCCGGGGCCCATCTGCACCCTCTGTCTGTGAAGCCTGGCGCCCAGGGTAAGCTGGTAGGTCCTGACAGAAGGGTGGGCTCAGCTCTCCTGGATTCTGGGCACTGTCTGTGGGCAAGAGTGGCCCATGGCATCCAGCCCTCTGTCTGTTCCCATTCCTGCTGCTGCTTAACTGACTTAAGAGTCAGCAGACTTACCACTGGCTGGGGTGACACTGAGGGTAGGGACCTGGGACTTTGTCACCGTGACCCCAGTTCCTGCCAGATCTTTCAGGCTGGGGGCCCCATTCCAATCCCCAAACTTAGGCCTCATCTCCTCTTGAGGGGGTCCCNGGAGGAAGATGGGGAGACTGCTGCCACGTTGAACGGGAGACAGAAGCCCGAGCAGGAGGTGGGAAACCAGTGGCCGAGCATGGCTGGCCGCCTCCCCAGGGAGAGAGGCCCCAGGCTATAGGCGCTTCATCTGTGCGCCCCCTTTACATGATTCAAGAACCATCCCAACCTGGACTCAGAAGCCAGGACGGCTCGTTCCCGAGGCTCAGGGCCCTCCTCCATGCTGCTGCTGAAGAGCCCTGGGCTGAGGGGACCGGGGCTTGGGGGTGCATGAGGCAAACCCCGAGTGTGGCCACACAGTGCGAGCAGAAAAGGGGTGATGTCTATTTCCTGCAGCAGCTCCTCACAGGCATCCACTGCTATCAGCAGGTCCTGCGAGGTCACGCTCTGTCCTTGCTGCAAGCTCCGGAACAGCGCTGGGGGAAACGGAAGGGGCCACGAGGTCAGGCTCTGTGAGGGCCCCTCCCGTCCCCATGTCCGTAATCTGCAAAGTGGGCCTTCCGTGCAGCGGCGTCATGCTCACCGCGGACGTAGCATCGCTGCGCGTGCTCCTGTAGCAAGGCACAGTGGTTGGCTGCCTCTTTGTGCCTGGGCTCCATCCAGGCTGAGGAGAGGGAAGACTGGTCGAGGAACTGAGTCCTAGGAATGGAGGAAAGAGTGGGCTTGGCTAGCTCCCCTCAGTGACAGCCCACACTTAACCATCCCCGCCTTCCAGTGGATGGTCCCTAGGTCCCTACCAAACGCAGTGACAGCTCAAAGACTTCAGCTGACGCACTGAAGGAAGTCCAGCACTGGGCAGGCAGGACATGGCCAAGAAGCTGAGCTCCTGCCACTGATCATCAGCTTGTGTGTCTGTCCCCTTGAGCAGTGGCCAGGGGCTGGGAAAGGACCTAGGTCAACACAGAGGGCACTCACCGGAAGACGAGATCTCGGGGTGCCTGAGGGGGCTGGGTGCCAACCATCTGCTCCCTCAGTGCTTCCAGAGAACAGCTATAGATGTAGACAGGACACCGGGTCCGGGGCCCATCTGCACCCTCTGTCTGTGAAGCCTGGCGCCCAGGGTAAGCTGGTAGGTCCTGACAGAAGGGTGGGCTCAGCTCTCCTGGATTCTGGGCACTGTCTGTGGGCAAGAGTGGCCCATGGCATCCAGCCCTCTGTCTGTTCCCATTCCTGCTGCTGCTTAACTGACTTAAGAGTCAGCAGACTTACCACTGGCTGGGGTGACACTGAGGGTAGGGACCTGGGACTTTGTCACCGTGACCCCAGTTCCTGCCAGATCTTTCAGGCTGGGGGCCCCATTCCAATCCCCAAACTTAGGCCTCATCTCCTCTTGAGGGGGTCCCTCTAGGCCATATGAAGCCAGATGTAGGACATCTGCAGAAGAAAAGCAAGACATAACTCAGAGCCGCCTGGCGGGCCAGTGAGGGAGCTGAGGGGATAAGTGAGAGAGGTCAACAGTCGGTACCTGAGAAGGTCGCGGGGAGGAAAGTCAGAAAAACATGCTGGGGGGTCACAAGCCTCGCATAGCAGCGCCACTGAGGGGGCTGGGCAGAGCTGACGGGCCTGGGAGTTTCAGGAGGGCCCGGACTCTGTACGAGAGAAACAAAATCAGAGCCGTCTGAAGGGACCACCCAATGCCCACTCTCTTTCTCTGCCCGAGACTCCATGCTCAGGGACAGGTTGCAAGACTGGTGACCAAAAGGGAGGGTGGCACCCTGTCAGTGGCGGGCGGCACTGAGCCTCCCCAGACTTAGAAAGCTGGGGAGGAACATGTGGGCATGGCAGGAGGTCACCATGATGAAGGCCCAATGCACCAGTGCTGACCAGGGTGGGAAGACCGGGGTCTCCGCTGGGCTGGGCGCTGCTGCCTGCTTGATCCTTTAGGATCCCAGGGTCCCCCACTGGTGGCCCCTCTGGACCTACAATGAAGGTAGAGGTGGATAGGAGAGAGCAGGGCTCTGAGGTGCAGGAAAGGGGAGGCCAGAACCCAGACGGGAACGCTCTGTAGAGTCTGGTACCTGGAAAGAGGCAGGCGCTCACCTGGACTGTGGCAGGTCCGCCGAAGCACCTCGTGCAGGAAGACTGCCTGGTCGGCGGCAGGCAGCGGGAGCTCCCGGTCACTCAGTTCCTGGCCCAGGCAGCCATGCAGCAGGCACAGCACCATGTCATTGGCGGGACAGGGCCCCTCGGCCGGAGGGACGCCCTCTGGCTCTGCCCAACACACACTCGGCTCAGCACCAGGGCCTCCTGTGGCCGACCCCACCCCGCTCGGCTCCCTCCTGCAGCCGCTGACCCCAGCACTCTCTGCTCCTTCGCAGACTCCTCTGCTTTCTGTGCTCTCATACCCCTTGGCTGGCTGGCTCTCTAGGCACAGGGCTCACCCACCTCTGGAAAGCAGGAGGAAGAACATCTGGAGCTGCTGGCACTGAGGCAACAGTCCCATGAGGTCAAAACGGAAAGGGATCTCGTGGACGCAGGCGTCTCTTCCCTGGTCCAACCCTGGGAAGGGGGGGCGGTGGCGGGGAGACGAGCACAGGGAGGCCTGGAGTTCCCGTCTGCAGCTGGCTTCTCCCCACCGCTCCCCTGCTCCTGCCCAGGGGCCCCTCCCCACTGACCGGCAGAGACCCTTGTCTCCAGGGGCAGGGGACTCCACTCCTTGCTCTGGCAGAGCTGTATCAGGTACTCGAAGCTCAGCATGGAGCCTATGCAGGCAGCATCCCGAGGGTGGAGCTAGAGGAGAAGTAGAAGAGGGCAGGGGTGAACCCCAGCTTCCAACTGTCAAGGAAGCCCCCACCAACCCAGACATTCAGAACAGAGCCTGAGAGGGGCCAGGAAGCCCTCAGGCGGTGCTACTCCCAGGGGCCGAGGGGGCGCTGGGGTCCTCCGAGGCCACTCACAGCTCGAGGGATCTCCCAGTACGTTAAGTCCTGGAGGTGCCTCCAGCTCTCAGGGCCAGGCCCCACCCGTCCATGCTGTGGCTCCACCCACACCTCGGTGACCAGGTTGAGTTCTGAGTCCCCCTCCAGGGCCTCCACCTCCACATCGTTGTCATCATCTGTTGAGAAGCTAAAGGAGGAAGTGCTCTAAGCCTGGAAGAAAGGAGAGTCCAACCCACCGCCGCCTGGTCAGGAGTCGGTCCACAGCGGGCGGGAAGGCTGGGGCTCACAGCACAGCCACAATTCACACGTGGCCTTCTGTCACTGTATCTGCCCAACGAAGCGTCTAAAGACAGCATCCCCTGCCCTGACTTTCAAGGTTGGGAGCCAGATCTTCAGGGGGCAGCAGGGGGAAGGGGAACTGGAGCAAGGGGGCTCAGGGGTCGGGCTCACCTGTCCTTGGTGGAGGTTGAATGAGGCGGGAAGAGGATGTACTGGACCACGCAAGTGTGCCTCTCCTCGGCCGCAGCCTGCCCCGGGGGCTCGTTCTGGGACAGGAGGGGAGAGTTTGGGCCCGCCCTGGCCCTGGCCCTCAGAACTTTAGGCCCCTCGCCACAATGTCCTGGGATTGGCCTCAGGCCACAGGGTACAGTGAGGCAGTGTTTCCATCAGCCCTGAAGCCACTCAGAAGCGAGTAGCCGTGGGATGACGATGGACCTTGGTGGGATGTGAGGGATGGCACATACCTGAATCGGGAGCTCCAGGACCATGGTGATGATGCCTTCCCCACTGCAGGCGAAGTGAAACCCTTCCGAGAGCCGGACTCTGAGGCCCCGGAGAAGCAGCAGTGGGCGGGAGGAGACGGGGAGAGACGTTCAGCACGCAGCCCCTGGCCTCCGATGCCGCTTAGACACCCACTTTCCAGTGGCCATCCAGGCAGACTTCTCTGCTGGTGGCCCTGTTCAAACCACTGGGCCCTCAGGGGCAGCAGGTCCAATGAGAACCAGAGGCCAGTCACCAAGTGGTGGGGAAAGGTGGTGGGTAGGGGAGCAGTGCGCCTGTTCTGTGCTGGCTTCTCTGCAGAGCTAGGGCCTCAGAGACGAGGGCAGATGGAGGGGTCGTGTCTGGCTTAGGCTTTCTGCCAGCATCTAAGCCCAGCGTCGACGCTTGCTCCCTCCCTGCCCGCTGTGGCCCAGTAGGTTGAGTGACGTACTCAGTGAGGATGGAAAGGAGCTGGGCGATGGCGCTGAGCGGCAGCGCAGGGGCCAGTCCTGACGGGACGCTCCAGAGCCAGCGCTGGTGGTACAGGTAGCGCGACAGTGATGCCAGGCTAGAAGAGGCTGAGCGGCCTGACACCAAGGGCAGTGGCCCCGGCGGCTCCAGGGTCAGCAAGAAG
Organism: Neotragus pygmaeus; assembly: GCA_006410875.1. Lineage (NCBI taxonomy): Eukaryota > Metazoa > Chordata > Mammalia > Artiodactyla > Bovidae > Neotragus > Neotragus pygmaeus. The sequence goes on from SJYV01042653.1 coordinate 84,041, forward strand.
GGTGCCCGGTAGTCCAGGGGCAGTTTCTCGTACCTGGGCAACAAGGGCAATTCCCAGTTGACTGCTGCTCATGCTCAGCTCATGTTCCTGGCCTGTCCTCACCCTCTCTACCAACCTGATGAGCAGCTTGTCCAGCGGCTTATGCAGGACCACAAGGCAGGGCCGGTCAGACAGGGCCTGCTGTGGCCCCAGCGTTGGAGGGGACTTGGAGGGAGAGCTGCCCCCACCGGTGCCCCCCAGCCCTTTTCGTTTCACCTTGGGTGTTGGCTCCTTGCTTTGAACCCGGTGGGGGAAACGCAGGCGCAGGATTTCTTCCCGCAAGTCCGACACAATCTGAGGGGAAACTGTGATCACACCCTCCCATCTGGTATGGACATGCAGAAGGGTCCACAGACGAGGTGGGAAAGCCTGGTGCCCCACAGCTTATTGGTCTGGGGGGCTCCTCCTTCTACTGGCCCCGGGAGTGCGGGGAGAAGAAGCCTGTCGACACTCCAGGGCTCGTGGGTCGGAGAGTGAGTTGGAGCCCCGCTCACCTTGTGCCGAGCCTGTGCTGGTGTGCCGATGAGGAAACCCAGGCGGAGCACCATGCACGGGGCCTTGGAGATGATGCGGACCATGTAGAAGGAGGAAGGGGGCTGGTCTGGGGCACTGGGGAGAAATGGAGGGTCCGTGAGCAGCCCTCGGTTGGGAGAAGATGGGTTTAGGAGGAAGGAGGGAGAGGGTCTGGGGTGAGAGGAAAAGACACAGGCTTCGGGGAGGAGGGGACTTCACGCCGCCCACCTGGAGAGCAGCTTCACATAGGAATAGCCCTCGACTAGCACGAAGCTGCTCCAGTCACGGAGCAGGGAGGTCAGCGAGGAGTGCGAGATCCTACACTGGACAGTGCTGTAGCGGCCGTTGCTGCCCGGGGTGTGCAGGTGCTTGGGGATCGGCCTGGGAAGAGGGTGTATGGTGCGGTCAGCCGTCTCGGCCCCAGGCGTTGGGGAGAGGGACAGGCTGCTACTTCTCTCTTCCAGGCCCTGTCTGAGGGTCTGGAGGCTCAAGAGCAGGAGGGCTAGGACGGCTGGCGCTTTCCTTGGCCAAGTCGGTATGGGCTCATCCACTGCCTCCCTTCCCTGTCACTTTGCGCCCCTCCCGCGCCCCACTCCTCCACCCAGGCTGTGGCCCGACCAGGGATACCCACGTGTCATGCTCCAGGATGAGCACCAGGCGGTGCATGTGCAGCCAGCGCTGCCACGAGTTAGCGTCCATGGACAGCACCGGCTTCCAGTAGGCAGCAAACTGGGCATGGGAGGAGTCGGAGCCACTGTGCTGAAGCGACAGCACCTGGGGGCAGGAAGGGCTCGTGAATGACCTCCGCGGCAGCAGAGCCTGGGGTGGGCGGGGTCAGAGGCGGCAGTGCAGTAAAGCTAAAGGAACCTTCAGCCCTGCCTGGGACAGAGGCAGAAACTGCCCCCAATACGAAGGCTAGGTCAGGGGCCCCCAGCCTCTAGAAATCTCATGCCTAATGGTCTGAGCTAGAAATGTTGAAATAATAGTAAGAACTAAAATGCACAATAAATGTAATGTACTTGAATCATTCCAAAACGACTCCCTCAAACCCCAGTCTGTGGAAAGACAAACGACCCCAGGGACAAGCCGCGTGGCCTCTTAAAGATGAATCCAGACACAGGATGAAACTTCCATCTCTGACTTTGGGGGAAAGCCTCTGAGTGATGGCAGGACCTCAGGATGAGTGTATGATTCACTAGAATAAGCCCCCAGCCCCTCAGTGCTAGGCTGATGGCTGGGGCCAAGTGTGGAGAAAGCAAAGGACAAATGGAGCCATAGTCCTTGAGAAGCACAGCAGTCAGTGGTTGGCTGGAAGTGCAGGGGAGGCTGGAGGATGCATGTGGAGATGGCGAGAGGGCTTGCAGCTGGCTGGAAGACCACTACCGAGACATTCGGCAAGTCTTGACCTTTGACTCCAATGATCTGTTGAGGGCCACCTTTCTCTAGAGACTCTTTCCTCCCTTNCCGGTCTTATTCCTCCGCCATCTTCCCGCCCCCTCCTCAGCTGAAATTTTATCACCTCCACTAGATTTGTTCGTTGTGATGCTTCTTAAGGCCCACTTGGCTTCACATTCCAGAATGTCTGACTGTAGGTTAATGACCACACTGACATGGTTATCCAAATCATTAAGATCTTTTTAATACAGTTTCTTTGTGTATTCTTGCCACCTTTTCTTGACCTCTACTGCTTCTGCTAGGTCCTTGCAGTTGCTGTCTTTTATTGTGCCCATCTTTGCCAGAAATGTTCCCTTGGTATCTCGTTTTCTTGAAGTGATCTCTAGCCTTTCCCATTCTACTGTTTTCCTCTATTTCTTCACCTTGCTTGTTTAATAAGGCTTTCTATCGTTGGAACTCTGCATCCAGTTGGGGATGTCTTTCCTTTTCTCCTTTGCCTTTCCCTCCTCTTCTTTTCTCAGCTATTTGTAAGGCCTCCTCAGTTAACCACTTGCCTTCCTGTATTTCTTTTTCTTGAGGATGGCTTTAGTCACCACCTCCTGTACATGAGCCTCCGTCCATAGTTCTTCAGACACTCTGTCTACCAGATCTAATCCCTTGAATCTATTTGTCACCTCTACTTATAAGGGATTTGATTTAGGTCATACCTTAATGGTCTAGTGGTTTCCCTTACTTTCTTCAATTTAAGCCAGAATTTTGCAATAGGGGTTAATTATTTGAGTCATAGTCAGCTCTAGGTCTTGTTTTTACTGACTTTATAGAGCTTCTCCATCTTCATTTGCAAAGAATATATACTCGGTTTGATTTCTTTATTGATGATCCAGTGTCATCTCTTGTGTTGTTGGAAGAGGGTGTTTGCTACGACCCATGTATTCTCTTGGCAAAACCCTGTTAGCCTTTGCCCTGTTTCATATTGTACTCCAAGGCCAAACTTGCCTGTTATCCCAGATATCTCTTGACTTCCTACTTTTGGATTCCAATTCCCTGTGATGAAAAGATATCTTTTTTTGGTGTTAGTTCTAGAAGGTGTTGTAGGTCTTCATAGAACCGTTCAGTGTCAGCTTCTTTGGCCTTAGTGGTTGGGGCATAGACTTGGATTACTGTGATATTGCATGGTTTGCCTTGGAATGAGCTGAGATCATTCTTTTGTTTTTGAGACTGCACCTAAGTATTGCATTTCAAACTTTTTTGTTGACTTTGAGGGCTACACCATTTCTTCTAAGGGATTTTTGCCCACAGTAGTAGATATAATGGCCATGAGTTAAATTCCCCCCTTCTCATCCATTTTAGTTCACTGATTCCTAAAATATTGATGTTTACTCTTGCCATCTCCTGCTGGACCCCATCCAAGTTACCGTGATTTATGGACCTAACATTCCAGGTTTTTATGCAATATTGTTTACAACATCAGACTTCCCTTTCATCAGACACAGCCACAACTGAATGTCCTTTCCGCTTTGGCCGAGCCTCTTCATTCTGTCTGGAGGCATTTCTCCGCTCTTCCCCAGTAGCATATTGGACCCCTACTGACTTGTGGGGCTCAGCTTTTGGTGTCATATCTTTTTCACCTCTTCATACTGTTAATGGGATTCTTGAGGCAGAATCCTGGAGTGGTTTGCCATTGCCTACTCCAGTGGACCGCATTTTGTCAGAACTCTCTGCACCATGACCCGTCTGTCGTGGGTGGCCCTGCATGGCATGGCTTGTAGCTTCATTGTGTCACAGAAGGCTGTGATCCATGTGATTATCGTGGTTAGCTCTCTGTGATTGTGCTTTTCACTCTGGAGTCTGTGGGATTGTAGTTCTTGCTTCTTCTATCTGAGATTCCACATAAACGTGATATCATATGGTATTTATCTTTCTCTTTCTGACTTACTATATTTACTCTAATAATCTGTAGGTCCATCCCTGTTGCCAGAAATGGCATTATTTCATTCTTTTTTTATGGCTGAGTAGTACTCTTGCCTGAAAAATCCCATGGATGGAGGAGCCTGGTAGGCTGCAGTCCATGGGGTCACCAAGAATCGGACATGACTGAGCGACTTCACTTTCACTTTTCACTTTCATGCATTGGAGAAGGAAATGGCAACTAACTCCAGTGTTCTTGCCTGGAGAATTCCAGGGACGGGCGAGCCTGGTGGGCTGCTGTCTATGGAGTTGCACAGTGTTGGACACGACTGAAGCAGCTTAGCAGCAGCAGCAGGATTCCACCACACACACATTTTCTTTATTCATTCACCTGTCAATGGGCATTATTTTCCTTTCATGTCCTGGCTATGGTAAATAGTGCCACTATGAACACTGGGGTGAAAATATCATTCCACATATAGTTTTTTTCTGACTATATGCCCAGAAATGGGATTGCAGGATCATATGGCAACTATACTTTTATTTATTTATTTATTTTTAAGAAGCCTCCATACTGTTTTCCATACTAGCTGTACAAATTAGCATTCCTACCAACAGGGTAATATGGTTTGTTTTTCTCTGCACCCTCTTCAGCATTTGTTACTTGTAGATTCTTTGGTGATAGCCATCATGGTGGTATGTGGTGGCACCTTATTGCAGTTTTCAAAAATAAATTTTTTTGGTGTAATTGATTTACTATGTTGTGTTAGTTTCAGGGGTACAGTGTAGTGGATGAATTATGCATATAGCCAAGCATTTTTTCAACTCTTTTCGCATATCAGCTATTACAGAATATTGGGTAGAGTTCCCTGTCCTATACAGTAGGTTCTTCTTAGTTACCTGTTTTATATATAGTAGTGTTATGTGTCAATCCTAGTCTCTCATCTCCCAGTTTATCCCCTCTCCTTTATTCCCTGGTAACCATAAATTTAATTTCTACATTTGTTTTGTAACTCAGCTCATTTGTACCCTTTTTCAGATTTCACATATAAGAGATATCATATGATATTTGTCTTTGTGTGTCTGACTCTCTTCACTCAGTGTGACAATCTCTAGGTCCATCCTCATTGCTGCTAATGGCATTACTTCATCATTTTGTTCTTTTTTTGTGGCTGAGTGATATTCCATTATATGTGTGTGTGTGTGTGTATATGCATGCATGTATGTGTGCATATATGTGTTATGTGCACGTGCATATGTGTATGCATGTGTATGTGTAATGTGTGTGTTATGTGTGCATATGTGCATGTGTGTGCATGCTTGCACACATGTGTGTGCATGTGTGCATATGTGTTATGTGCGTGTGTGCGTGCATGCTTGCACGCATGTGTGTGCACGTGTGTGTATGTGCATGTGTATATGTGTGATGTGTGTGTATGGGTGTGTGTTGTGTGTGTGTGTGTGCATGTGTTATGTATGCGTGTGTTATGTGTGCATGTACATGGGTGCGTGTACATGTGTGTATGTGTGCATATATATGGGAGTGTGTATATGTGTGTATGTGTGTGTATGTGTGTATGTGTGCATATATATGGGTGTGTGTGTGTATGTGTGTGTGTATGTGTGTATGTGTGTGTATGTATGTGTGTATATATGGGAGTGTGTATGTGTGTGTATGTGTGCATGTGTGTATGTGTGTGTGTGCATGTATATGGGTGTGTGTGTATATATGTGTATGTATATATATATTCCCTTTTAAAAATGGCCTCTTTCCTTGCGAGTTTTCAGGTGGCTTTTCCTCACCGCCGCCTCGCCTGCGGTCCCGGGTGACTTTTGCGTGTGCAGTCTTGTCTGTTTGCTAGACTTTCTGATTGTCCCTGGGGGCGTCCCAGGTGGCACAGTGGGTAACGAATTTGTCTGCCAGTGCAGGAAACGCAGGAGATGCGGGTTTGATCCCTGAGTCAGGAAGATCCCCTGAAGTAGGAGATGGCAACCCACTCTAGTATTGTTGCCTGGAAAATTCCATGGACTGAGGAGCCTGGTGGGCTACAGTCCAGGGGGTCACAAAGAGTGAACACGACTGAGCTTGTCTGGGAGGAGGAGAGTGATTGTCCCTCAGTCTGTTGAAAACCATTCTCTGAAAATGAGAGATGATTCCTGTAAAAATCCTGGAAACGGTAAGGGTGCCAGCGTGCCAGTGCCTGACCAGAGAGCTCTGGCCTCCTCGGGCCAGAGTGGGAGGGATGTCGAGGAGCCGTCTGCCCCTTGCTCGCTGTGCCTGAGCGGAGGGATGTTCCAAAGATGGGAAAGCTTGTGATAAATAGCTAAGCAGTTGGCTTAGTATCTGCGTGTCATTTTCTCATTTAATGCTCAGTATCTATATTTTTATGTTAATAACTATTCCCATAATCTTCTGGTAAATATATTTAAATAGAACATGTCCTGTGTGCTTTGGTTATTGTTACGATTTCTGTTGGAGGGTAGGAATTCATGGAAAGCTGTCTTGACATGCAGCTACAAATCTCTATTATATTCATTGTATGCCATCATCTATAGTATTCTGTTTTATGGCAATGTAATTGAAAGGGCTTTAGATAGAAGAGTTTTGGGGGACTTTAAATTCACCATGTTAAACAATACAACAATGTGTTAGATAAAATAATCTCAAAGTTTTTATCCAGTGTTGTCAATCTGTTAATTTCCCGTATTTTAAGGAGGTGATGAAGAATAAAAAAAGATCTACATACAGTTTAATTCTGTACAAAATGCTTCTCACAGCTCACACATGTTGGTCACCTATTGACATTTATGAAGGAAGTGTGTTGATGAGATTTTGAATATTTCTTATCTCTATAGCTTTAAATGGAATCTTGATGAAATTACTGAGTTATTTTTCATTATAAAGATGGAAATATTTTTCTGTACAATAACATAGCACTTCAAATAAATTTAGAAATACCACAAATGAATAAACGTAAAATTAAATTATCCTTGAACTTCAGGCATATAACATAATCTAATTTTGTTGTATGATAGGAATGCCTCATTTTTATTCACATAGAATAATATAAAAATAAACTCGTGGAGACAGTAGAATACTTTGGAGAGAAAATAGTCAATTTAAGTGCAAATAACTAAGAAACATTATTGATAGGTGTGAAAAACAAAAGAAAAATTTAACTCATTTTGATGATTATTGTGAAAGGTAATATATTTGTTTTACGCAAAGGTATCTAATTTTTTTTTCAGATTAAAAGTGTGACTTAAATGTTTTGTGATATTTGATTACATTTGAGATTAACTTAATATGAAATTACCTAAACCAATAGCTGAGCATAATTGAAGCACATTATCTTGGAAATCACTAAAAATAATTATCATTTTTACAGGGTGAAGACTAGAATTAGATTTGCAGTATTTTCCTTTGGCAGAACAGATTTCTGTTAGAAGTAATTTACCTATTTTTTTAGCTAGAAATTATTTTTCTCCCCAAAATATTATATGTAAGACTGTAATTTATGATAGATTTAAAAATTGATTACAGTGACGCTTGTGAGACCAATTCCCTTGGCCATTTAGTTCTCTTCATCTTTTTCACCCAAATAGACTCCTTACACATCCCAGAACCTTGGGCTTCAGGAGAGCAGTTTGAAAATCAGTACCTTACTGTGTAAAGTAATTCTATGTTAGTACATAAATGGCAACATTATCTTGTTACAACATGACCAATATTTAAGAATGAGAGACATTATTGTGGAAATTTCTTCTTTTATGTATATAGAATTCAAATGATTGTTGCCTTATTAATAGATATTAAGTCTATATATCTCAAAGAGATTGGCATGTGAAATAAGGGGGTGTGCATGCATGCTAAGTCACTTCAGTTGTGTCTGACTCTTTGGGAACCTATAGACTATAGCCCTCCAGGCTCTTCTGTCCCTGGATTCTTCAGACGAGGAGTGGGTTGCCATACTCTCCTCCAGGGAATCTACCTGAACCAGGGATCAGACCCGTGTCTCTTAGGTCTAACCTTCATTGGTAGGTGGGTTCTTTACCACTAGCACCACCTGGGAAGCCTGAAAGAAGGGTAGTCAACTTTAAAATGGTGTTCCAGATCACCTAGAAATAATTAAATGAACTAGGGAGTTTATATATAAGAAATCAACAGGTATCTTCAAACAAATGAAATAAAATATTGCTTGTAAGTCTGTTCAGATTGCTACACTGAAGTTCTGTCTAGAGTTAGATATTTGTGGAAAACACAGTACTATTGATTTATCAAACAGTAGGAAACATACTTTGTTTTGGTGGTTTTTATTGAATCTTTTCACTTTTGAAAGGTTTAAAATGACTGGAGTGTCAGATGTGGATGGTTGTCTGGATGTTAATGAACTGTTCAGATTTGCTCAGATGAGGTTAGCAGTGGCTGGAAGTCTCTCCAACACATTTTACAGCGTTTGTATAATGTGTTTGTCTCTGCAGAATGTTTACCACTGAGCATCTTCCTGAGAAGCAGTCGATAAATATCTGACTGACGACACAGAGCTCCCAGGCTGACAGACGCTTCTGTTGGCAGTCTCAGTATAGCCGAGGCTGACTTGCTTGTCATGGTTTATGGGCTTTCCTCGCTTCCTCAGTTTTTTTGTCACCCTTGGTCATAAACGCTGTACCATCTCCTCTGAGCATGTGATCTCAGATTCACCGCACCCTTTTCTCATCTCATATTCCAGCCGTCGGAGAATCAAGAAAAGTTATTATTTCCCTACTCACAGAACCATGACCGTATTTTTTTTAAAATTTACATTTTATATATTATTTCACTTCCCAACTCTGCTGGCTCTCGTTGGTGGGTTTCCCTCTAGTCTCAGCAGGCAGGGGCCTCTCTAGCTGCGGTGTGTGCTCCTCACGGCAGTGCTTCTGCTGCTGTAGAGCGCGGCTTCGAGGGCCCGCGGGCTCAGTGGCTGCGGCCTGCGGGCTCCAGAGCACGGCTCAGTGGCTGCGGCAGCGGGCTTAGTTGCTCTGCAGTGTGTGGGTTCTTCCTGGACCGGGGTCAAACCCACGGCTCTTGCATTGAAAGGTGGATTCTTTGCCCCTGAGCCACCAGGGAAGCCCATAACCATATTCTTCAACCAAAACCTCCATGCTCTTAAACCTGAACTGGGTTATCTGTGGGAAACTGGAGAAAGGCCTGTTGTTCCTCAGATTAGCTTGTGTTTTTCTAGGAAGGGAAAAACAGCACCACCCGCTAACTGGAACAGTTTTGCCCTTGGTAATGACATCGCACGGGATGTCACAAATCCTTGAAAATGTTCAAGGTAGTTCATGTTATAAAACTTGCCCAAGCTTCAGAGAAGTTTGCATGTAGATACTTGTATTTGTGAGCTAATGGTGTAAGCGTGTCATGCTAGGAACTGCTAGAGAAAGACCAAGCAAGTGCTCTCACTGTAGGAGTTTCCGGACAGCTGGGGAGGCAGTGCTCTGCTTTGGTTCAGAAAGCAGGTTGTAGAGCTGCACTGCCCGAGCTCACGCCCATCGCCGTGCAACTCTGGGCCAGTTACTCAGCTGTTCTTCCCCTTGATTGCCGTAGGTCTTAAGTGAGGGTTATGAAAATCACCATCTCATGGAGCTGTGAGAATTAAATGAATGACTGCAGGTAAGACTTTGTCCCTAGTACTTGGTAAGCACTGTGTTCTTGCTGTTCTTTAGTTGGCAGGGCATTTCTTTGTCTGCTCTTTTCTCCATTAGGGGCTCGTTGAGCTAAACTACAAAAACAATAATGGTAAGACTGCCTCTACCTGGATTTATCTGCACCAGTTGGTATGCTTCTGTGTGTGTGCTGCATGCATATGAAGGAAAAGGAACTGAGAATGAAGCCAGTGTTTGGAATCTGTTTCCAAGCAGGCAAACGAACTGGGTTGGAACTGAATTCTGTTCAGTTCAGTTTAGTCGCTCAGTTGTGTCCAACTCTTTGTGACCCCATGAACTGCAGCACACCAGGCCTCCCTATCCATCATCAACTCCTGGAGCGTACTCAAACTCATGTCCATTGAGTCGGTGATGCCATCCAGCTATCTCATCCTCTGTCGTCCCCTTCTCCTCCTGTCCTCAATCTTTCCCAGCATCAGGGTCTTTTCAACTGAGTCAGTTCTTTGCATCAAGTAGCTAAAGTATTGGAGTTTCAGCTTCGACATCGGTCCTTCTAATGAATATTCAGGACTGATTTCCTGGGTTTGAATTAGTATGGATGTGAGAGTTGGACTGTGAAGAAAGCTGAGCGTGGAAGAATTGATGCTTTTGAACTGTGGTGTTGGAGAAGACTCTTGAGAGTCCCTTGGACTGCAAGGAGATCCAACCTGTCCATTCTAAAGGAGATCAGCCCTGGGATTTCTTTGGAAGGAATGATGCTAAAGCTGAAACTCCAGTACTTGGGCCACCTCATGAGAAGAGCTGACTCATTGGAAAAGACTCTGATGCTGGGAGGGATTGGGGGCAGGAGGAGAAGGGGACGACCGAGGATGAGATGGCTGGATGGCATCATCAACTCGTTGGACATGAGTTTGAGTGAACTCTGGGAGTTGGTGATGGACAGGGAAACCTGGCGTGCCGCANACCATCTCCTCTGAGCATGTGATCTCAGATTCACCGCACCCTTTTCTCATCTCATATTCCAGCCGTCGGAGAATCAAGAAAAGTTATTATTTCCCTACTCACAGAACCATGACCGTATTTTTTTTAAAATTTACATTTTATATATTATTTCACTTCCCAACTCTGCTGGCTCTCGTTGGTGGGTTTCCCTCTAGTCTCAGCAGGCAGGGGCCTCTCTAGCTGCGGTGTGTGCTCCTCACGGCAGTGCTTCTGCTGCTGTAGAGCGCGGCTTCGAGGGCCCGCGGGCTCAGTGGCTGCGGCCTGCGGGCTCCAGAGCACGGCTCAGTGGCTGCGGCAGCGGGCTTAGTTGCTCTGCAGTGTGTGGGTTCTTCCTGGACCGGGGTCAAACCCACGGCTCTTGCATTGAAAGGTGGATTCTTTGCCCCTGAGCCACCAGGGAAGCCCATAACCATATTCTTCAACCAAAACCTCCATGCTCTTAAACCTGAACTGGGTTATCTGTGGGAAACTGGAGAAAGGCCTGTTGTTCCTCAGATTAGCTTGTGTTTTTCTAGGAAGGGAAAAACAGCACCACCCGCTAACTGGAACAGTTTTGCCCTTGGTAATGACATCGCACGGGATGTCACAAATCCTTGAAAATGTTCAAGGTAGTTCATGTTATAAAACTTGCCCAAGCTTCAGAGAAGTTTGCATGTAGATACTTGTATTTGTGAGCTAATGGTGTAAGCGTGTCATGCTAGGAACTGCTAGAGAAAGACCAAGCAAGTGCTCTCACTGTAGGAGTTTCCGGACAGCTGGGGAGGCAGTGCTCTGCTTTGGTTCAGAAAGCAGGTTGTAGAGCTGCACTGCCCGAGCTCACGCCCATCGCCGTGCAACTCTGGGCCAGTTACTCAGCTGTTCTTCCCCTTGATTGCCGTAGGTCTTAAGTGAGGGTTATGAAAATCACCATCTCATGGAGCTGTGAGAATTAAATGAATGACTGCAGGTAAGACTTTGTCCCTAGTACTTGGTAAGCACTGTGTTCTTGCTGTTCTTTAGTTGGCAGGGCATTTCTTTGTCTGCTCTTTTCTCCATTAGGGGCTCGTTGAGCTAAACTACAAAAACAATAATGGTAAGACTGCCTCTACCTGGATTTATCTGCACCAGTTGGTATGCTTCTGTGTGTGTGCTGCATGCATATGAAGGAAAAGGAACTGAGAATGAAGCCAGTGTTTGGAATCTGTTTCCAAGCAGGCAAACGAACTGGGTTGGAACTGAATTCTGTTCAGTTCAGTTTAGTCGCTCAGTTGTGTCCAACTCTTTGTGACCCCATGAACTGCAGCACACCAGGCCTCCCTATCCATCATCAACTCCTGGAGCGTACTCAAACTCATGTCCATTGAGTCGGTGATGCCATCCAGCTATCTCATCCTCTGTCGTCCCCTTCTCCTCCTGTCCTCAATCTTTCCCAGCATCAGGGTCTTTTCAACTGAGTCAGTTCTTTGCATCAAGTAGCTAAAGTATTGGAGTTTCAGCTTCGACATCGGTCCTTCTAATGAATATTCAGGACTGATTTCCTGGGTTTGAATTAGTATGGATGTGAGAGTTGGACTGTGAAGAAAGCTGAGCGTGGAAGAATTGATGCTTTTGAACTGTGGTGTTGGAGAAGACTCTTGAGAGTCCCTTGGACTGCAAGGAGATCCAACCTGTCCATTCTAAAGGAGATCAGCCCTGGGATTTCTTTGGAAGGAATGATGCTAAAGCTGAAACTCCAGTACTTGGGCCACCTCATGAGAAGAGCTGACTCATTGGAAAAGACTCTGATGCTGGGAGGGATTGGGGGCAGGAGGAGAAGGGGACGACCGAGGATGAGATGGCTGGATGGCATCACCAACTCGTGAAGGACGTGAGTTTGGGTGGACTTCAGGAGTTGGTGATGGACAGGGAGGTCTGGCGTGCTGCGATTCATGGGGTTGCAAAGAGTCGGACATGACTGAGCAGCTGAATTGAACTGAACTGAACTGAAAGACTTAACAGAACTGCTGCTCTAAGTAAGATGTGGGGAGGTGCCAGGAAGAGGCGATGGTCAGAGCTGAGAGGACTCTCGAGCAGGACCTTGTGAACAGCAAACAGAGGTACTTTGGAGTGTTGCAGAAGAGCTTCTAAAGGCTGACTTTATTGATTTACCATCCCTTTTCCATTTCACTCTGGTCTACTTGCCTAGTTCAAGTAAATCAATACCCTTTTAACATTGGGCACTTCAACAAACAAACGAGGAAGAAACCGGTTAGTAAGGGTAGGCCCCAAACAGGAAAACCTGAGAGAGTCCTCCCCAGGCCCCATTCTGCCCCTGCTGGCTCCGGCGCTGGTCCTCGGGAATAAGGCGTTCCATCCCTGGGCAGGGATGAGCTGGGTGGCTCCAATGCGGATGGCTTCCCCTGGACCGTGACTGAGTGGCCTGGACCCTCATCTGGCTAGTCCCGGGGGCGTTGGAGAAGCGTCCATTCTGAGGTGTGGATGATACCACCTGTAGCAACCTGCGGCTCCAACCTTTTGGAGCCCCCCCCCCCATTGTGTTCTCAGGTTCTGTCACAGCAGAGTCAGAATCTCACTAGTTCTTATCTCCCCAGCCTGTCCCAATGAGCTGACGTCTCCCTGGCTTATTTTCCCCTAGTGCCCGGACAAAGAAGAGGCCCCTCAACTACTTTAATAACTCAGACTACAGTAGATGCTTATGATTCGCTTCTGTTATCCAGGTGTTTTCAGGAACACCGAATTAGAGACGAGGAATCACTGCCCCAGGGGAAATGCAGGGTTAGAGGCCAGTGAGCCTGCAGCCACAGCATTTTCATCAGCCAGTCAGTACGTAACCTTCTGTTATACATGTTTCTGTTTTTATATTTTTATTCATTTATTTATTTTTAATTAATTTTTTAAAACTTTATTTTACTTTACAATACTCTATTGGCTTTGCCATACATCGGCATGAATCCACCACAGGTGTACATGAGCTCCCAATCCTGAATCCCCCTCCCACCTCCCATCCCACAATGTCCCTCTGGATCATCCCCGTGCACCAGCCCCAAGCATCCTGCATCAAACATAGACTGGCGCCTCATTTCTTACATGATAGTATACATGCTTCAATGCCATTCTGCCAAATCATCCCACCCTCTCCCTCTCCCCCAGAGGCCAAAAGTCCATTCTATATGTCTGCATCTCTTTTGTTGTCTCACATACAGACGGATCACAGCCACCTTGTGCTTGGTTGGAAACACTAGCCAGCCCTTCAGCACTGTGCTCATGGCCACTGTCCACAGGGAAATGACCAACAGAAAGCACGATGTGCGAAAAATGTGGCCCTAAATGCCCTCGAGAAGGACACTTGTTTAAAAGGACACCGTTTACACTGTGAGAATCAGAACAGGGAGGCAGAGTGTCTCTCTGCCTTCCACCGGGAACGTGCACAGATGACGTATTTTTCACCACTCTCAGCATCTCCATGTTGGAGAATTACCTTGAAAGCACTGTATGTATGGATGTGGGGGCTACCAGTAAATTGTAAGCAAGTGGGCAAATTTGCAGATATAGAATCTGCAAATGATGAAGATTTACTGTATTTTTCAGATAGGTACAAAGTTACTTTGATTCAAGAAACTTTTTTGATTCTAAGCATGCCCACTACTTGAATCTTAAGCATTTAGAATGGCTTTAGCTCTTTCTACCAAAGGCAGATAAACTAGCTGCAATAATTCCCATACAGAGACTAAAAACCTGCCTCATTAAAAAAAAAAAAAAGTTGAATCTCAGTTCTCTAACTTAAATGATCCCTGCCCCCTGCCCCCAGATAACTCATAGATCTTGTCTGCAGTCTGACGGAACAGGGCTCCCCTTTCCCTCTGGGGCTCTCATCTGTTTGCCTCTTCATGCCGAAGTCTTCCCTCAGGCCCTGTAGGTCACGGGAGGTGGTGCTGGAGCTGGTCTGGAGGTTTCTCAGGCGCCTCATGGGCAAGACGTTGAGGGGCAGTGTGGAGTGATGGCTTCTGGACAATTGTCTGGGCTCTTTGGATGACCTAAAAGAACTGGGGACGTTTAGGGGTACCATTTTTTGGTTAATAGAGCTTGGGGACAGTTGGATGATGATAATATAAACTTTAAAAGGATACATGGCCTTGTTTTGTAGGCCTGTGAATTTATGGGCACTCGGATTAAAAAATTCTGATTAAGATACCATAGAAATCCATCATGTAATGGATGTAATAAAATATCCATCATTTATTGAATACCTACTGCATGCTATGCACACTACAAGGTGTTTATGTGCAATATTTTATACAATAATGGAATTGCTATCATTTTATAGATGAGAAAATATAGGTTGGAGAAATTAATAAATATATTTAAGCTAGAAAGTTAGAAAACAAGAGTTCAAAGTTAAGTCTATCTGGCTTCAAATTCCACTCTCTTTCCAGTCTCCTTGAATATCTTTTATGTCTCCTCAAATATCATGTCAGAGGGTGAGCAAGTGGAAGTTTGTAGTGGGAAGATTTTCGCAAATTGATTAATATATGGAAGAAATGTAGAAGTAAAGTGATAATCCTTTAATCAAGAACTGTAAGACAAAGGTTCTTTCTCAGGCCGTGTGCCAGTGATTAATACACATCAACCTTCAACAGTAATACTCAGAGGAGAGTGACTGTCAGAAAATGACAGTATTGATCTTTTGGGAAAACTGGAGCCCTTTTTAATAAAGTGTGACATTTGAAAAAAGACATATTTGATAAACTTACTGAACTTATTTTGAGCCTTATTGAACTTTAGAAGAGCAATCTGAATTTTCAGCAGTCCAAAATACGCAGGGTTAAAAATCACCCAGTTTAAAAGCTTACGACTGAGCGCGGCCGTTTTCTACACCACTCGTCTCTACTCCAGATCCTGTCCCTTCCAGGGGGACTGCGTGTCCTCCTCTCTGTGCGTTTCCTGTAATTCCCTTCATCTGTCCAAAGGAGCTGCTGCTATTG
This sequence comes from Neotragus pygmaeus, assembly GCA_006410875.1. Classification (NCBI taxonomy): domain Eukaryota; kingdom Metazoa; phylum Chordata; class Mammalia; order Artiodactyla; family Bovidae; genus Neotragus; species Neotragus pygmaeus. Next base: position 99,505 of record SJYV01042653.1, read on the forward strand.
GTTTATCGATTTTAGATATTTACTAGCTCCTGTTACTGTCAGGTTGGCCGAAAAGTTGGTTCGGGTTTTTCCGGAAGGCGGTCTGCAAAACCAAACTTTTCGGCCAGTCGCTATTCAGGACTGACCTTCGTCACGCACGGCTTCTCCTTCCCGCTGCCTCCCGGCGTGGGTTTGTGGTTCTGTCGCTGTTCGTGGCTTCCGCTGCCCTGTCGATATCTGCGGCACTTTGGCTGCTGACTTGTAGCGCAATTGTGCCGGGATTGTGTTTTCTACCTTCTGCGATAGTTCTGACGTCTCTCATTAGCTGTCTGTCTGTACCTTCCAGTTCTCCGTGTTCTTGTGGAATTACATTTTTCATCCTTTACTGTTAATGTTGAGGGGCTTGGGAGTAGGTATAAGATCATGTTAAAGTGCAATTCCTATTTTATTATTTTTTTATGGCAATTGTTGGCTTGGAGATGTGACTTACAGACCTTTACCTCCAGGTGTGAGTAAAAGTCAGAGCTCGCTTCTGTCCTTAAGAAGTGACTGAAGAGACATACCGCTTTCCTCTTTGAGACAGTCCACGAGGCACCAGTGTACTTTTTAGATTCTGGAATTTGCATTTTCTTGGCATTTCATTGGCTAAAATGTTAAGAGTTTTTTCTCAGTCATTTTGAGTTAATTNTATTTTATACAATAATGGAATTGCTATCATTTTATAGATGAGAAAATATAGGTTGGAGAAATTAATAAATATATTTAAGCTAGAAAGTTAGAAAACAAGAGTTCAAAGTTAAGTCTATCTGGCTTCAAATTCCACTCTCTTTCCAGTCTCCTTGAATATCTTTTATGTCTCCTCAAATATCATGTCAGAGGGTGAGCAAGTGGAAGTTTGTAGTGGGAAGATTTTCGCAAATTGATTAATATATGGAAGAAATGTAGAAGTAAAGTGATAATCCTTTAATCAAGAACTGTAAGACAAAGGTTCTTTCTCAGGCCGTGTGCCAGTGATTATTAATACACATCAACCTTCAACAGTAATACTCAGAGGAGAGTGACTGTCAGAAAATGACAGTATTGATCTTTTGGGAAAACTGGAGCCCTTTTTAATAAAGTGTGACATTTGAAAAAAGACATATTTGATAAACTTACTGAACTTATTTTGAGCCTTATTGAACTTTAGAAGAGCAATCTGAATTTTCAGCAGTCCAAAATACGCAGGGTTAAAAATCACCCAGTTTAAAAGCTTACGACTGAGCGCGGCCGTTTTCTACACCACTCGTCTCTACTCCAGATCCTGTCCCTTCCAGGGGGACTGCGTGTCCTCCTCTCTGTGCGTTTCCTGTAATTCCCTTCATCTGTCCAAAGGAGCTGCTGCTATTGGTTTATCGATTTTAGATATTTACTAGCTCCTGTTACTGTCAGGTTGGCCGAAAAGTTGGTTCGGGTTTTTCCGGAAGGCGGTCTGCAAAACCAAACTTTTCGGCCAGTCGCTATTCAGGACTGACCTTCGTCACGCACGGCTTCTCCTTCCCGCTGCCTCCCGGCGTGGGTTTGTGGTTCTGTCGCTGTTCGTGGCTTCCGCTGCCCTGTCGATATCTGCGGCACTTTGGCTGCTGACTTGTAGCGCAATTGTGCCGGGATTGTGTTTTCTACCTTCTGCGATAGTTCTGACGTCTCTCATTAGCTGTCTGTCTGTACCTTCCAGTTCTCCGTGTTCTTGTGGAATTACATTTTTCATCCTTTACTGTTAATGTTGAGGGGCTTGGGAGTAGGTATAAGATCATGTTAAAGTGCAATTCCTATTTTATTATTTTTTTATGGCAATTGTTGGCTTGGAGATGTGACTTACAGACCTTTACCTCCAGGTGTGAGTAAAAGTCAGAGCTCGCTTCTGTCCTTAAGAAGTGACTGAAGAGACATACCGCTTTCCTCTTTGAGACAGTCCACGAGGCACCAGTGTACTTTTTAGATTCTGGAATTTGCATTTTCTTGGCATTTCATTGGCTAAAATGTTAAGAGTTTTTTCTCAGTCATTTTGAGTTAATTTGTTTCTTATTTAAAAAAACACAACATTACTGACTGTGTTTATGGTGGGAGTGATGTAGCTACGAAACAAGGAATACTGGCAGCCACCAGAAACGGGAAAACAAGATGCATCTGAATGCGTGTCCTGAAGACCTGCTAAATATTTAGAGCAAAAGTTTGTAACATATTCAGATATCTAGATAATAGATGATCCTTATGTCGATTTGTGAGCTCTTTTTCTCTGTAGCTTCCTTGTCTACAATATCCAGCTCCACAAACTTTAGTTTCTTCAACAACTTCAGACTTTGATCCCTCAGCCCAGTGGTATTGCCTTGCTCTGCTGGACTCCATCTCCCTGCATTGTAATCTGGAAATTTTCACTGGGGCGGAAGTTCAGGACAATTATGGGACTTCTTTTGTGGATTTCCTTTCTCAGGGATTAGAGTTCAGTGCTGCCTTCTTGACCAAGATCTGAAAATATGTTTCATATATTTTGCCAGTTTTATAATCATTTACTATGAGAAGAGTAGTCTGGTACCAGTTAATTTGTTGAATTTAAAATTAGACATTTTCTCACCGTGAACTTGATATCTGTATTTGAACATTTTAGGAGAGGGAAAGAGAGAGGGGCAAAATAAGGTAGGAATTGAGAGGTATAAATGGCATAAATGATCTCATTTGCAAAGCAGAGACAGAGACACAGGCATAGAGAACACCATCAGGGAAGCCCCAAGAACATTGGAGTGGGTTGCTGTTCCCTTCTGCAGGGATCTTCTCGACTCAGGGATGGAACCCAGGTCTCCTGCATTGCAGGCAGATTCTCTATCATCTGTGCCGCCAGGGAAGGCCGAATATATGGATACCAAGGGGGAAAGGGGGTGGAACTGGGAGATGGAGACTGACAAGCATGCACTGCTAGTATATGTATGGAGTAGATATCGAGTGAGAACATACCTAATGTACTGTGCTGACCCGAACAAGAAGAAGTCTGAAAGGGAGCGGGCTTATGTATATGCATATGTATGGCTGAATCATTCTGATGTACAGCAGAAACTAACACAACATGGCAAAGCAACTATTCTGCACTAAAAACTAATATTAAAATAATAAAAAAATAAAGCCAAAGGATATATTGTATAGCACAAAATATTGGAAATATAACCAATATTTTATAATAACTTTAAATGGACTATAATCTACAAAAATATTGAATCACTATGTTGTACCCCTGAAACTAATACAATATTGTAAATCAACTTCAAATTAAAAAAAAAGAACAGAAAAACCCAACACACACAGAAAAGCATTTCAAATGCAGTAATTCTCCCCCTCCTCAAAATTCGTGATTTTTCCCTCCCTAAATCTGGTCTAGTTATACAAGTCAGAAAGTTAGAAATTACTTTTGACACCTCTTCTTCCTCACCTCCCACACCCAGTGAATCAAGATTCCTGAGTATCTCTTGACTTTATACCTCTTTCCATCTCCATTAGTCACCTGGGAGCTCAAGGCAGCATATTTAGATAGCCTCCCTACTGACTGACTTGACCATTACCTCCTTCTCTCCCTGTCTGTCTGTCTTCTCCTTGCAGGCCTACTAACTTGCTGTGAAGTCAAACCTGATCATGCTGGTTCCCTCCTGACTTCCTGGTTAGGATCCTTCCGTGGATTTTATGGCTGTATGATGTGGTAAGATCCCTTAGCGTAGCCTAATATCACAGTATGGTCTGTTCTCTACCTACTGTTCCAGCTTTATTGATGATATCATTTACCTTCACTTCATTCCATGAAACTTTGCTCATGCTGTTTCTAGGAATGGTTAACTTCCTCACACCTTCAGGCATCTATTCAATTCTCTCTCCTCTAGGGAAAATTCCTTAATCTCTTGACTAGATCACATCTTCAATTAATATGCTCAAGTAAATTCATATAAATCAGTTGAAGTTTCACATTTCTGTGATTTTTTAAAAAATTAATGTCTTTATCCTTTACTAGAGTAAAAGGTAAAATGTCATGAAAGCCATTTTGGTGCTAATGTTACTGCTGATACTTAGTAATAAAGGTGAATAAAATCAAAGAAAGAGGTGAAATGGAGGTGACTTAGGAGCACTGGTTGATTGAATAAGCAAATTTGCTCAGAATGACTAATGCAGTGCAGTGCACATAGATACATCACTGCCCATAACTGTTATCACTGTGAGAATTGTAGGCATCATTTCCATTAGGAAGACCAAGCTCTCGTCTGTATCCATTACAGAATATCACAACACCAGTCTCCAACTTGAGTGAAAACCCCTTTTCTGTGAATTCTCTTTGTATGAAATTATAATGAACATTTAAAACTTTAGTGCTATTTCTAGAATCTAAATACTACTGTCCCAAAGGTATGTGTAAGAAGTGTTTCTAAGATCATGCAAGTGTTAACTATACACATGAACGTGAATGTGAAATCACTCAGTCGTGTCCGACTCTTTGCGACCCCATGGATTGTAGCCTACCAGGGTCCTCTGTCCATGGGATTTTCCAGGCAATAGTACTGGAGTGGATTGCCATTTCCTTCTCCAAGTGATCTTCCCAACCCAGGGATCAAACCCAGATCTCCCGCATCGTAGACAGACGCTTTACCGTCTGAGCCACCAGGGAAGTGACACATAAAGTTAATAATGTCTGGAGTTCTAGTCAACACTTGTGTGCTATGATTCCAGGTACCTAGGCTAGGTTTCTTTATGCCAGGCACTATTTTTAAGTGCTTCACAAATATTAACTTATTTAATTTTCAAAACAACATTGTAAGGTAGGTAGTATTATCATCCCTATTTTTCAGAAGATGAAGCAGAGGTACAGACATGTGCAATAATTGTCTAATGTTCAACAATGGAATCAGGATTCAGACTCAGGTTCTCTGGCTTTAGAGAGCTGAGCATTTGCTTAGATTCTCTTTGTGTGGCCTCTATCATCTAGCCAGTTACTTGAAAGCCATAAGAACTTGAGGGTGAAAGTTTGATGTTTCTTTTTGGTTTTTTAATAAGTAGTACACTCTGGGTTTTAAAAATCTACATCTTTTTTGTCTCAGCAAAGAAGCAGGTGCTAAAAGTGAGTACTTATGAAGGCAGGGAGAGATACCTTGCTAACACTTCCAAAGAGGTGTTTCTCTCACCTCATACTTTACCTGTAGAAAGGTAGTGTTAATTGCAAAACATTTGTGGAAGTTGTGAAATTACCGAAACTCAAGAATTCCAATGTGATTCGCTAGAATAAATGAGAGAAGCCAGAAAATTAGTTAAAGATACTCAATTTGGTAAATGGTCTGTCAGGATTTGATTTAAAAAATCCCTTTAAGCAGAGTGTAGCTTTTTGTAGATTTGGCGAAGTGTCAAAACTTATGAAATATTTGGAGGTCTCAGTTCTGCAGTGGTCTCAAAATAGACTCTCTTTAATGAAAGTTAAACGTTAAAAGGCAGAACTGAATACAGCCTGCTTTATTGTTTCACAAAATTGCCCGATTGCCAGATGATACTTAATTGGAAGCTCAGGAAATAATGATGAGCAACCTAATCAGGAAAAATCTATTTGGTCTAAATCTCTAGAGAAGGAGGTTGAACAGTCAGTAAACAGTAAATTGGCGATATTTAAAGATTAGTCACATGGTGAAAAACAAAACAAAACTGACCCCTCTCGACAAAACCAGGCGTAAAAACAACAACAGAAACCAGAAAACAGCTGTGTAGCTTAATATAGATCTACATTCTTTTTGAGAAAGAAAAATTAGACTTTATCTAGCTAAGGAGTTATGAAGAAGGAAAAAGTAGCTCGTGTCTGACTGTTTGCAACCCCATGACTATAGTCCACCAGGCTCCTCTGTCCATGGAATTCTCCAGGCAAGAGTACTGCCGTGGGTAGCCATTTCCTTCTCTAGGGGATCTTCCCAAAGCAGAGATTGAACCCAGGTCTCCCACATTGCAGGCAGATTCTTTACAGTCTGAGCCAGCAGAGAAGTCTCTGTATAACAGGGCCTCTCTCAAATTAGCAGTAGCTGCTAAAAACATTTTTACTTGATGTCTGCGATGTGTGTGTGCCGGGGTCCAGCCCTGGTGGATCCAGGGTGATTCGAAGGTAGGGACGGAGTCGGTGTCCTTGGAAAAAACTTAATTAATTACAGATAGAGAGGGATTAGAAAATTAGCAGAGAAAAAGAGGCTGAATAACTTGGTTTAAATGGAATACCAATCACCACCTACATAGGCTGCAGGCTTCTTTCCATTGTCCTGATGGAGAGGAGGCACTGAGACCCCCCCCAGTCCGATCTCAGAAGCCCAGGCAGAATTAGCAGGCTTGGTGGGTCCCCATGAACCAGATGGGAATTCGGCCAGAAAACAGTAGGAGAGAAAAAGGGGCTGAATAACTTGGCTTACGTGGGATACCAATAAAATTCCAAGACAAGAAATTTGCACCATCTATGCTGGGCCACTGGCGCCACTTGAATATTGGAAGGTGCCCCTCCTTGGGCTCCTCACGTGAGCTTGAAAACAGGGGCAGATAAGTAGACTTGGAGGGCACCCACGCTCCAGACGGGAATTCAGCCAGAAAAACGGGGAGCAAGAAAGAATGACATGAGGGAATTAGTCTTTCCAGAAACTGATCTGATTTCTTTATTTTGGGGTTTGCTTATATACCTTTTGTTACACATAGGGATGAATACAGAGTCACGTGGGGGTCAGCAGTCCTGACCTTTATCAAAATCAGGTGCTTCACATAAATGTATAAAAAAAGGTCTTAGGGGTTTTTACATCATCTTCTGGCCATGAGGCCTGCTGACATTTATGATACTTTTTTTCTGATAACCAAAAGACTTATTTTTTCCAAGCGTGTTTTTTCTTAAACCAGGCACCACCCTCCAAATAAAGTTTCATTCCTATAGGGTGAGGGTGTAGTGAATTACAATCAAGAAAGGAATTTATTTAACCCAAGGTTAACATGATTAATCTTAAAGGTTAATACTTATTTCTCCTATATGCTTAAAGGTTAATACTTATTTCTCCTATATGCTAGTTATATTCATTATAAGGGCGGGGAATATGGAGATTTAGCAGCAAACATCAGTCCAACAAATAAAAACCCTTCACCAATGTTCCCCTTAAGATCTATTTAGTCTTAAGATAGTGATAAAGTTACATTTTTACGTAGCAAGGACACAGTGATTTATAACAAAGTACAGTGATCTATAACAAAAGAGNTATCAAAATCAGGTGCTTTACATAAAAAAAGGTCTTAGGGGTTTTACATCATCTTCTGGCCATGAGGCCGGCTGACATTTACGACCCTTTCTTTCTGATAACCAAAAAACTTATATTTTCCAAGGGTGTTTTTCCTTAAGCCAGGCACCACCCTCCAAATAAAACTGAATTCCTATAGGGTGAGGGTGTAGCGAGTTACAATCAAGAAAGGAATTTATTTAACCCAATGTTAACATGGTTAATCTTAAAGGTTAATACTTATTTCTCCTATATGCTAGTTATATTCATTATAAGAGCAGGAGATTTAGCAGCAAACATCAGCCCAACAAATAAAAAGCNGTGAGGGTGTAGCGAGTTACAATCAAGAAAGGAATTTATTTAACCCAATGTTAACATGGTTAATCTTAAAGGTTAATACTTATTTCTCCTATATGCTAGTTATATTCATTATAAGAGCAGGAGATTTAGCAGCAAACATCAGCCCAACAAATAAAAAGCCTTCACCAATGTTCCCCTTAAGATCTATTTAGTCTTAAGATAGTGATAAATTTACATTTTTACATAGCAAGGACACAGTGATTTATAACAAAGTACAGTGATCTATTACAAAAGAGAAATTTCATTAACTCACAAAGTCTAGTATTGCTAAACTTAAAAACTACTATATTTCCTTTTCTATATTCCAAATACATTGATTAATATATTTCCAGGTGTCTAAGGATATGGATGCCTGGCAGCAATCATTGACTCAACAAGAAGAAAAGCCCTATGCTAATTAAGAGTCTCAAAATACTCCCAAACTCTCTGTGCTGTCTATGGTTGAGAGGTAGTAAACAATCATGTGGTGGCAGGAGTATGGATAATTCTGTCACACAAGCTAGTTTGCCAGCAGAGAGGTTTGACCTGAGACACCCTTGTCCCACTCAGGGCAGGGAATTAGCAGCAATTATTGGCACAACAAATGAAAAACCCTTCACCAATATAATTCCNCACACAAACTAGTCTGTCAGCAGAGAGGTTTGACCTGAGACACCCTTGTCACACCCAGGGCAGGGAATTAGCAGCAATTATTGACACAACAAATGAAAAAACCCTTCACCAATATAATTCCTAACCAACCCACTATACTAATAATTTCTAACTTCCCAAAAGAATTTGCCTTTAGTAAGTCTAAAACATCTCGTGCCTCTCATGGTTGGGAGGTTGTAAACAATCACATGTGGCTGGATGAACCTATACAGGCGGGCTAGATAACCTTCAGTCGAAACACTCTTGTCACTCCCAGGAATTTTTATTGCCTTGGAGCTGCACATTTACTCCTTCATAACTCCACGGTTATGGGGGAGAGCCCCCCGTAAAGTCAGAGGTGTAGGTGAGAGCAAAAAACAGACCCTGGTTTTGGGGTAGATGCTCAGGAGCAGGGGGTTTCCTGAGGCTTGATCACGCCTTTGTGTATGCCAAGCCTCCTTCCTCATGACCTTTGCCATGGGCAGAGTTCCTCACGCTGGCCCCCAGCGTGTGTGTGCATGCTAAGTCACTCAGTCGTGTCCAACTCCTTGCAACCCTATGAACTGTAGCACACCAGGCTCCTCTGTTCATGGAATTCTCTAGGCAAGAATGCTGGAGTGAGTTGTCGTGCCTTCCTCCAGGGGATCTTCCCGACCTAGAGATCAAACTAGTCTCCCCTGTGGCTTCTGCACTGCAGGTGGGCTCTTTACTGCTGAGCTGCCAGGGAAGCCCGTAATACGTGTGATGCATTTGCTCTATTTAAGAACTAGAGCTTGGAGCGCCACGAGGGCAATTGTGTCAGAGCTTGAGGGAGAGAAAAAGTATGGTCAACAAAGTGGGAATCTTATGCTGGAAACGCAGAGTTGCACTGATGTAACAACCGTCTTAACCCCTGGGTATATTTATTAGAAGCACAAAGAAAATTCTAGGGGTACTTTAGATTTATACTAGCGAATACAAATGGATATTTAAACGAGAATCTAAGCTAATTAAATTTAAATAAAATAAGAAAATCCCTCAGTTGCATTAGTTGCATGCCAATTGCTCACTAGCTGCTGTGGCTAGCGGCTGCCCTGTGAGACAGAAAACACATAGATATTGACATTTCCATCATCCTGGGAAGTTCTGCTGCAGAGTCCTATTTTGAGCATTTATATTGGCTGCAGTGTTGTTTTCAATCTCCATGGTCTGTCTGAAGCCCAAGGTTCTGTTTGTTTCCCAGGTGGGCATCCTATAAGAGAAATATCTTTCACTGTTCACTTCTTAAAACTCAATTTCCAATCTGTGGAGAGTAAGAGTTAACCTGTAGGTTGTTGTAAGAATTAATGTGAAAACAATGTAAGAAAACTGCCTGACACATAGCAGATTCTCAGTAAACACTAATTTGTATTCTCTATAATGTGGTAATTTTTTCAGTGATAATAGATCTTTATTCTTGGGAAAACAGGAGAAGGTGATAGGAGAAATCAGTATACTCTAAATTTAGAGAAAGCTTGTTCTGACCTCTATATAACACTCCTCTATTATCCTTTTGTTTTTTAATTTTTTCTTGTCCTGCCACAGTACATTTTAGGGCATATAGTCAAGTACCTAGTCATTTATGCCTTTCTCTAGTCATGATTTCTATACTTATCTGCTTACCATCAAAACTGAGCAAGGGAGTAACAGGCAATGTCTAAGGGCGCCAAACCTGTTTCTCCCTGCCTCCATGATGTGATAGTAGCTCTGTCTCTTTCTCATGACCAACTGCCTCTGCCCAGTCTGGTAACTTCTTGCCTGCCGGTCGTTTGTCACGTGAAGCTTAAGGTGCTAACTTAGAGTTTAGTGAGATTTTTGTCGTTTCCCCTGGTAGAATTCCTGCTTTGGGAGTCAGGACTTCTCAACCCATAGAGCCCTAAATTGTGAGGAAAAATTCTCCAAGTTCTTCCCTGGGAGGGATATAAATAAGGCTACCTCTAATTCCCGGCTTTCTGGTGGGCTCAGTGGTAAAGAATCTGCCTGCCGATTCAGGAGATGCAGGAGACTCTGGTTCGATTCCTGGGCTGGAAAGATCCCCCTGGAGGAGGAAATGTCAACTCTCTCCAGTATTCTTGCCTGGAAAATTCCATGGACAAAGGAGCCTGGCGGGCTACAGTCCATGGAGTCACAGAGTCAGACATGACGGAAGCGACTTAGCACGCATGCATCACTCTACTTCTGGGAGCTGTTTCTATTCTGCCTGTGCCCAGATATGGATTCCTCACTGCCACCTGTCCAGGAGGCACCTAATTCCAGAATTCACGGACAACTGCAGGTTGCATTCCCTGGTAGGCCAGCTCTGAAATGGAATTGGTGTGAAGGAAGTTTACTAGGAAGTACTCTCAGAATTAATACCTGTGGATAAGGTTGCCAGATTTAGCAAGTGAAAATATAGGATGCCCAGTTAAAAATTTCTGGCAAGCAATGAGTACTTTTAAATTAGAAACACAGTCTTCAGAACATGATTGTCTGAAATTCAGACCTGAGCATCCTGTACTGTGTGTGACACCCCTGTGTGAGGAGGAAGGGGAGGGGGTGGACACAGAGAGGTCGGACTGCTGGTCCACAGCGACCATGGCCTCCGCCGGCTCTCTAGGGACCTGGAACTGGGATGGCAGTTCAGCCCGTCTATGGGGCACAGAGGCCGGATTTCTGGGTCCTTGCGTTGACCAGTCATGGGGTGCAGACCGTAGCTGGGGATGAATCGTGACCTTGGGGACGGCACCTCTCTTCTGCGGAGATTCCCTTGCCTTGAGGGTTCGCTGCCTTCTCGGCAGCCAGGGGACTGCGGTTCTGAAGGGAGTTCCTGTGTGTGGGGGGGCGGGCAGGTGGGTTAGGGTTGGGGTGGAGAGGTATCGGTCAGGACATAGGTTTTAATCATCATCATTGTGATTAACATTCTCATGTGTATCCCCCTCCTGTAAACTCTCTGAATGCTATGTGACAGCTCAAATTGATAATAAGGCCTTCAGTGACTGTTCCCTAACCAGGGTCTTTGTCACTGGTGGTGGTGGTGGTTTCGGACTCTTGAGATCCCATGGGCTGTAGTGTCCATGGGATTCTCCTGGCAAGAATACTGGAGTTGGTTGCCATTTCCTCTTCCAGGGGATCTTCTCCACCCAGGGATAGACCTTGGGTCTCCTGCATTGCAGGCAGTCTTCTGCACTGCAAGCGGATTCTTTCCTGACTGAGTCAACAAGGAAGCAACGTAAAGGCTTTGACTGAAAGCTGTCTCTCAGAATAAGGCCCTTGCCCTCAGTTCCCGACACCCTTGCTCTCTCTTCCCAACCTCTGTAGCAGTCTCTCCTCAGATCAAGGTCTTGTCACTGCTCTGGAAACAGGTGGGAACCCTCAGTCAGAACAAATCTTTGTGAGCTTCATTGCTGATTTCTATGTTCTTTCCTCTGACACCAGTGGAGATTAAGGCTCTTGATCAAGGCTAATCGATCCTGCTGTGTTCTCGACTTCATCTTGGCCCCTCTCCTCTGTGACCGTAATCCATTTTCTCCACCCTCTCCTGTGTTTTTAAGTTCCTCTCTTCAGCTTTCAGGACTTCAAGTCTCATGTACTAAAGGTACTCTCTCCTGACCCACACACGTCTTCCTGAGCTCCTTCAGCCTTTAAAGGAGCCGGCTCTGCTGGCTGTCTGTTCCCATCGCGTTCTTTGCCTGTTGGCATTTGGCTTTCAGCCACGCTCACCTACTGAGTGAGTAAAGGTTCTCTGCTTCTTTAATTGCACAGCAAATGACCTTTCTCTTAGCTTTTACTTAGCTAGAGCTCTCATATGAAATCATAGGCTTCATTACCTTGATAACTCTGCAGTCCCCTG